>CM022396.1:96578705-97178705 GCA_011833715.1 Carcinoscorpius rotundicauda | reverse complement strand
GAGTAATCAGCGCTTAAACGTATCTTTAATTAGTAAAAGTGATTAGTGTTAACTTTATTGCCTGTGTTTGTTCGTTTTCGAATTTCGCGCAAAGCTACCCGAGGATTATCTGCGTTAGCCGTCACTAATTGAGCAGTTTAAGACTAGAGGGAAGGCAGCTAATCATCGCCACCCCCCCGCCAATTCTTGAGCTACTTTTTTGCCGACGAATAGTGAGACTGCCCGTAACATTATAATGCCCACACATCTGAATGGGCGAGCATGTTTAGTGGTGCAAGAGAATCCATCACTGTGTTTGATACTTACCTCTGACGCCCAGGTTTTAAAAGCGTCTCATGTACTAGACAACTTTCAGTATATATCTGAATGCGAATGATCTCAGCTCTATGTTCAAACTTTTTCATGTTGAAAAAGTTCTCATTTTGATGACATTTGACCGTATACCGTGCAATCCTATTACATTTCGTCTCATAATAAGGTGAACGTTCGTCCAATATCAAACTAAAGGTAAAATTTGTTACATAATTATAGAATAACCGGTTTCGCGTGAAGCCCAAACTTATACAATGGGCTACCTGTAATGTGTCCATTACAAATATGGAAACCCAGTTTTTATCGAATTTCAGAATTAAATGTTTTCCCCTCTTAACCAATTAATGCCCAGTTTCCCATGTATGGGAGTTGCAACGTCATGTGTTGCTACAACTTGGTTGTGATTTGGTCACATGATACCATAATGCTGTCTAAACGTTGCGAAAACGTCAGATTGCAACGCCACTTCCTGACGAATAATGGACGTTGCCACAACGTCGTAATTGGTCACATTTTTCTATTAAGTCGTTTAAACGTTATGAAAACGTCAAAATGCAGTCACTTCATAGCGAATAATCAACGTTGTTATGTTTCTTTGTTTGTTTTTGAATTTCGCACAAAGCTACTCGAGGGCTATCTGCGCTAGCCGTCCCTAATTTAGCAGTGTAAGACTAGAGGGAAGGCAGCTAGTCATCACCACTCACCGCCAACTCTTTTACCAACGAATAGTGGGATTGACCGTAACTTATAACGCCCCCACGGCTGAAAGGGCGAGCATGTTTGACGCGACGGGGATGCGAACCCGCAACCCTCAGATTATGAGTCGCACACCTTAACACGCTTCGCCATGCCGGGCCCACGTTGTTATGTAACATTGTGTAAACGTTGTGAAATGTAACATTATATGCTGTAAATCTGTAATCAGAACGCACATTACACGGAACAAAGCCGGTAAATCTTGATCCAATTTTCGAGATGCTACCATGATCTCAGCGCCCCTGTCTTCAGGAGTAACCGAACAGCTATAACAGATAATTGAAATGGGAGTTTAAATTACTTTACCAAATCCCCACAAGTCTGGTAAAGCTGGAAACGAAGCCGAGGAAATGTGACTGAAGTATCTAAGCGAAGACATGAAAATCTAACACTGGACTAGATTGTTAATAGAAAATCTAACGTTGGACTAGATTGTGAATAACAGATACGAGTCCGAACTTTTAGCACCTTTTCGGTATTCATCTTAAAATTGAAACAGGTGAACAACTGAACCAACGACTGATTTGGATCTGACTTACCAAGAGACAAGACATAAAGGTCTGATGTCCACAACTAATAAGAATAGCTTGAAACAGAGATGCATTTTTATGGGAAGCTCTTATGATACAAACTTGGGTGGCTTGGAGATGTTTAGTGAAATAATGGACTGCCGAATGCGACTCAAGACAAAGGCTGATGTTAAGCGTTCGACACCAGAGGGCCTGCTTCGCTTCATTGTGCAGTATGGGGATGATGTATTTCCAAATCTGAGAGTTGGTCTACGGATCTTACTGACTGTTACAACATCTATTGCCAGTTGTGAAAGGTCTTTTAGTGAGTTAAAACTTATTCTGTCTTACTTGAGATCATCCATGGGACAGGAAAGATTGTCAGCCTTGGGTTTGCTGAGTGTGGAGCGAGAGGTTACCGACATCATAAATTTTGAGGAACTAGTCAATAAATTTGCAGCAGCAAAGGCAAGAAGAATTGCTCTTTGAAGTTACATAATTACATCCAAAGCATTATATCAAACTATTTCTTTTACTTTATATTAACTTTTCAGGTTACTATTTCCAAAGTAATGTTTTAAGTTTTCGCAATGTTATATTATACTTTTATTTTAGTATAAAATAATTCTGTATTATTTTTTTATATACATTCTTGTGTCTGATTCTGTCCTTCTTTGTTATTCAATTGTATCTTCAAAGTAACATTGTTACCTCAACTATTTCACTTTTTCATCTCCTTCATACTCTAACAATACACCACGAGATGCAGGTTTTTATGTTCTAAAACTCATAAATTTCCAGGAAAGCATGACGGACTACCTTATAGCTTACATTTTGTCACGAGGGGGCGCGAAAACTGACTTTGTCCCCGGACACTGAAAACACAAATCAAATAAATAGAACTGGGGTAGAGCTTTTTTCGTTTTGCGTTTGTTTATATTTGTTTCCATACTTAGTGTCTGGGAGTTTTCTACAGTTATGTTGTGTTTATTTGATTTGCAGTATTCAAAAACGGTTTTTTTTTGTTCAAGCAGAAAAATGGAAATCAGATTCAAAGAAGAAAACCTTCACACGTGTTTGAACACTTCAAGTCAAGTTAGCACAACATAACCATAGAAAACACCCATATATTAAGTAGGGAAACGAATATAAACGCAAAATGATAGAAGTCCTACTTGCACATCAATTGAAACCAATATAATGGAATACTTTTATCCATATACTAATTAATAACCTAACATGTAACTACAACGCCCCCTACCATCACGTACATGTTTACACTCTCATCCCTAGGACACGCGCCTGGCAACAGTCAGTTGTAAACTCTCTTTGTTAACTTGAAGATGACCTTAGACGGTCGAAACGTCGTTCTCTTCTTTATATTAATTAGAACCGAATATTCCTGCTAAGTTTTCTATTCGATAACCCTAAACTTGCTGGGAAATGGGTCGTTAATGTTTTAACCAAGATAGGAAACAAATGTTCTCACTCAAATAACGGATAAACGGGTTGTAAGAAACAAGCACCAACTTGTTTGTTTTTGTTTTTTTTTAATTTCGCACAAAGCTACTCGAGGGCTATCTATGCTAGCCGTCCCTAATTTAGCAGTGCAAGACTAGAGGGAAGGCAGCTAGTCATCACCACCCACCGCCAATTCATAGGCTACTCTTTTTACCAACGAATAGTGGGATTGCCCATCACATTATGACGCCCCCACGGTTGAAAGGGCAAGCCTGTTTGGCGTGACGGGTATGCGACCCCGCGACCCCCAGATTAGTAGTCGCACACCCTAACCCACCTGGCCATGTCGGGGCCCCAGCACCAAGTGAACAGTCTTTTGAAACTTCTTCATACCACCTGATGGTAACATATTTTAAGGCGATTTGCAACAAAATGGACATTTAAGATTTATCTATTCTAAAAGTTGGACATCAGTTTCACTTTAAGTTCTCGTTTGAAATTTATTCACCTTGTCACAAAATTGAAGAATACATTTCAATAATGAAAATAAAATTCACAATTAAATAATATTTTTAGTGACGAACATGTAATGACATGACAGTTTTAACGATAATAATATTAACGGGTGTAACACCATATGTTAGATCAATTACAACACACTAATGTTTCCAAAATTCACTTTTATTGTCATGAACACAAATCATACAGATATTTGAGAACATTACCCTGTTGGCCGTTTTAATAACATGCTTGAAGCAAGCATGACGGAACCAAATGTACAGGTTAATAAAACATACAAAAGTTATGAAGATCCGACGTGAAAATTCCAGTTTATATGTGCAGAACAATTGTGTTAATGAATGTATAACCCACCACCGCCTTCTAAGCTGAATCCTTACTACTAAAGATTATCCAAGGATAATTCGTTTTGACTTGCGCTTAATCAAAGCAAATTTATACATTGTTGCTTAGTTTCCACAGGAAAAAATTTTTTTTTCCAGAAATGCAATTGACAAGATGAGTTTGTCAATACAGGGTGAACCAAACTTGTATTTCGTATTCTAAAGTTAACACTTAAATAACTAAAGAAATATAATCATCCAGTTTCATACATCTTCCAACTCTAACATGTTTTGTTTCACTCCAGTAAGCAGTGTTTTCTTGTGAAATGACAATCATGTAGTAAAGGTTTAATGCCTTGTTTGGAGTACAGAGACCATATCAATGACTATGGTGTAGCATAATTAGAGATACCACAGCAGCAAAAACTACCATCGAAACCAACTATCCAGGAGTGAATAAAGAAGTTGATGAAGACAGACAGTGCCTTACAACGACCGGTAGATGGAGCGCCCTCTGTTAGTGATAAACGTATGGAATAAGCACAGGGATAATTTTAGCGTTATCCACGAAAATCGCTTCCATAACTTGACATACCAAAAACCGCCCATCGTCTGTGTCATTCACAAACTATTTAATCTATACGTCTACAAGTTTCAATTGCAGATACTGCAACCACACGACAGACCACAACACAATACATTCGTGGTTAACCTTTTTTTTATATATATATCCCATAGATGATAACACATTTTTAGCTAGTGTACCGTTTAGCAATGAGATTGCATTTCATACTCTGGATAGTGTTCCACTATACTGTCTGTGTTTGGGGCTCAAAAAAAGTCCCTGACACCAATGAAATTGTAATAGCCCAAAGATGAATGTCTGGTCAGTCTCATGTGTGACGGATTATCAGTCCTTTATTTTTCAATGAGAGAGAACTGAGTTAAGGGGAACATATATCTTGACATGCTGAAACAATAAGGAGGAAATGTAACCACTGATAATATCTCAACGGGATGGTTCACCATCTCACAGGAATTGGTTGATTAAACCACTTCTAGATCAGACATTTACGAGACAACAGACTTGTCGCAGTAGGCCAATTCCATGGTGTCCGAGTTCATTAGACATTACATGATGAGACTTCTTTCTTTGCAGGTATGTTAAAGATATCGTCTCTCGCACAAAACAAGAGCAAGATAGTGGGTGCTATCGATTGCCAATGTAACTGTGGACAAGTTGCAGCGAACGTGGACTAAAGTCGAATAGTGGTTAGATATTCTGCTAACTACTAATTGCGCGCACATATCAAAGTCAGGATACACGGTGTTGAAAACTATATTGTTATATTTCTTTAGTTATTAAATTATAAAATAATAAAAGGAATTTTGGAACATCCTCTATATTGATCTCAGTGATTTCACAATTCTATTAATTGACGTACAAGCTCAAAGTATTTATTTAAGTAAATTCACTATTCACCAAGGTGACTTTTATTATTTATTAAAGGTAATTTCATTAGTTCATTCATCAAGGTGATTTCACTAAGTCATTAAAACAACGTAACTTCACAAGTCAGTTTATCGAGTAATACAATAAATTCATTCACTCATAGATTTTTACAAATGTTATTCATTAATCAAAAATCCTCCCCTAGTTTTAGTAATTAATCAATCAAGCTAATTTCCAAAAACGGTATAATTTGACAATTTCAAACAGTTTTACAATTGTGTTTTATTGGTTCCATAACATTTATCTACGTATTATTTATTCAACTGTTCTTACCTATCACTACAAGAATCAACAAAATTCTGAATATATTACTCTTTTCTTAATACATTTGTTAAAATACAAAATCGCGGTCACCCACCCTAAACATTTATTGCAGTTACTACTGTTTAATCATTATTAATTTAGATTGAAGTAAAGTATCTTATTCGTTCTTATTATCCGATGTAACTTTTTGTTGTTGTTTTGAATTAAGCACAAAGCTACACAATGAGCTATCTGTGCTCTGCCCACCACGGGTATCGAAACCCGGATTTTAGCGTGGAAGTCCGCAGACATACCGCTGAGCCACTAGGGGGCTCCGATGTAACAATTGTTCAGGTATATCTTCTGTTCTATGCCATCATTATTATTAGAAGTAAGAACAAACATTTATGTAATTTTTACAGAACACTAGTACTAGATTAATCCCAAAATCATACCTTCCTTTACACAAAATAGAAGTATTCACCGGGGTGAATCCACTCATCCGTTTCGACTCTCATCCAAGGTCTGGATCTGTCACTTTGATGAATCTATTTCTACCTACTACTGGAAGGCCGGATTAACCCAATCATAGATTCTTTTACAGTAAAATTAATTATTCATCGGGGTGAATCCACTCATCCGCTTTAACTTTCACCTGAAGCAATGAAGTTATCACTGGGATGAACCCATTCATCCATTCTTATATACAACTAGTCTAAACTAAACATTCATTTACCTACACTCGTGTATAGATCATGGGACAAACATATTTATCTGTAATAATTGTACCGAATACCGACTGTCGTTTAGTTTGGTAGCTGATACCTTTGGGCAAAATACTAAATTTTTTTCCTCACATAAATTATTGAATAAATTACGTACATCTCTTCATCTAATTTAATAAATAATTAAAATCAACGTTTCATATTTATACAATTTTAAAGGGGAAGTCATTGCTGGCTTCGCAAATCTATAAATTAGCGTGGCTTGTAGATAATTCCTGAAGCCAATGTAGAGGGCGTCGAGACCTTGTACATATAGAGAGTATTTTTTAAAATGGAAGCTGTTGATAACTTCAGTTTTTTTAAAATTGTGTGAATAGGAAATGTTTTAATTATTTATTAAGGGTATAAAAATGGGTACAAGTGCCCATTATTCGTATTCATTCCTCTAATATTTCACGTTACTGCTACATTGAAGTATTCTCTTGACCTATTTATTATTGAGGACATTGGTGGAGTGGACTGATCCATCAAAAATACGATAACATGTTTGTAAAACTGTCGATTCATTTCCATAAACCACCTTTAGTAAAACTGTTCTTTTAAACTGAATTTTGAATTTTTTTCGAAATTATTGCTTGGCTCTAAATAGCCTAGCGATTGTTTGTTTTGGAATTTCGCACAAAGCTACTCGAGGGCTATCTGTGCTAGCCGTCCCTAATTTAGCAGTGTAAGACTAGAGCGATTAGCGTAGACTGACTGTGAAATTAAAAATTCATGGTTCGCATCACGTTGTCCTCAAAACTCGCTCCACACGTTGAGGTCGTGTTATAAGTCACAATTAAATCCTAATATTCGATTCACATTATAATAATCAGTTACCACAGACCCAAAGTATAACTAAATATTAAGTTAAAACTATGTTTGTTCGCTGCTTAATGAAGTATCTCTATTCTGCTCAACAGGGTATCGAAACCCATATTTTAGGGTTATAACCCTTTAGACTAAAATCCCCGCCACTGGGGCGAGGCTTAAATTAGAATTTTTTTTATCAGCATTCAGCGTAAATTATCGTTCATATGAAATGAGTTTAAGGTACATACAAACCAAATAATTATCACAGAAATGTAATACGTCACTGAATATGCCTAACTTATAATAATACAAAGAACGTTTCATTTGGTAGAGTTATAATGCCTAACGTTAATATACCACTGCTTACCTCAAGAGTGACCGTCACTCTTATAACGCACCCACTTCTCCAAAGTACAGAACGTGATTTTAATTTTATTTTGGTGGCGGTGAGACACGAATTAATCTTAGTTGCTCTCCATCTGGGATTACAGGTTAAAAAAACAGTGAGATAAAAACAGGGGAGTCTAAATAAATTTTAGAGCAAACCCCCCCTGAGTTCAGGGTTTAAGTGTTCCTAGCTCTGAACTATTGACCAGAGGAGAGCTAGTAAATGTACTCGTTGCCACAAGAATTTTGCTCGACTCTTTAAACGAATAATGGGATTTATTGTCATTTTAAAACTATTCTCAAATCTGAAAGAGCAGAGATTGCTCAGTGGTATGGCTTCTCAAACACTGAACCTTTATTCTACAGTTTGACACATTAATTACCAATGCAACGTTGTTAAATGGCCAGTAAAAGTTTTATTAGATCTTCAAATGACTTTTTAATAACTTTTGTGAACGTTTTTTTTAATTATTAAGAAACAAAATGAGTAGAACACTGAAAAATGTTTTATACGATCTTACTTATTGTAAAACTAATTGTATTTGCTAAACCTAACCATACTTCAATCGTCTATGATATATATTTGTTAACTCTAACCATAATTCAGACGTCTCTAACGAATATTTATTAACCCTAACCATACTTCAGACGTTATGGCTACTGGTGGTACAAAGCAACCTCACATAATTCTGGTCTAGTGGGAATCAAAGACGAGATATCGATCCTTAATCTTGATGATTTTGCCAGCACAACTGAATTCAGTCTGTTCTTTTATACACAATAACCAGAAATCACCTGTATGAATGTACTAAATGAATTATCAAAGTTCATTTGTTAAACTGTTTCTCTCCTTAAATGAGTGAATCAACTTCTCAATTTATCCACATTTTATCCATGATTACAAAATTCAATAGAATTAATCGGGTACAGAACATAACATACATTTGATTTTTTCTGTCAAACAAAAATAAGTTCATTAACAACATTTATTCATTCACCTTTATTATGTTTGGAATAAACCAGTCGTTCAGTTTTTATGTACAGCTTTCAAGTGGGTAGATTTGGTGTAAAACCACTTGATTCTTCTCATAACATAAAATGACCACTGAAACTACCCGGTCTTTCCTATGTATTTAAAGCATTTGAATTTAGTACAAAAACAAATGATGAGTTAAACAATAAACATAGGGTATTTCTCCAGATATTAACTCTTTAAGGTAAATGTTCCATCCCAAGCAACACATTGAAAAATTGAAATATAACTATACAAAAAAAACTTTTCAATATAATACTAAACAGAAGGGCCTCTAAACTAAAGTAAAAACAATAAAAAATGCCACACATCTTTTAATAAACCAGCTGTCCAGTAGTTGAACTTTTAAATGTCAAATCCAAACCAATAAGGTTGTATTCTAATGAGAAATATTTGTAAATTTGGGTTTATAAATTTTCTGATATTTGTCATAGTCATAATGAAATTATGATAGTATTTTGGAAAGGTCTATTTTTCTAACTTTATAGCTTATTAAAAGACATATTTTAATGGCATTTAGAATATAACAATGAGAAAATCAACACTGAAAACTTCAAAATACATTTGTGAAAAGCTACAAATAATTGTCAATATAATTTCTTTTCAAAACTTCACTTTTTTAAGAAGAAAGGATTCATTTCTGAAATATATTTTTTAATATATCTAAAATATGATTTGGAAGAGGTTCAAACTGATCAGTTTTATCCCACATAGTTTTGTTTTTTTGTGCAAAAGTGCTAGAAAGAATACATTTATATAATAACAGGTAAAACCAACTAGTTAATTGTGGAGAAGTGAACCACAGGGTTTTAGCAAGTCCATAAAATTGCCACTAACCCACCAGCTCACTCCCACGGGTTATGGTTAACTGAATACATCCCATCTGTTGTGAAAACTGTTATTAAGCTTTGATACAGAATGGAAACAAAGCAAACAGAAAATAATCTACAACACTGTGTTTCAAACAAATATTTACATCTGTTCACCTATCATAAGAAATATATTTCTAACAAGTGTATCTTAATGTAATGTAGACCATAAGATGAAATACAAGTAAAAATATTTAAAAATTACAGTATTAACCCAAAGATGAAGCCACTTTCCATGGTGAACAGTGATGTCTTCAACCAGAATGATTCAGCAATTTCCAAGCAGACAGGATTCAAACTGAAAATTATTAGGGGTGCAACTGGATAAAACAAAAAGATACATGGCATTAAGATTCAAAATAAATTTAGTTTGTTTTCATTGATTAGGGAAGGGCAAAGTTTTAAAAAAGTTTATGCAAAAAAACCCATCAAAATTGCGTTTAGTTTCTGAACCCCACACTCTTGTAAACAATAAGATGTGTTTTGATTTTTAATTTGAATGTTTAACATTTATTGCTGCCTTTATGTTATTAACTGTTGCTGTATTTTACCAATTAAAAACAGTTTGGAGAATATGAAAAAAAATGGTTGTCTAGACATAAGAATACATACAGGCTGCTGTTAAAACAAAGGAATACATATAGGTTACTGTTAAGACATAGGAATGTTTGTTGTTATACATAAAGCTACATTTGACCAACATAAATATTGAAACCCAGTTTTTAATACCATAAGCTTTCAGAATCACTACTGAGTTACTGGGGTTTTGGAAGGAAGTGAAAACTATCATTCTAAGACAATAGTCATAGAAGTTTTAACAAATTTTTTTCCCATTAAAGTAACTGAATATTTCTTTCAGAAGTTATCATTGATAACAAACAGCTCACACCAAAACCATAGCTTCTTTATAGACAGTGTAAAATTCTTGAACTTACATGAAGTATGTGCTCCAAACACAACATCCAATACATCATACTGAGGAACAACTGCACCAGAAACAAACAAACATCAAAACTCAGTATGATAAATGTTAAAGATTGTAGAGACCTTCTAAGATGTATGATTCCAGTTTCCTTAAAGTTCTTGTTAAAATTACTAATTTCAAATCCTCTCTAATGAAAAAAAATGCATTAAGTATACTTCTATTTTAAAACTAAGTATTAGAAGAAAATATTTGATACATTAATTTATAAGAAATTTGAAATTATTCCTTTTATCATTACAAGGAACCCGATTTTCAAAATAAGTGTTGTTTAAAAAATATCTTGCAGTACAACATTTTATATGGATTAGAAGTTAAAGTTTATCTTGAGAGAAAACAATGTGAGATCTGATATCTTGCTTATCTTCTTTTCCCATGTTTAAGCTATATGACGAAATGAAACCAAAACCTATCCATACATGTATGTCACATGTATGCACTTGAAACAAAAGAAATTGACTCACAACTCCAACAGTTCAGTCTAAAGAGTGTGCAGCCACGAACTTCTTCAAAACTTATGTGAGACAACACTTTAAGTTGAGTGCAGAAGCATGTTGGCCACCCATCAAATTCCCTTGGAAACTTGTCTTCAGTGCCAAACACATAATAATATAAATGATACCAAGAAGATATGTCAAAATCTTCATTGTCCTCTAATACTGCAAGAACAAACAGACTTGTTATAATATGTACAAATATATAGATACAATGTTTTATAAAATGTAATTTTGTGCCTGTACCACAGATACAAAACTGCAAGTCTGTATATCTACAGAGTTGTCACACAATCTTTATCAGTGTTGGGAGAACAATACAACTTGCACCTTTTACTACTGATGTATTAATGCAAATCAGATCAAGTGCTCAAATTGTACTCCATTCATTCCTATTAAGGTAAACAATGACACACATCAACATACAGCATATTTTTAATGAAAGTATCATGTAAAGTTGAAAATACATTTTAATGAGAGTTAACATGAGATTTTTGTAATAATCCTGCTATTTGACTACTGAATAAATGAATTCTGATAATTAACGTGAGTTTTATTCTGATTCCTAATGACATTAACTGCTAAGGAGACAAGCAATGCCACCTATAGTAATTCATTTTAAACTCTGTTGTTACATAGCTGTGTCAACTAAATAGGTGTAAAGTATATTTTTCATCCACCATCTATATATTCATACCCAAACTGATTTATTTGTATGTATATAAAATTTCAAGTAAATATTGTTATCGTATTTCAAAGAATAAAAAACTTAGTTTTCTTAGGAACACATTTTGCACACCACTCTCACCTGCAGAATGGACACTGGTCAATCAGACTGGTTCAGACCTGGATGAGGTCATAAAAACAGGTTCAAAACCATCTTCTTTATCACTAAAACAAACAATATCTATTCATCAAAAGTGGTTTGTAATGTTTATATGTAATCTAAATATGTAATAGAACACAGGTTACAGTGATATTCGATAATAGAAAACACAAGAAACATAGCTAACAACTTTTGTATGATTAAAAATCAGAGTTCCATAATTACAAAGACTTTAAAATTCAGTAAAAAATAGAAGGCAGCTTGTTTTCAGTAAAAAACATCACTTTTCTAACACTTTATACAAAGAAAAAGAGGATTTGTAACTAAAATAAGACCTTTACATTTTGTTTTTCTCAAATAATTTCATACAACCAGTTTGAACATAAAGAAAGACTTGGAAACTTTCTCAAAGAGAGATTTCTGTAAGCTTCATAATACATTTATTTCTCACAAAAGAATTACTAAGAATATATATTTCATGAAAACATTCCACACATAACTATAAAACACTAATTCAAGTAAAATGAATTGTTAAGTTTTAAATGATACACAACACATTTAATATGTACCACATATGGACACCAAATTTAATTTTTAAAATGATACATGACACATTTAACATGTACCACATATGGACACCAAATTTAATTTTTAAACAACCACATCTTTAACTGACTGATGAAACAACTGCTGTTTTGTTTTTTTCTGATTTATAGCATTATAAATTATAAAAGTGGTAAAAAGAACCAAACACAAACAAGATATATCTTAAGACCATATGGTATAACCCATAGATTATTAAAGGAATTTTTTTTCTTTCTTATGTTAATGTAGTGAGTTGCACTTCCCAATTTTAAAATTTATAAATCAAATATGACTTTAAGAAAATAGATGTCAATAAATTTATAGCTTACCTAAGGTCTCAGGCTCCTAAATCAGGGGTTAGATCCCCCTTGGTGGATTCAACAGATAGCCAGATGTAACTTTGTTATAAGAAAACACTCACTCTGGCTTCTAATGTAATTGTTTCTTTTATTTATGGATTTTTCTTCACTTGCTTAACTACGTAAAGTACCCTAATTTGTGTGCAAAATATGCTAAGAGAATGTTCAGTAAGTGCCTGGCAAAACCAGAAAAAAATATTCAATTACAATTCGCTACCATCAATAATTCTGTCCTTTTCATTACCTACATAAAAAAAAAATTGTTCCGAAAACGTTACATCCAATAATCCATTACGGTACTATCTAAATTTATGGACAGATTTGGATGAAATTAATGAGCTTACACCTGAATTATTTCACATTATGATAATTCTCTGGAATTTTATGTTCAATTAAAACACAAAGTTACATTAATTTCAAGTAACACTGCAAGAACTTTTAATCAGAATCTGCGCATACGTCTAAGGTAAACATTTACAAACATTACACATAGATGGCGCGAACGTAGTAGATAAAGACGAACATTTTCGACACTTACAGATATCCGTACAACGTGATTTTAATCTTACATACAAGTAAATACTATAAACTAGTAAAAATAAAAACAAATTACTCACTAATAATGTTCGGGTAGGTTATGATGTGGAGATTACCGTAAGCCAATCCCAATGATTAATTCTGTAGTTTTCTGCATTATACCAAAAAATAAAATTTGAAACGTAATTACAAGGCGACTGAACTTTTAGTTCGGGAAAACTACCAAAAGGTGTCTATGTAAAAATATTTACATAGTTATCTCTGATAAAGTGGGACTATCCACAATGAAAATCTACATAGAATTACACAACTTACGTGGTTTTAAACTATATTTTCCTTAATTACTTAGAAGCTTAAAATACAATTTACATAATAATCTTATACTTTAAGTGAAATACTGATGTGTTTATATCAGTAAAACCTACCATTTTAAATACAGATTCAAAACAATTTGTATTAGTGCATCTGTGTAAACAACCATATATATACATACAAAGAGATATAAATGCATTAATTATACTTTTAAAAATTAATTTTAATAAAATTAATAGATGCATAATTTAAAGTATAAAACATTTTAAGAAAAGATAAAACTAAAATGAGAAATATTACAAAAACCAAAACGTGTATATCAATTTGAATACCTATTTTGTATGTATATACATACATATACACTTGTGGCCAAAATCTTAAGGCCAGTGAACATAATGACAAAATATGCATCTAGCGTTGTTAGACTCAACCACTTATTTGAGTAGAGCTTCGAAAGATGAAAATGAGAACACTATAAAATTAGTCTAAATGCTAGCTGATCAAAAGTTTAAGACCATACCAAAAAGAAGTCCTAAACAGGGTAAGAAATGGCCAACAAGAGGTCTCAGTAGTGAGTTGCACGGCCGTCATTGCTTTGGCATGGTCGATATAAGCATTTGCAGAAGGCTGGCTGGAATGTTATTCCAAGTGGTGAAGATAGCTTCACGAAGATCATGCACAGTTTGGAACTGATGTTCATTTCTACAGACTTCCCTTGCCATCCACCCCCAAACATTTTCAATGGGACTCAGTTCGGGCGAACACGTTGGATGGTCCAAAAGAATCACGTTATTCGCCATGAAAAAGTCCTTTGTCCTGTGGGCATTTTGGATTGCAGCGTTGTCCTGCTGAAAGATTCAGTCATTTCCACACAAGCGAGAGCCTTCAGTTAATAAAGATACTCTCTCCAACATGACAATGTAGCCAGCCGTTGTTTGACGTCCCTGTATAACCTGAAGCTCCATTGTTCTATGGAAGGAGAAAGCACCTCAGATCATGATGGAACCTTCTCCACTGTGTTGTGTAGAAAATGTCTCCGGTGAGATACCCTAATCGTGCCAGTAACGTTGGAAGCCATCTGGACCATCCAGATTGTTTTCTAATCAGAGAACAAAACCTTCTTCCACATTTCTATGTCCCATGTTTTGTGCTTCTCAGCAACATTTAACCGAGCTTTTTCGTGGTGTGGAAGGAGGCGTGTCCTTTGAAGACGTTTACGGTTTTTAAAGCCTTTCTCTCGTAGATACCGTCTTATTATTCTCGAGCTGCATTCTGCGTCCGTAAGGGCCTTAATCTGGTTCGGCGACCGGTTAGTGTCTTGCCGGACAACCCGTCGAATCCTCCTGTTCAATGCCGGTGAAATTTTCTTGAGCCGACCACTTGAAATTCTCGTTCCGTATCTCTCAGGATCTTTTAAGAAATTTGCAACAGCAGTTTTACTACGCCCAATCTCACCAGCGATGGCATGTTGAGAGAGACCTTGCTTTTGCTGCTCGACAATTCTGCCACGTTCAAACTCTGTCAACTTTTTTGCCTTTGCCATGTTTTTACCCAATGTAGCATAGATGTCAGTAGGAGATGTTGACAATGCTAATACTTAAACACAAATGAATATATTTCGTTACGTGTTTACCGATTAACGCTTCATTTCAGTATGGTCTTAAACTTTTGACCAGCTAGTATTTATGCTAATTTCATAGTGTTCACATTTTCCATATTAAATGCTAAAAAACTTTATTTTTATTTTCCCTTTTCTTATTTTCATCTTTCGAAGCTCTACTCAAATAAATGGTTGAGTATAACAACACAAAATGCACATTATTTCTTTATGTTCATTGGCCTTAAGATTTTGACCAGCAGTGTGTATATACATCTTCCTATAGTTTCAAATGTTGGTAAGCATTGTTACAGATGTTTATTTGTTACGGTGTCATGTGACCTTAGATTTACAATGTTTTCATTTACGAATTTGCTGTTAAGTTAACGACACGTTAAGAAGGGCACTGTCCGAAACAGTATATCTACAACAGTATATTTGAAGTTAACTCTTTAGGGGTTTGACCAACAGACGTTTGTTTTACATCTTTCAATAACCACTACACGTTCTTTCATACACTGTTTTATACCAAATCCACTTACTGCAACAAAGTTCAGAATATTTTATATTATCATCAGATAAACACGTGGGCATATATTCCTGTAGGATAAGTTTGGTTTGTTTTGAATTTCGCACAAAACCACACGACGGTTATTAGCACTGGCCGTTCCTAATTTAACAGTGTAAGACTAGAGAGAAGGCAGCTGGTCATCATCACCTACCGCCAACACTTGGACTGCTCTTACCAACGAATAGTGGGATTGACCGCACATGGCTAAAAGGGCGAGCATGTTTGGTGATAAGTATACTTTAACAACCCCCAAAAAACTCAGGTAAAACACGTGTTATATGAAGGGCGTAATTATATTACTTAACCATTCGTAATATTATGCAAGTATAACCCAGCAGTTAATGTTATTTTTCATACTTATTACATAAACACGTGAGCTGAAGATTTTCTATTAACTTTACCCTTGCAATTAAATTACGTTTTGTAAATGACCTTATAAGACATCAAATTATACACACACATATATAGATATAAATCGTTAAGTGCATATTATTTACTGGACAGAAATAACTATCCTAGATGAATACAACTGCAAGAAATGCAGAATATGACAGTACAAATTGGAAATATGGTAGAAATGTTCACTAAATTATTAACATTTCAGGAGCCTATTTATTATCAAGACTGTCCCATTCCATTCCATTAAATTTTAAAAACAAAACTAGCACTTATTGTCTAAATATTTATGAAGCCTTCCATGAACTCATTCCAAAGGCAATTCACCAGCTTATAAAACAAACTATTTAAGCTGAAACGATTTCTTTCCTGCTAAAATTTCTACTTCTGCCTCTTTGTTCCAGCATTCCCACCATAAAACAAAGGATGAATGGACACTATTAATTTTAAATATTCCAATCAGATTCCATCTAAGTATTCCTTTTTTATATAAAAAGAGGGATACATTTTGTAGAGATGTTAACCTGTCCTCGCAGTGACAACTTTTTTTTATCATGGGCATCATCTCAATAGCCCTTCTCTGAACCCCTTCCAACAATTTAATGTTCTTTGTTACAGAATTACAAATAAACCTTTAATTCGTTGATCAAATTTACCATTAATTTTATACACGCGATTTTGTACAC
Organism: Carcinoscorpius rotundicauda; assembly: GCA_011833715.1. Classification (NCBI taxonomy): domain Eukaryota; kingdom Metazoa; phylum Arthropoda; class Merostomata; order Xiphosura; family Limulidae; genus Carcinoscorpius; species Carcinoscorpius rotundicauda. The sequence goes on along the minus strand of CM022396.1, from coordinate 97,161,858 downwards.
AACGATCATTTCTTGGTTTGAGTGGTATATTTATGGATGCTCTTGAAGGTTCCAAGTTACAAAAAGCTTTAATTAAGCCTGTAGCATATAGAACATATGTAGATGACCCCTTCATGGTGTGACGACACAGCATTGAAACCATTGAGGATTTTTTAAGCCACATTAATGAAAATGTCTTCTTAATTAAAAGTCACTATATTTCACAAACCCTGTATCAGCAGAATCCCACAACATAATAACTAACCCCCCATTATGTCAGAAACTACGCATATTTTACACACATATTAATGAATGTTCTGATGTAGCAGATACAAATAACGAAATATGTGCTCGAAAGACGTAGCAATGGATAGAGGTTATAAACCTACAGAGCTTTTTACAAAATGAACGAAATACATCCACAAATAAACACACAGAATTAACTCCATTAAAATCATCAAAAACAGTAATCTGTAATTTACAATTTACCTTCTTCACCTTGCTTCTTGACTTTTGGTTTTTAAAAATGAACTCGCCGATTAACGCTTCTAGCTAACAGTGAAGACTTTAGCCCTGATAATGGTAACTAATACTGAAACTAGTCGCCTATAAAGATTTTACCATTTTTTATTTTTTACTCTTAATACTGTTCTAACTCTCGGCTTTCTTACACCTATCACTTGTTCTATAATGTTGTATGTATATTTGTTCTTTGCGAGGATTTCATGCATCGTAACTAACTCACTAGTTGTATGTTTCACTTAGTCCAATAACATGATTGTTAAATTTGTAACTCATAAGCAATGCTTGCTCTCTTCCCTGAAATAATCCGACTAAAAATGCAGGATTACTACACAGAAATATGAGCGTAAGCACTGAAATTTCGAAGTAGGCCTAAGTAGATATCAAGAAAAAATAAAAACCAGTATTTAGAAGTACTAAAGTCTCGAAGTAGGCCTAAGAGGAGTTTGAGAAAAATAAAAACATACTCTAAATATTTTGAATTATTGTATATAGAATTAAATAAAAGGTGAGAAAAATAAAAAGAAGCAGTATTTAAAAGTTTATACATGGAGGTAGGCCTAACTACAACTCCATAAAAAACAGTAACAGCGATATAGAGTAGTTGGTAGTGAAACTGAGAGTAGGTAACTATGTTGTTTTAGTACACATTGAGCTATGCGCATGTTGTCCACGTTGGGAAATCGAACCCGAATTTTAGCAATGTGAGTATGTAAATTTGCTGTTCTTCCAACGAAAGACAAGTACCTGAAGTCAGGAAAAATAGAAACTGGACTTCGAAGCAAATAGAACCTAATATAAGAGGGAATCCTTAATAGCCGTTAAATTATGTTTATCTAAAGTATCTTTTCCCCTCTTTGTATTTACTATATTTTTGTGCGTCATCAAAACCAAGCGTGGGACGCGAGTATACCCGATTTTATTTTTTTTACTCATTAAGATCTCTTCCAGCCAACTCTGAAACTGAAATTCTTTTACACAGAATTACATTAATCGATAGGGTTTGAACTCCCGAGTACTAAATTGTAATTAAATATCAAAATGGTTAAGAGATGACAAAGCTTGTACTTGGAACATCATTCACAACCATTCTACGAGACGATATGCAGCGGTTTAAAAAATAAAAAGCTACAATAAGAAGACATTTTGAACAACAACATAAACTTGGTGTTGTTACAAATCAAAGGATTTAGAAAGAACAAAAACCTTGATTATTTAAAATCGTGCAAATTCAGGTAGTAGTATTTAGACGATATAGACAAAATAAAATATTAATGGCACTTAATTGTACAATTATAAAATGTTCAGGAATAAAAGATTTGAAAAAGTCATATACAAAACTAGAAATAATTACAGCTTGTAGAAAGTAATATCAATAGTTAGGTGTTTTAGAAAATAAACGGAAACCATATTAACCACAAAACTTGTCACAGAGAGTAGCGAGAGATCTAATAGCAATAAGTTGTTCTCACACAACAGGAAATAAAAACCTGGTGTTCGTTAAAGAGAGGGACAGGTACATAATGTCGGAAAGGGGAACATACGGGTACATATTGTCGGAAAGGGGGACATGCGGGTACATAAGGTCGGAAAGGGGAAAATGCGGGGACATTATGTCGGAAAGGGGGACATGCGGGTACATAATGTCGGAAAGGGGAACATGCGGGTACATAATGTCGGAAAGGGGAACATGCAGGTACATAAGGTGGGAAAGGGGAACATGCGGGTACATAATGTCGGAAAGGGGGACATGCGGGTACATAAGGTCGGAAAGGGGGACATGCGGGTACATAAGGTCGGAAAGGGGGACATGCGGGTACATAAGGTCGAAAAGGGGAACATGCGGGTACATAATGTCGGAAAGGGGAACATGCGGGTACATAATGTCGGAAAGGGGAACATGCAGGTACATAAGGTCGGAAAAGGGGGACATGCGGGTACATAAGGTCGAAAAGGGGAACATGCGGGTACATAAGGTCGGAAAGGGGAACATGCGGGTACATAAGGTCGGAAAGGGGAACATGCGGGTACATAATGTGGGAAAGGGGAACATGCGGGTACATAATGTCGGAAAGGGGAGCATGCGGGGACATAATGTCGGAAAGGGGAACATGCGGGCACATAAGGTCGGAAAGGGGAACATGCGGGCACATAAGGTCGGAAAGGGGAACATGCGGGCACATAAGGTCGAAAAGAGGAACATGCGGGCACATGAGGTCGAAAATAATGTCAAATAGTAGAACAGTGATAGTCTGAGGACCTGATCGAATAATAAAATTACAGCAATAACTGATTGATTATTTGTGAATAATCAAATAGTTACGCATATACAGATCGATCAATACTTCAGGGAGACGTAGAATACACAGATAAGATGATAAATGAATGATATGGATATACAACCAGAATGATGAGTATTGAGAATAACATGAAAAAACTGTTATTAAAATTAATACCATATTTATAAATACGTCATTTATTATGGATTTTCCTTTTACTGTTCCCCTCCCCATATACATATATATGTAAAACCTGTCTAAGGCGGAATCGCACGGGAACGAGTAAAATACCCAGCTTAAGGAGATTTTCTGGCTTTGCATAGTGAACATGCATTTCCTTAATTATATATAATGTTTGAGCGAAACGTTATACTTGCTTGACTTGTACTGTTTATGCTACATTTGTTAGAATAAGAATAAAAATAGGACGTTCGAAATATACATGCGTAAACAAAATTTTAATCAAATTTATTTGAAGAAAGTGTCCAATTTCAACTGTTTCGTTTTTTAATTAGCTTTATCATGTGGTTAAAAGAGAACACCAATTCCACGGCCTTTTTATGAAATTCATTTTCCCCCTTCATTTTGCATACAATTTTATAATGTTGATATATCTTAACACTTGCGATGAAGTAGGATTTCCATTTCCTCACTATCTTTTCCATTTTGTTCATCTTCTGAATTTCCCACACTGTTACCATCTTGCGATTCTATTATAGATGTTAAATCAATTTCATCAGTTTCTGTTAAAACATTCTTGTCAGCATTCACAGAATCATCTGCATCAAGCTTCTCAATCAGAGTTTGGGTTTCACTAGAATTGTCATAACAACAACAACTCCACAATCACTGCCTTTATCAAGAATAAATCCAGTTTCAGAAAGCACTTAATTAGATATTCATCTTTTACGCATTTGATTGAATGACTTAAAAATGCAATTGCATCCGACACATCAATGTTCATTTCAGAAGCTTTCTTACAGTCGTCTGTGTTTACAATAATATGCTGAAGCATCAATTTTCTATATTTAAGTTTTATACGCTGTATAATTCCATTATCTAGTGGCTGTAGAACTGATGTACATGGAGGTAGAAAGACTAAACGAACACTTGAAAGTTGAACTTTTGGGTGACAAGATGCATTATCTAGGAAATCTAGAATTTTCCTGTTTTCTTGTTCCATTCTTTTGTTTAATTTGTTCAAAAATTCCTCGAATAGCACTTATCATTTACGCTTTATTATTCGCTTTCCATTCCACAGGAAGTTGATTCTTCCTTAATTTTTTGAAATAGCGTGGATTTTCACTTTTACTTATTACACATGGTAAATTTTCCCTAAATTTTAAAATTAGAGAAGATATAAATTTATGTTTTTCGTGAGAATTATTTAAAGAATAGAAATTTGTATTTAAAAATAAATATATTTCGACAAATTATGAATCTAACTTAACTGTAAAAATAATAGCGGCAGAAAAAAAACCCAGAATATATTTAACCAATACTTAGTGTAACATAATGTCCGAGAATCTATTAATATTTAAACAAATTATTAATTAAACAATATTTTTTAAAAAATAATTAATTAAATAAGAAATTAATATTTGATCAAACTCATGTTCTAATTCTATTTGTTGATAGATAAGGCAGGTGGAAAGATAGTTTTCCGCCCGCATTACGCAGGTTCCGCCATATAGAGGGCGTTTTACAAGAGAAATCTCAAAATAATGCTACAAAATTTTGATAATTCCGATTTAATCAATTTCTACTTTGTATATATACGAGGTTTGGTTTAGTGCTTTTTTTTATACATTTAGAATCAGGGATTTGATCAAGTTCAGAACCTAATATTTGTACAACTGCTAGAAAATGTCGACCATCCTTGTTATAACCCAAATTATAACGGGCAGTGTGATCAGTTTTTTGTTGGCTTTTTGTTGTGTGACAAGAAAGCTAAGTCCAGAGAAGAGACATATATTGCTGCTCCGAATCCTAACATTTATAAACCAAGTGTAGTTCTCCAAGTTCCTAGAAAATGTTATGTTCCAAGAGTAAATAAAGTTAAAAATAACAAATGTTTTAGTTTTTGCTTTTGAAGTTCGTATGTTTGCTGTGTTTCACCTTAATCTGTTCAGTGCCGTAGACGAGATAACTTGTCCAAGCCGATCGGTAACATAGTGCCACGGACGAGTTAATTCGTTCTCAATAATACCTAACTGTAACGCTAGATGTCAGCCCCACACATGCATTTGACCTACTTACATATTGTTTCACTTGCGATCCGAAATGGCGTCATGAAAAAGGTTACAAAATGAAGAAGCATCAGAGTTGTATTTTGAACTTGGTTCGGAGTTGCCGTAGCAGCTGAAATACTTGGCAGTCAACCGGTTAAACAGTACATAGTTCTTCCCATGATTCATGGCATACACGTGTTTCACTGACATCAACAAAGTAAAACTTATAACGTTAAGTGTCGCCAATTTAGGGTCTTCTAGCTGACAGACAAATCACACAACACACTACTATATAATGGTGGGATCCCCTAAAACATGTAACTCCTTCAGGAACCCTTCTGACCCCTTTCGGGGAAAGTACGTGGCGCAATAGCACAAATCCTTGTTCAACACGCGTAACTTTTGTTTGTTGTTTTTCTTATTATCATGTCACATCTCCAAACCAATATTCACAGGTAGTTAAATGATGACAAAAACCAAAGTTATTTAACAGCCACGAGACAATGTATTTGATTCAACATTAACGAACTGTTCTTAACTGAAAAAACAAAGTTAAAGAAAACTTACAAAAATCATAAGTAAAACAAATGTGTGTTAGCCTCAGGATTTATTAAAACTAAAACAAGTATTACTCTTCGCGGTATGAAATAACAAAATTATTGTTAAATATATTAAAATCATTTAGATTTCTCACACAAGTCCACGTCTATTGACGGGCATTTTCTCGGACTTTGGTGTCTGCATCTGTTATTCGATAAATTTATTATAATCAGTGGACTTTTCGATTTCTTTGTTTCACTCGTTTTTCGCTGTTTACTCCCAGCTGCGATTTTCCGATGTCACGTGCCGCTGAGCCCCAAGGCAAAAAGGAGACTTCGTAAACATTGACCGCATGCGATAATAACCTAAAAAGAGGCCCAGACTGCACGTGAAGAAAGCCCGGGATCCTGTTTGGCAGAACACATTATACACGACCATGTGATGAAAACAACACAACTGTTTTAGTTCGAAATCTGAGTCTTGAGACATTAGTACATATTCTCACTTGTGGTTTTAAACATTTTAACAGGCGTTCAAAACCCACTTTCTACCAACAAGTCATCTACAACAAAGGTTTGTTCCTACTTACTGCCTCTCAGTGTTGTGCCTGTGTTGTCACGTTCTAACCATTTTTATTCAACACTACAATTTATTTTTTACTGACTCCGTTCTCCTCCAATAAAACAGAACTGATTCAAACGATAAGTAATTTTATAAATCACACTGTTTGTAAAAACTGTTAGAAAGAAACAAGGGCGTTATGAGACACGAGGCAGTCTGCATTTAATTATATTCAGCGTATCACTTTTTGTGTGTTATTCTTTTATGACATGAGGGATCTATCATGTATTAGATTGTGGAACAATGCTAAATCCAGATCTATAGTGTATTAGACTGTGGAACAATGTTAAATCCAGATCTATCGTGTATTAGACTGTGGAACAATGTTAAATCCAGATCTATCGTGTATTAGACTGTGGAACAATGTTAAATCCAGATCTACCATGTATTATACTGTAGAACAATGTTAAATCCAGATCTTCAAAACTGGAAGAATGTGGCTTTAGTGGGAAGGAATAAATTCAGATTTACAACTAAAGCATTACTAATGAAAATTATATTAAGTTTAATATCTGGGTTCCCTGTTGCAGCCTAACAGATATAACAATATTAAAAAATATTAACACGAATACATCCTTAAAAAGTGGACAGCGTAAGTAATATTTATATCGAATATATTTCTTGAATCAATACCATTGGAAGCACTACAACCACATTTCAACCCTCACCAAAAACTAAAGATTCCCTTCTATTTGAAATATTTTCTCAATCCAAACGAGCCGTTTTTGCATATAGAAAGGTTCCCTGTCCTCTATCTCCAAACAAAGCTCCCGGTCAACGTCTTTCCTAGACCCACTTTCTCAGTGTCAACTCCGCCCCCTCTTGCTCCTTTTTCACACACGTGCACCCCTGCTGTCAAAAATCACTGTACACAGTAGGCACTGATATCTTAACTTCAACATCGCTAAAAACCAAAGCGAACTTGATAAAAACTCAATATCTTTTCTATCGTGGATTGAAAAGAAACAAAAGCACACGCTGAAAACAAGGTTTTCATTATCTGATAACTGTCCATCACAGACACCTGAACCCAAAATTTAATGTTATAAGCTCTCATAACTACTGCTGGTCCATGCGGGAGCAAGTTATTAACGACAAAAATGTTTGTTTTAGAGCAAAGTCATCTGTTGTGTGTGTTGCATAGAATCAAACCTCGGATTTTAGCGTCGTAACGTATTGAATTTACTATTCACTGTCCTCCTAGAAGGGCGTTCAAGGAAAAGAAAAACGAGTTAACAGTTAAACAGTTTGCTCTTTCGCATTAATCTAAAAGAATGGATGAGGACTGTATAAAAGTTGGCGCGTTACAATTTGCTATTCATTAATATATCCACATGTAAGATATCATAGTACAATTAGAAATAACGGTTATATTCAGATCTGGCTAAAGTGTTTTTTTTAAATTTAGAATCAATTTTCATTTAGTTAATGTTATCATAGGAGATGTCATGAAACATTTAGTTTGTTTATACATAACGGTTGAATTGAGTACTGAATCATGTATTAAATCATATAAAATATTTAAAACAAAGACATGGGTATTTACATGGTGATCGCGATTCGAGTCATTTCTGGAAAAAGCAACCCTAGGTCACAAGGCTGAGTATGTCGTGATAAATTTACAATAACATTCTTATACTGTTTTTATAAAGCAAGTCCACAACAGATTATCTACTGTATCCATGGAAACGAACATTGGAATAATGCGTGCATGACTGTAGTCCCAGAAACTTCTACAAAAAAACAAACATTCATTTAATTATGTCTTGTCGAAGCGACCCAATATTAGTATAAAATTTTTATACTATATTTCTTAGAAGCATTTTGAGTCATACTGCACATGCGCAAAGTTATAACAATTATCTTCTTCGAACATCACTCAAGTCCAAAGGCAACCGTGTTATCAATGTAGTTCCTTAGTGTTTTTGTTTTTCTCCATTTTTTTTTAAGTAAAAACATCCTAATAAATTGGGAAATCGTTAAATATATCTTCACTCGTTTCTTTAAGTCTTTATCCGAGTGTGTGGCAAAATGGTACGACTTGAAATAAACGCGACTAATATCAACCACCTACAGCAAAGTGGCAAGTCTTTGGTAATGTTACTAATCAACAGCCTTATGAAACACTACTTTTGGAAAGGTGGTCTTAAGGCGTAAGTACTAAGAGATCCGAGAAAAAAAATATACATGTTGCGTGAACCTTAGAAATAAAAATTATATTTTATAGGAAATTTAGTTGTATTTTGAACTCACCCTCGGTTGTAAACTTCCTTATCTTCTGTTTCTCCACTCGGGCTGAAAGGAATATTGTCCAGGAAACGAATTATTTCTAATTCATAATTTAGGGGAAACAAAATCTTTATTGAATCGAAACAATCCCTGCTGTGGATCACCAGAAATTTAAATGAGTTGAATAGAGTTATGGATCTCTCTCATACGGTCACAGTGTCTGAAGTCTTGCAAAATTTTACCGTCGATTACGTTGTCACGAAGTACTTGGCAGTTTAGTTAATAGGTAACATTCTTATTATAATAAAAAAATAATTTCAAATGTCATGAACAAAAAAACTTAATATTTTGTCAAATCCTTTTCTCTGTTATTGTTTTTAATTTACCTGCAACGTAAGGAAGTTCCAAAATATTTTCATCAGAAATTCCGTGTACATTTTCAGTACGAAATCTACAAAATAACCTTAAATGCGTCCGAAAAAATTGTTTCATGTCTAATTTTAAGCCTAATTGAACTGAAACCAAAGCTTTTTCAGCCAAATCATTTGGAATCCTTTATATTCTGAATCAAGTTTTTATAAACTTGATTTAGTTTTCCTTTACCAGCTTTGCCTTGATCCAGGGTTTTGTTTTTCTACGCTAGAGAAAGTTTTTAACATTATCATTAAACTTGGTTTAACTGCTCTTCGGTTAAGGAAACACTAACCCTGAAATCCACTTTAGTCAGACATAACACATTAAGCCTCAAAGTGAAGAAATTTAACTCGAAATCATTGAACCTTTTCAAGAGTAAAAGTTGCATACTGAAATTTGATCGACACTTTCAGATTACCAAATACTGTTTCGTAACAATCCGTCATAAAGAAACTATCCAAATAATTCAAACTGTAGCGTCATCACAAACTGAACAAGACACTCAAGTGGCAAACAGAAAATTAGGTTTACAATGCTGACCCATTCATGTAGAAACACCTTTCTCCTATCACAGAATACGAAAGTAACTGGCACATATATGACCAATAATAATATCTTTACTGTATACTGTGGATATTAACATTTGTGAAATCCATTTACTTTAAGCATTACCCGTCACACACATACTCGTGACAAGCGTTCAGCGTCCGATATGGAAAACACGTAAACGAGAGGCGCCGAATTTTTGCACGTATTACGTCATCGCGTTATAGGTTGGCCAGCTGCAGCCCCCATCTATTACTTACCTCGTAAAGAGCAAATAAAGCTAACTCATAGCGTTTAACGTATAGCAACGAAATGATGCTAAAGAGGTTATAAAGTCATAGTTATTTAATTAATGTAAGGACAAATACAATGAGTGTATGTGTTTATGTGAGTATTAATGTGCACAACTGACTTAAGTTACAAACTCACATGTGTAGAATATGTTTGTGTTTTTTTGTATAGCAAAGCCACAAAGGGCTATCTGCTCAGCCCACCGAGGGGAATCGAACCCCTGATTTTAGCGTTGTAAGTCCGGAGACACACCGCTGTACCAGCGGGGGGCACGCATGTGTAGAAAGATCACTGAAAAGTGTGATTAAAATAAAGAACTTTTTAGTATCATAGAAGCAGCGTGATAGGAATAACTCCCCAAAATAATATTCAAACAAAAATTTTGAAATAAACACAAAAACTACTTCATATTTATTGAAGTTACATTTTTTATCTATAAAAGTGCAACAATTCGAAAACAAAAACGTTGCTCGGTTTCCAGTCCTTTCCTTATTTAACACATTCACAAGAAAGCATATCTTTGTATATGTTAACAGCTCAGAGTACACTGTTCATTTTCTGGGGTAAGATTGCGATCTCCATGTTATGTATGAATAGTATATAGCTTCAGTATAGAATAAGGTATCTGAAACCGTTTTTTATTTTGTTTTGTTTTAATGATTAGAGTTGCACAACGAACTGACTAGACATGTTTCAGACGTAGCAACAAATTTGATTTTAAATAAGTGGCACTTAAATTCTAAAAATGATATTACAGGGGATAATTATGGGTTTGTCAGATATTTTATAACTCTTTCTGTGATACACTTCAAATTTTTCATGGGTTTGTAGTCGAGCGGTTCATTTTCGATGTCCTTTTGGTGTCACCAGGTGTCTGGATTTAAGTTATATTGAAATAAATCACTATAATATTGCTATTGTTTGTCATTAAGCACAAAGCTGCACAGAGCTATCTATGCTATAATATTGCAAAAGTACAATAAAAATGTTTAGATTTTATAAAGACGAGGAGTTGTTGTCTGTTATTAAGCACAAAGCTTCTTAAAGGGTTATCAGTGCTTTGCTCACCACGGGTATCGAAACTCTATTTCTAACAGTATAAGTCCGCAGACATACCACTGTGCCACTAGGGGTAAATACTGTGGGGTCAATATATACATAACCTAGCTAGCTATATTAATATAGAAAGTTTTATTTGTACAAAAAAATACTGAAACAAAAAAATGTCAAAACTGTTACTCAGTTAAACTTTGAAACATTTTATCCCTACTCTGACAAGTCACTGTGATTATGTTAGTCTGAGAAGGAGGAGCTCGTGTCAACCTACTGCGAATATTTTTTGGCAAGATATTTTTCTATCGCTAGCTTTCTCCCCCTTCCCCCACACAAAGTTAACCGCTTTTGTTAATACATCAATGATAAATTTCAAGGACAAAGGTTGCTGAAAGTATAGCGATTTCTTTAAGTTCGTTCCCTTCTCACTGGTGCCCCAAGTGTGATTTTAGAAATTCTAAGGTTTAAATTCCCAGTATAAATTTTATTTTTTGCAGTTAAGTGCAGAACTACACAGTGGGATATCTGTGCTCTGCCCACCACAGGTATTGAAATCCGGTTTGTACCATTGTAAGTTTCAGACATACCACTGGGGTGCCGCAGTGTATAGCGGAATACATTCCATAGGCTTAGATAAAGGCAAGTTATAAAACGGACAATCAACTGTACGATTGCAAGTAGCCGGATAAACGCTGACTGCTGCTTCTTCCTCCGCTCAGCACGTTATAAAATCCCGTACAGCTATGCCTGAACCTTATGAAAACTAATTTGGGGTTTGTTTTACCCGTAATTACACGAGATAACGAGAAGCAGTTCTGAATCTTATATAGTCTAATGTTGTGTTTATACCAAGTGTTTTGGGGCATTAGAACTGATAGTAGCTTCTTTTTCAATCTGAAAACAAACATACACCACATACTTTTAATGTCGTTTCTGAGAGAAGTGTTTTAGATTTTTTCTTTGCACTTTCATTTATCGGATACAGTAATTCTCAAGGTTTGACGATATCCTTTGTTTTATTGATTTATTCGGTAATTTTTTGTTAGTTCATGAGAGATATTACACATAATTACAGTTTTAATCTATAAACAAATATGTGGTGACATAAAGGACAATTTTAGATGTTGTCTGCATTTCTATTGAGGAAAATGAAAAAAATAAGTAGTCTTTTTTTATAAATATATATTTTAATTCCAAAACAGTATTTCTGCTTAATTCAAAACAATCACGTGACCATACTTCCAGCCTATCATTGACTTTTCGGTTCCACGCACATCGTCTGCTGGGTACTGCTTACTCGAATACAGAGACCAGCTAATCTACTTTTCCCCTTACCTCCAGTAAAATAAGTTCCAGAGTTCTAACATAATAACACTAACGTAATGATGTATTTAAAGTTGTCAGAGGTTTAATGTTTCATTCCTTCACTTTTTCGTTTCTTTTAATATTTGTTTGAAGTTAAACTTAAAACTACACAAAGATCTGTTCTGCCCACCGTTATCAAAACACGATTTCCAACAGCATAATTTTGGAGATATATTATTTAATACTCGTAAGGCTTACCAAGCGTAACTACATCTTTTAAAATGTTTGTAACCAAGTTCATTTGTTCCTTAACTACAGTTCAAAATATTTTGGAATAAACTTTATTGCTTGCTATTTATGAAAATCTAATTGAATTTTGTCCAATAATATAAACTTGAACCTTTTTTATGCTTTAACATAAATCTGGTACACTAAAGAATGTTGAATGTTATTTTTTTTAAGCCGTGTGTATTTCAACTAAATAGTTCTTATTAATCAAATGTATTTCAACTAATTAGTGAGTTTCTAATTAAATGTATTTAAGCTAATTAATTCTTAATCATGTGTATTTAAAATAATTAGTGAGAAAAGCCTCACTTTTTTACATATGTTCCACAAAATCTGATGTCCAAATTAATATTTTTTTATCTATAAAGTTTTAAAATTTCATTAATATATAATAATAAAATACTTCTATCAGCTTCCATTCTCAAAGCATGAAATGGCTTGGTTGTTAGTGCATTCGACTCGTAATCTGCGAGTTTGAATCTTGTCATAACACATGCTTGTCCTTTTGGCCGTGGGAGCGTTGAAATGTGACGGTCAAGTCCGTAAGTAAACTAATAGCCCAACGGTTGACAGTAGGTTGTGTTGAGTAATTACTTTGCCCACAATTTATAACTTGTAAATTAGGGCCGGCAAGAGCAAATACTGCTCGAATAGATTTCTGCAAACCAATACCAAGTACGTGAATAATATTACAAGTTTAAAAAATTGCAAAAAAAATTAAGTATGATGTTGTTGTTTTAAATTTAGCACAAAGCTACACAATGGGCTATCTGTGCACTGCCAACCATGGGTATCGAAACAACCCGATTTTTAGCGTTGTAAGTCCACAAACATACCGCTGAGCCACTGGGGGTCAATTAAGTATGATGCAAAGATGACAATGTCAAAAGTACAGAAATACTGGGGGACAATTAAGTATGATGCAAAGATGGCAATGTCAAAAGTACAGAAACACTGGGGGACAATTAAGTATGATACAAAGATGGCAATGTCAAAAGTACATAAACACTGAGGGGACAATTTGTATGATGCAAAGATGGCAATGTCAAAAGTACAGAAACACTGGGGGACAATTAAGTATGATGCAAAGATGGCAATGTCAAGATAGAGACAAACATTACTAAAAAGTAGTCAAATCTTTTGCAAAAATAACTTTTATATACAACTGAATATTGAATTCCGGTTTGAATAAAGCCATTTAAATCGAATAGTTCTATATAGTTTTATAGTGGCTGTAGACAAAGCTTGTAAGACTGATTGAATATTTACTGGCTACAAAACTTGTATGGATTTGTGTATTTATTTTCGTCTTGTTTCTGTACTTTTTAACACTGCCATTTTTGTATCATACTTAAATTTTGCATATTTTTTAACATTTTCAATGAATTAAGTTGATAAGGTAAGATTTGTTTTAGTTTTATAATTCAGTGGTAATATATATATATATTGTTGATGTCATATCAGTTTTATCACTTTCTCAAATGTCTAATTATAGTTGGCATAACTAAAACAATCTATTATGTAGTTTTGCATCTAAGAATAAATAAACATGTTAATGTAATCACCCAATACGTAAAATTATTGATATTGACTGTTTGTAGTTAACAAGAGAAAATTTTCCTCGCAGAAATAAACTGATAAAATGCGTTTACTAGTAGTGGCCTGGCATGAACAGGCGAGTCTCCATCGCACCAAAATGCTTTTCCTTTTAGCCGTAGAGCGTTATAAATTTATGGTCAATCCCACTATTCGTTGATAAAAGAGTAGTCCAAGAGTTGGCGATGAGTAGTTTTACACTGCTAAATTAGGGACGGCTAGCACATATAGCCCTCGTGTAGCTTCGCGCGAAATTCAAAAAAACAAACAAGCGTTTGTTTGTGTGTTTCACAAGACAAATACCTTTTTATGTTTGTTAATTCTTTTTCAAGATAAGAAAAGAAAGTGAGTCAAACGTCTTAAGTCGTCATTTCAGATTTACTTGCAGGCCATTTTATATCTACTTCTTGTGACCGACAAGTAAAAGAACGATAATAATTTAATGAAACACATAAACTTACGAAGAAGTCCGCAAGACTAAATGTTGGAACATATATTAAATTGCGTTTTCTTTTGTCTGTTTGTTTAATCATGTTACAAGTTATTTCTTGCATTACGTGTTGAGAACGAATGTGAACAAAATGACACGGTTAATTGAAAATACTTTCAGAATCACTCTACTTAACAAATGATATTTTAAATATTTTTGTTGCTTGGGGACTTCGTAATGCTCGAACTCACCTGAGTTAAAGTTTTCTATCATGTTAAGACTTTGTGAAATGTTTAGACAATTTTCTACAATCCTCCAATATCTCCAAGATAATAAAATAGAACATTTATCATTCTTACGAAGAAACAACAGTTAACTTCTTTGAAGTAAACTACTATCACATCTCGAGAATGTTTGATGTGCTAAAATAAAAATGTTCATGGAAAACAATTGTTTAAGTAAAAATAACGAACTGTAATAAACAAAAACCCATAAAACTTGACAATAACATTCTACGTAATAACAGAAAATAACCACGCAGTTATTAAAATTGTAAAACACTTAAACTGCTGAATACTAAACACGAGGTTTCTTGAAAAGCAAGTGAATAGGCCTGGCATGGCCGAGAGCGTTAAGGCGTGCACTCGTAATCCGAGGGTCGCGGGTTCGCGCCCGAGTCGCGCTAAATATGCTCGCCCTCCCAGCCGTGGGGGTGTATATTGTGACGGTCAATCCCACTATTCGTTGGTAAAAGAGTAGCCCAAGAGTTGGCGGTGGGTGGTGATGACAAGCTGCCTTCCCTCTAGTCTTGCACTGCAAAATTAGGGACGGCTAGCACAGATAGCCCTCGAGTAGCTTTGTGCGAATTTCCAAAAAACAAACAAACAAACAAGCAAGTGAATATTTAAATGAATGAAAAACAATTTAGGGAGAAATAGAGAAATTCTTTTCTACATTCATGGTAACGTGGAACCTTATTCCTGGGATTTATATTCCTTTTTAAAAAGTAAATAAAGCACCATTTCAGTGAAAATTCATCACAATTAAGTTCACATTTTAGCACATTTTTATAGGTACTCTAAAAACAATCTATAGAAGAGTAGAGAATCGTTTCTCTTATTAACATATTTAAGATTTAATGCAAGGATCAAATATTTTTCTATACTTTGTACTCACATTTTTTACTCCATAAGTTGTGATTCACTACATAACAACAGACTTTCTTGCAATACAAAATATTTTCATGTTGTTCAGAATAAATTGACCAATTTCAAATACGAATTTTTAAAATCACATTTTGCAGAAAGAAAGACGATGCAGAAGGATTTACGAACGAAAACATATGAAAAATCAACAAGTTTCATTTTAATTATTTATTTAAAATTACAGTGTTGTGCCTTTCTTACATCTGTGAAACCCAGATCTTTATTCCGCGGAATATTGCAGTTTTATTAAAACAACACAACGAGAATTATGCTCAACAGGTTTAAACTTTTTATGCACCGAAAGAGAAATCTGCGCATATTTCTCCTCGCTGATGCCAAGTTTATATTACTGGAACGTAACTTACGTTAAAATCTCAGTGTGTGTGTGTCACACTACGGCCTAGTTCTCGAAACAGGCGGAGTCATGAAAGCCAAAATGCATTTATCCAGATAGAATGGTGGTTCCATTACGATTTTTAGTGACGCGGTGGGTGCAAGAAAGCAGAGTGCAGTGACACCTGACAAGTGACTGACATTACAATAAGTCTAAAAGTAAAGAGAGACATAGTGTGAGATCCTAGTGCATAAAAACATAGAAATAATATGGATTAAATTTTAATCTCGTATCGTTTTCTTTCAACAACGTGCCCAATTAGAGACAACCGCTTTAACAAACGCAGAATCTAAATTAAGAAATTCACAAAAGTTTTGTTGTCTGTTCGTTTCATACTTTCAGCAGATAGACTCACAACAATGTCAAGTTATACACTTGTTCGTAAAGTCATTGTTGGAACGAAGTATTACGAAAAACCACTGGCCTTCAAATATAGTACAAGTTGTTAATCTATCTGATTTTTTACCAATAATTATTCTACTAATACGCTAATTAATAATTCATTTCACGAATGATCTTAATATTGATTGGCCCATAAAGGAATTTACCGACTGTCTCTGTTAGACAATTTCCATAATTTATTTATTTCATGCATGCCCCATTATTTTCGAAAAGAAATACCTAATTGCCAAATAAATGTTTTAATATAAAAATGTTTCTACTTGGATCTCCCAATATTTCATCGAGAAATAAAACATAATACTCATGGCGACAACTCGCACGAAAATTCATGCACCACAGAAGCGTACCTAACATAACAGACGCTTTCTGAAGTCTATTTTTATTCATAGATTGTTGTCTCACTAACATGAGACTTCAAAAATTCTCCTACAGGTTCATTATAATATTCCCCTCCACGGTAATCTTTAGTAAAAGGTGAGAGATTAATACAAATTTGTGTTGATTGAAAAAACAAGGAACTGTATAAAAAGCAAAATGTTCATTGAAACAATGACAAAAATATACAAAAGTAGAAAAACAGAAAAATTATACAAGTGAAAAGAAAAAACAAAGCAAAAATGTACAAAAATTGAACAAGAATGTACAAAAGTAAATATTAAAAGAAAAATGTACAAAAATTAAAGTATGTTAAAGTAAAACAAAAACATTTAATAAACACGTGTACTGTACAGTGAAAAATGTACAAAAAGTGAGCAAAAATTAAAAGCAGAGCAAAATTGTACAAAAGTAAAAATTCAAAACAGAGTATACAAGTTAAATATAGCAAAATGTACAAAAATTAAAGAAAGCAAAGATGTACAAAAGTAAAAATGGCAAAAACAGCAAAATTTTACAAGTTAAAAACAGCAAGTTAAACAAAAATTAATGTGCAAAAATAAAATATACAAGATAAACAAAACCAAGCAAGGGCAGAGACAAGGTGGCTCAGAATCCAATCTCCACCTGACCCCCCACCAACGCACAAAGAGGCGAGACATCCGGTTGTCACAAATGATAAAATATCCTTGGACTCAGACGATGATAATCCGCCCGAAGTCGGAGTAACAGCCTATATCTGGCCCTTCCCAGTATCGAAAAATACGACACCGGTGCTTGCTCGTAAACTAACTTGTTTCCAGCAGGCCAGATGACGTACTTAAAGATAGTTAGAGTATATTGAAAGGAAAAGGCCAGTTAGCTGGGAACAGGGATTGGCACATGATAGAGGACAGTCTCCGCCCTGAGAGGTGGGACCGAGAAAAGGCGCGCAACTCTTTCCCAAATCTCCGCCGACGTCGGACAGACTCCTCCTGGATGTGATACACTGGACACAACTCAGTTGTTCCAGGGTTCCACAGGAACGTACGTTCTCTCACGGACAGAATATTATGCACAACACGCCAGTTGAAAGCCTGAAGGCAGTTATCAACATGGCGCAGCACTACACGTCCCGAAATAACATTCCACAGAAGAGCAGGATGGTATCGCTCAATTCTGTGTGTACATCCGGGGACCAGCAGGCTGTAGAGGGAACGGGAGTCCGTCAATACATCTGCAGCCACAGCACGACAACGCCGAATCGTAGAAGGAGCGTCAACATACTAAAAAGGAGGATCAAAACACATTGGTGTCCGCAAGCTCAAAGGAACACCAAAGAGCCTGCGCCACGTGCCAACCAGGAAACGAATGAGGGGCAACAGGGATGACCCTCCACAGACAGATAACGAAAGGTAGAGGACAGCAGAAGAGAAAGACGCTGGGTCTGAACACATGGTATGCCTAGACTTCCCGTGCGAGGCAGCTGCATCAAGGAAATCCTAGACACTCCCTCTGGCTTGCCACTCCACAGGATGGCGAAGATATGACGTTCAATGGCTTGTGCAGTCCAGTCATCCAGAGGAAAAACAGCCCCAACGTACCATACCAAGGGGAGTATTCTCCTCCTCACCAACCTCTCTCCTATCAAACAAGTTAACAGGGCAGTAGCAGTAATCGTGCACTGCCGAACCACCCCCTCCAAAGCAGACCCAGAGGCCACAAGAAAACAAACCCCAAAGCAAGTGACGAGGGAGGAGGTCGATTCCAGACCAAACGGGGAGTTGGCAGACAAGGCCCACTTGCCGAATTTTCTGGTACGAGACTTTTGAAAATTCAGCTGGGCAGCGCTGGCCGGAGAGTATTTATAGAAAATGGCCAACGCCGAACCTAAAGATGTAAAGTTCGCAAGGAACAGGTTCACATCATCTGCATGCGTAACATAAGTCACGCTCTAACCCCCAGGAATCTGAAGAACAAATATCAAGACCGAATGAAACAAGGAAGAGAGCAGACACTCTATAAACAACACATAAATGTGGGAGAAAGTGGGAAACTCTGACGAACTCCCTGTAAGATGAACAAGGAAGACGATAGGTATCCATTTACCAAGAGCCTGCTCGAAGCAGTTGAATACATGGCTCGCACATATTAGATAAAAGCTGGAGGGAGGCCATACCTCTCCAGAACATACCACAGATATCCATGGTGAACTCGATCAAATGCTTTACTCTGATTGAGGGACACAAAGATAGCAGGGATATCCCAATCCATGATGTAATGGAACAGATCCCTGAGAAGCACCAAAATTTTGTTGAACACTTCTGCCCCAGATACTACACGTCTGAGTGCAGTGAACCAAGGAAGGCACATCTGCACCCAAATGGGCACACAGGACCTCAGAAATAATTTTGGTGTCCACGTTCAGGAGCGATATGGGATGCCATGAGGAAAGATCTTCTGACTGGCTGGGATCCTTACAAAATAGAGTAATGAGCCCATCCAACGTTCCTGGAGGCACAGACTCTGCAGCCAGACAGCTGTTGAAGAGCCTGACAAACAAGGGTCCGACGACTGGCCACACGTGGCTGTAGAATTCCACCAGCAGTCCATCCGGCCCAGGACACTTTCCAAGTGGCAAGGACCAAAGGCCTGACCAACACTCTCCCAAGCTGACTGGTTTCATCAGTTGGTCGTGAAAGGAGGGGTCGAGGGAAAGCAAAAACCTAGTAATGTCGTTCCACAACCCCTCATCCACGGGTGTAGCCGCATATAAACAGCTATAATACCTATGGCACGCCTCTAAGATTTCAGATGATGATCGACCGTTTTCCAAAGCCAGACTGGAGATGTGTCTGTTCTTAACCATCTCCCGTGCCTTGCACAGAGGAACTCTAGTAATGGTTCTGGGATCGAGTGGCTCGATCAGACAAGAGACGCTCACTGCATGGAACAGTTTAGAATAATACAAATTAATATCCCGATGGAGTGCTTCATTGTTCGAGAGGACACAGTTATCCGTCGGTCCACCACGAAGCAAGGCAGCCAATATTTCCTGTTTGTCTCGCAAGGCCAGGCAGCGGGCCCGCGAAAACCGCATGCCTACTTGCATCAGCAAGGAGGCACAGGCCTCCTTGAGACCTGCCCACCAAGACCCAGCGACAGACTTGACAGAAAAGCTCCTGAACAAGGGCAAACAAAGCGTCTTCAACCCCATCCTCGGCAAGGAGAGAGACACTGAGCCTCCACACAACGGGGGCCCGAAAAACGGGAACAAAATCCCGGAATGTGGCGAGAAACGCCTGATGGTCAGACACGTTAAACGAGACGTCCCTAACCCGACGAACAGCAGCCCCGCCGAAGGCCAGATGTCACATAGAACCTGTCAAGGCGACAAGAAATGCTCTGACTGGTCCAGGTAGCCACAAAAACAGACCCATGCAGTGCACGCCACACATCGGAAAAGTCGAAATCCGACAGCACCGCATACAGAGACTGCGTACACTGATCACCAGAAAGATGATCACTCCAATCTTGTCGAGGGGAGGATCCAAAACGCAGTTGAAGTCGCCACCAAGGATGATATCGGCCCGTGTAACCATGAACCTGTCCAAACCCGAGAAGAAGGCCTCCCGCTCCCCAGTCTGAACAGACAAACAGACATTGACAAGCCGAATTTTACGACCCCCAGCAACAACAACAATGTGTACCACCCACCCTCAGCATCACTATGTGATGCAAGAATGGTCCCATTAGAATGAGGGTGGAAGAGGATACCTACCCCACGCGAACATGTAGAGCCAAACAACCAGAAGGCAAGGACAGGGTAACGGGATGAAAAAGAAAAGTGGTCCCTCTGAGAGGCAAAACGGGTCTCTTGCAAAAATATAGCATCAACTGCAAAGCAGTTGAATAGGGAGATCGCATAAAATTGCTTAGCAACGCTATGCATCCCTTGGGTGTTTAGAGTAATGCAAGAAAAACCCATCAGTCAAACAGCGGGTAGAACTCAGTGATGCTGCTGCTTCAACAAGGTAGATGGAGACAGGGGGTGTGCGGCCTCTTGAGTCTACCTCACCCCACCCCCTCTTTGCAGCAGAGGCCGCTGACATCCGACCACCACTGCTGCATACGAGAGACTTCCAGATCGAGGTCCAGCAACACAATGAGGATACAAGGCCTCTGCATCTCCCCACTGTCCTCACTCAGTCCAGATAGACAGGGAAGACTGGGGAAGCCCAGAAAACTCGGGAATGAGCTGGGCAAAGGCAGCTCGTCCAACGTCTGGGTTTGCGCCTCATGGGAGGGGGCTGAAACATCCACCATCCCCAGAGCCAGAGCCAAGTGTCTATCAGAACCCCAGCCTCAGCAAGGGAAGACTGAGGTTTCTTGGGGTCCCCAACAACCCCCATTGACCAAACCCAAACAGGGGGCAGGATCATCCTCAGAGGGACCCTCCCCAACACAGACAGGGTTGGCAGAATCGTGGATGCCCACATAGCTTCCAACCCCACACCACCCGACAGGGAGGCCAGAGTCCCCACAGAAGCAGAGGACGCCCTAGGGTCACCCTGGCTGGCCAGAACCCCCACAGGGGCTCTGTCCAAACCAGGGCCCGAAGGATGGACCAAAGTCTCCAAAAAGGGCCCCCCACCCAAAGCACCATCCACCACTCCAGATGATACAGCCCCCACTACTTGGGCGGGCGAGACCAGGCCCCCTCAGAGGACTGAGGCTCCCCTCCCTTGACACTGGAGGAAGGAGGAACCGGAACAGGCGCCCCCTCGGGTACCCCACTCATGGCCGCTGCGGACGACGTGGGAGGACGAACGTGGCCTTCTTAGCCCAGGTCTTATTGGGCCGTGAAACCGTCGGCAGCCCCGCAGCCACCGAGGCATACGTCGCCACATGCCTCGGGCAACGCAAGGGCGTGTGGCCACAACTACAAATAGTACATGTCACAGTACAGGAATCTTCAACATGTCTGTAGGCCAGACATACCCCGCAACGCGGGGTCTGGCACTCAGCAAACACGTCGCCCTCGAGGCCACAGCCGATGCATTCCCGCTCACCGATATAAAGTTCGGAACTGGCGTCTTCATGTTCATACACACACGTCGGTTCCCGGTGCACACATTCAGCGCCTCGTGTTCGACCTTTCTCATCTTTCCACACGCCGATAATATGTCCTTGACGACGTCATGGGCCAACTCAAAAGGAACCGACGGGGGTGACTCACTTAACGTTCCATCCGGCCGGCTCCACAGACACACGCTAGTCCCCCAAAGGAAAGTCTCCCTGGGCAAGCAGACGACGGGAGAAAGCGGCCGACGTCAGCGTCGCCACATAACGCCAGTTGCCAAAATGCTGCAAACACTCCACATGGCTACCCTGGCCTGCAGCATTCAAAGCATCTATGACGACAGAGGGTAGCGAAGCCGCGGGCACCTCAAGACTGTTGGACCGCGGCCGAGGAGAATGCTGGCGGATGGTTGTAGACATTCCGACGGCAATAGTACACTACCGAACACACTTTAATACGTAAAAACCGTGAAACACAACACTTAAGAGCAATATTTTAAATACGAGAGACAAGTTTCAGTAGACAAGAAAATAATGAAAACGACGTCTTACGAACAATCCGGATTTGAAATGTACTTGCAACAATAAACTTTATAAAATGGCATGGCATTAATGATATACAATGCAAAAAAGCATAAATATATATACAACATTGGATCTGTGAGGATTTTGCTGCCCAGATTACTTTGAATTTACATATGTATTGTAAGATTTACTGCTGCACATTTATTTTAATATCTAAGTTTGTTTCCCTTTGATGCATGTGACGTATTTTATCAAATGTGTATTACCCATCTTGCCTATTCTCTAATTTGTAGATGATTCTTGAGGGTAAGATTCAACAATATTCCTTTTACAAAAACACTAGCATGTTTTCGACCATTGTTGAACATTATGGAATCTCACTTTAAAATCAGGTGTATCAAAAAAGAATAAATTTCCTGTTCATAAAGGTTCATGGATGATTTAGTTCCAGAACAGATATAAGACTCAGTATTCTTTGTAAGGTTATAAATGTGTTGTATATAAATTATTAGGTGTGATAATTATTATAAATTGTATTGTTGTTTGTATATCAAAATATTTTTATATTTAGAAAGAAAACTGGGTTTCAATTTTGTTGGCAAATATAAATTTGATAAATAATGAAATACAAATATGTAACACAAGTAATAATAAATTGGAGACTCCTCCAAGATAAATTATTACATGTATGAGTATGCAAGTATTCTTATTCAAAACGAAATACACAAACACTTCAATTCTGAAAATATTTCAGCATCAAACTTTCTACTGTTTGGGCACTCAGATTGATTGGTTTGGTTTGTTTTGAATTTTGTGCAAAGACACACGAGGGCTATCTGCACTAGCCGTTCCTGGTTTAGTGGTGTGAAAGTAAAGGAAAAGCAGCTTGTCATCACCATCACTGCCAACTCTTGGGCTACACTTTTCCAACAAACAGTGGGATTGACCATCATATTATAATTCCCCCACAGATGAAACAGTGAACATGTTTGGTGTGAAGAAGATTCAAACCAGTGATCCTTGGATTACAAGTCAAATGCCAGGCTTCTCATATTGACTGCATAGATTTACTAAGTAACAAAATAGTCTTCCAAAACAAAGTGTATAACATGTTTAGCGTAGATATCCACTATAAATTGTTATGGGTAATCTTATTGTTAAATTAATATTATTTTGTACATAGAAGATTCATGATAAAACTGCATTCCAATTTTTTTTTTAAATAATTAGTCGTGAAATTTGTACAAGTCTTAATTAGAAGCAAAGCTATTAATTATAATTTTATACAAGTTTGTTTGAAATTCTATGTAAAGATACACAAGGGTTATCTGAGCTAGCTGTCCATTATTTAGCAGTGTAAGACCAGAGGGAAAGCAACTAGCCATCACCACCCACTGCTAACTCTTGGGCTACTTTTCTAACAATAAATAGTGGGATTGACTGTCACATTAGAATTCCCCCATGGCTGAAAGGGTGAGAATGTTCGTTGTGATGGGGATTCAAACCATTTTGTACAAGTAAATTATCAACGTGTATAAAGACTAATTAAATTGATTAATATATGATACTGGTGGATTAAAAAAATGAAAACCAATTTGTTTGTTTAATGTCCCAATTTCATCAAAAATCATGTGAAACTGGTGATACGTTGTCAAACAGTAATTGCAGGCTTCTTATGTTTATGGTTAACCAGTCAATCTTCTCACCTTGATTATGATGTTTTATTGGATAACAAGACATGTAATTCTTGATATCTAACTGCCATTTATAAGACATGTTTTTATATGAATTGAGTGATCAACACACACGCCTGACCGTTTAGAATCAAATATTATCAGAACTGTGTTCTTACTGTGCAAACCTTTCCTAACTTAATGTGTATTTCTATTATATAAAAAAATGTTTATGGGAAAAAATAATGATCATTAATCTTATTATTAAAACATGGAAAGTACTGTTATATGTTGTATTTTTGAAGTTCTAATTTGTTTGTTTGAAAGAAATGTAGGTTTTATGGTGACCTAAAGTTGAAAGGCTTAGAACACCAAGAAAGTTTTAAAAAAGTTGACATCAGATTTCCTAATAAATTCTACGGGTAGATTATAAACACTTGGTTGGATGAAACATTAAAATGATATTTAAGAAGATCATCAGGTCTTCCTTGCCAGTGCAGCAAAAAAGTCAGTTTTCATTTCAACTACAGAGTTAAGTTGTTTTGTTTTTTTTAAAAAAAAACACATTTGCATACATTTTATTGTACACCCAAACACATAAAGGTAGCAGTGTCATTTGTACACTTGGCCTACAAATTACCAGTGTTTACACTTGTATAGGTTAAGAAACAAATAAACTAACTCATCCTTTGCATGAGTTGAAGGCTACATTATTTCCACCAGATAATTAAAAAAAACCTACCAACAAAAGAATAGAGTTACAAGAGTGGTGCCAGAAGTGGTATTATTTTGGTGAAAAACAAAGCCTTGACATAACATTAACTTTCATTCAAGATAACCACAATCACAGTGCATTTAAATAAGATAAAGAATGAATAAATTAGGGGAGAGAAGAAATAGAAACTAAAAATAAAATCAGAAAAATAGTGTTAGAAATTAGAATATAAATAATTAATACCAAGATTAACACAACATAAATTTAAGTTAACAAAAGACATCTGAAAAGGTTTTACAACTTTCTAGTTGTTCTAGACCTATCTTATTAAATATTTTGATCTTAACATGACATCATACAACCCACATCTCCTTGTAACAGCCAAACAAATTACAGTACTAAAAATATAGCTTATACGAATATGTACATGGTAATGAAAATGTATACATGATCATTTAAAACTTGTTTTAACATAAACATGATTAACTGACACTTTTTCACTGTGTAAATTTTCGTTAATAAAAGAACGATCTAAAGCTTCCCTGAATTACATTCAAGTTACTTTATCACATCTTACCAATGTGATATTTTATAGAAGCTAGCATTACCAATAATTTACCAGTTTCAACATATTCTAGGTTGAAGCAAACTCTTGTGGATAAGGTATTTTTCGAAAACAAGAAAATATACTTTTGCAATAAATAGTATTTCAGGTGACAATATATACAGTACACACAATATTTAATGTAAAAGAAAATTACCTGGAAGTTAGTAGAAAAAAAAAAAATGATTGAAAGGCAGTTAATTATTACTCAAAGTAACAATAAAAGTATCCACTGGAATTAGAAATATTCTGAACAATTTCAGAAGGAAATCTGTAGACAAGAAACTAGTTTCCATGATCAATATTATTATAAAATATTACAATGAAGAAGAATTTGGCAGTATTCAAAACTTTTTTTTAAAGATATTCATTAGGTAAGGCCAAGACAAGTTATTTATTTTAACATCACAGTGTCCTCTGACAAGATGTATTGTGATAATAATTACACAATTTAATATTGTAGTATCCCATGACATGACATTTTAAAGACGTTTTTGGTGTAAAAACACAAAGCAGGTAATTGAAGTAACTAATGGCAAATTGTGAGTTACAAACTTTATCATATCTGTGAAACTTGGATCTTTATTGCGTGAAACAGTTTTAACTGAAACAGGTAAACTTGGTGAATTTTGTTTATGAGAGATTAATAAAACAATTACAAATATATTCACAAAAGGCTTAAACCTTTCATGCACTGAAAGAGATCCTCCCATCTGTCTTGGTAGGTTTCTCTGCAGTAATGCACAGTTATGTTACTGAAATCTACATTATTTAAAAATCCAGTTTACAATGTATCAGAAGCTTTCTGAAAATTATCTGAATTTGTATTTTCAATGTGTCTTTGGAAAAAGAAAATTGTAATATTGCACTTTAATATGCAATTATAATTTTCTTTATGAAGGATAAAAGTCCTTTGAGAAATTTAACTCAAATCAAATAGTTTCTTGATCACTTGGCTTATTAACATTTGTTGAGATGGCATATTTAAAAGGTAAGCCATAGTACCAGTGCCACGGTTATGTTTAGATACACAATAAAAAGTATGTGTAATATTTCATAAGTGAAACTGGTAAACTTTCAGAAGTTTCAGGGCAAATATTCTGTAAATGTGATACAACAGGGCAATGGTGCGTGCATGTGTACAAAAGAATGAGGGGGCAAATATGTACATACCGTTGATGTACAATAGCTTAATGCCTCAATCAGAATATAAAATGTTCTTTTGAGGTGGGTAGGATGTGGAAACCATGCTCTGTTGAGGATCACGTGAGCACTGGTATATGTATCTCCCCTAATCTAGAACAATCCAATATGATGAACAACTGTAAAGTGAAAAGGCATTAAGTATTGGTTAAACTATCAGGTTGATGTAAAGACATTACTCAAAAGGGATGACTTTATGTTCCTTTATCGTTAGGTTTCTTAATATCTTCATCTTACTACAGTTGGGCTGATGATGAGCTTGGAGAAACATAACCCAGATTCAAACGTATTATGGAGAAAACACATGAAGTTCAGTTTGAACATTTGTTGTATTCACTCACTTCTATAACAGTTAACATCCTACACATCGTGTCTTCAAAATAAATTATACAAATAAAATGAAGAAATGTTTTTTATTTTATAGATCTCTAATGTAATATTTTGATTTAGACTATAATTTCTCAAATATATAAAACACTGTTACAAGTTCTTAAAGTACGATAAGAATTTAAAATCAGTGTTAACATCGTGTTGAGAAACTGTTACAAAGCTAGACATTGTAATATTATTATCAAAATTCTGAAATTTTGTGAAAATTAAACAAAACTTGAAATCAGCTGAACATAGAAGTTGAACCTACCATAGGTTTTATCATAACATATCAAGCACTTTGTAGGTTTTTACCATTAACTGACACCATAAAGTTTTTTTCAGATACATAAACTAAACTATAATGCAAGAAACACTAATCAGATGAATCGATTCAACAGGTATAATAATTTTTTTAAATGATTAAGAAAATCTTTATCTGCAACACAAAAAGTTAATTCACTCTGAAATGTTGGATTTCATGAAATGGTTACTTTACCACACAGAACCACCAGAGGTCAGTACAAATACACCCTCAACACAACTAGTTCAGGAATGAAATTCGACGATTTCAAAATTTATTTGACAATAGTGAAAATTAAAAAAAGAAAAGAGCATACATCTCAAATAGATCTGAAAGATTTCACTATCATTGCACATTCTCTTCTTCCAGGATTAAAAAATAAAATTTGATCTTTATTAAATTACTGGGTAAAAGTAAAAAATATAAGCAATTTTTATTTACAAGCATCGAAAGATTTGGTCAAAAATAAAAAAACAATTTATATGGGCACACATTTTCTTCTGGTAATTCTCTGTAGCTATTCTTTACAGAAGTGTAATCGTACCTTTCTGTGTTTACTTTAAAACATACGATTCAGTTCTTGTTCAACTTTTCTAACTCATCAACGTCTTCTGCATCCAACCTCATTATCTTGAGTCCTAAAAACAAATATTAAAACCAAACAGGAAACTTCAGTCAACTAAACTGATGCATGTCAAGTACCACAAGTTTCATTTTATTGGATATTAAAAGAATGGAAGGAGTCTTAGACTTCCATTAAGTATGTAAAATAATATGGAATATACAAGACTACACTAAATATACAGCAAATATTGTAATAAAGACCTTTTTTTAACAATCTGACTGATGTTTCAAACAAAATTTGATAATGTGTGCATTATTTAAAAATTATTTCAGTTTTCTTAAAATTTTTAAAGAGTATTTTTATAAAATAACAACATTTGAAATCTCCTGTTTTGGGACTTTACAATAGCAGTAGCATTTTAAATTTCTGTAATGCAAACATTTAGTCCACTTTGCAAACAAGCGTTTTTTTAAAAAAAGATGGCCTATCTAAAGAAACCCACAACTGAAATTCCTTTGCAAAACACTATACTAATTTCATTAAGGTCAGCACAGGAACGAGGATTTTTCTGAAAAACTAAAGACCATGAAAACAATTAAAACCCTCCTTGCAGTAATGAATATATGAAGCATTCTGCAGTGTTTGAATCATATACAAAGGTGTACCTGTTGACGGGCAAGTAGGTTTATATTTTTCCAGTAAGCTAAATAAACACACCTCCTTTACAATATGATGGCATGTTCTTTGTTGGTGCATCTACTGTTATTTTGTAGTAGAAATTACAAAAAACAACTTGGTCTCAGTTTTATGTGTAGAAAAAAAAACGAAAAACAAAACAAGTGTTTGTTAATTACATAACATACATTTTGTTTGTGTCCTTAAGAGTTTAATCATTTTACAGCTACACCATGGACTACCTGTACTATGCCTCCATTTTCATATCATGTAATCTTTGAAGCCTACTACTAGGGGCTTCTTTATTTTAAAAGTATTTGTTTACTGCACATCACTACTTTTTACATGGGGGTCATCTAGAAGATTCATCATGAACATCCTGTATATAAACAAAACTCAACTAGCAGGAACATCATTAACAAATTTCTTCATGTGTTTATTCAAATGTCTGCAAGTCTTCTCACCCGGGATAAACTGAATAAAGATAATTGGACATGAAGTGCAACAGATGCAAGACTGTACAACTTGACCTTATTTTATACTTTAAGTACCAAGAAGTTAAAGCAAATGACGTAATGCTGATAAACTACACTAACCTTTTTGTATATTGACAAAGTAGAAATAAGTAAAAAAACTACAAGGCAATTAATCTCGTTTGTTTTGACAGTAAACATTGCTGGAGTGAAAGTGTAATAGTGTGGAGGCATTAGATCCTCTGATCACTTTAGAAGGTCTTAACCTAATAACACCATGATGCGAAACTAGTTTGAAGAGTATTACAGTGAGTTATTGGCATTCACAAATCAACAGATCCCTGTTTGACTGAGAATCTACCAGACCTCCGTGTCTAGTAAAATCTACGATAGCCTAAATTGGCTTAGCATTGTAACTAATGTTAATCCAAATCTTTGTTAACATGATAATTCATCATATTCAGTTGTTCTACTTGTTAAAATGGATGAATTAACTGTTAATGTAGTAAATATTAATCTTTCCAAGTCATATCTCATAAATGCCACATACACTTTCCTAACTGTTCTGATGTTTGCATCAAGAAAACAGTTGTGGATCAACCATATCAAGTAAGTCAAATATGTTGAAATTATATCTCATAAATGGAATATGCACTTACCAGAATGATCCTCAAACTGTTTGAGGATCATGATTGTACGTGATCCATCAACTATATTGATAGCAAGCCCAATTTTTTCAAAACTTCCAGCTCGACCAATTTCATGACGATACGTCTCACAGTCAGCCTTTCCTTTTTGGTCAACAGGAAGGTCAAATTTCACCACTATAGACACCTGCTCAACAGCAGTGTATTAAAAACAAATTCAATTACAAACAAAAGAGATATTTATGAAACATACCAAAGGGTACTTCAAATCAAGCATTAAGTTTACCCTTTGAGAATAATGTATACAATAAAAATAATAATACTTGTTAAATAAAAACAAATAATTTGCTTGAATTTTCTGCACAATGGTTATTAAATAATTTTAAGTTCTGATTTGATCACAAGTAACTGAAATCCACAATACACACTCATTGTTTTTCTTTGCATAAATCTATAAATTCTGGCCAACAGAGATTAGAAATGTTTATATTCCTATAGCTAATGCTCAATATGGTGTACGAAGCAAAAATAAATTTTTTTAAATGATATTCTTCTGATGAAACTTTCCAATCTTAGTGTAATCTGCACATGTAATGAATATTTTTTGCATTGAATGAAATTTTTTTTCTTGAAATTCAACAAACTTGTTTTTAATTTTGAAAAAAACCCAACAAAAATTACATATTTAATAGGTCAGTAATTAGTATTTACAATTTTAACATACATCTTTAATTTTGCTGAAGTTTTAAGAACTGCCACAAGTAGAAGATACAAATCTGATGAAGAAGAAACCACACTACTGTATAAATAATGAGAGACAAATGCCTTCAGCATAGTCTATTTATCAAAAAATAGGATTTCCTCCAACATCCAATGAAGATGGGATGCAGGGAAAAGATGAAGTATCAAATCTGATGAGAAGACAGCTGGAATAAATTCCAGGAGAAGAAAACAAGGAAGAACAAGCCAATCAAATTAAAAATTGAATCTAATTGGTGAGAGTAGAAGGGTAAAGATACCAAATGAAGAAAAACTATAAAGGGGTAAAGAGCTGGGTACCTTGTAAGGAAGTCATGCAGGCAATATAACAGCAAAAAGTACAAACCAAACATAGACGTTTCTTCATATCAGGTTGAATGTAGAGATGAGAAACAGATGGAAAGTAAACAGGTAAAGAAAAAGATCTACCCTCCCTAGCCACCAGAGGAAGAAATGGTCCAGATAAAGGAGAAGATACGTAAGGTGGTAGAGTGTGAATGAAACATCAATAGCAACAAATAAGATTTTCGATGTCTACATAAGAGAAGGAAATATATTTTAAAAGAAAAGGTGAAATGCAGGACACAAATGAAAGTGGTTCAAATGGCAACGAGTGAGGCAATGAAAGACCACAATAATATTCTAGTCCAGAAGAATAGGCTGTCTGGAAGGAGTGCTAACATGATAAGGAGAGGGGAAGCAAAACCTAGATAGTATCAGGAAAAATACAAATTATGGGACAAGACAGCCTAATAACTCCTGAGCAAGAAGACGAGAGACCCTCAGTCAAAAAGTCATGTGAGAAACTGACCATAGTAGATCACTTTCCATTTGCACTGATACACCTTTGTTGAAGAAGGACAAATGGAACAAGGAGAAAAGAAAGTTACCTAATGAGAGAAACTTGATCGTCTTCCCAATGACCAGACAAAAGCCAGATGTCAAGTTGAAGGATGTGAATGGCTGGAGGTAAAACCAGTGACTGAGGTTGATGAAGGAAGGGAGACAAAGGAAGAGGTACTGGAGGGAAGAGTTGCAGTTGTTGTAATTGTGAAAATTATGAATGAGCTCACCAACAAGAAGCAATTACCAAGAGTGTCAACAACCAGCCCAAGCCTCAGTAATGCCATTATCAGGCCCATCTTTCTTTCATTTGTTAACATTTTCTGATTTTTCTTTCTCTCTGACAATGAAAGAGAGCCTGAAAATGAGGTACTGGGGACTGAAAGAGGGATAATTTGTAATATATATGGAGAAAATTATACCAATTGCAAAGCCACCAGAAAATGAAGGGATCTAAAGACAATTCCATTGGATATATTTGGACAGGGAAGGAAGGATTATCTGCTATGAGACAGAGAGTACCTGGAAAATGACATGCAATGAGTAGATCCAACGTTCAAAACACAGAAACATTGACAGGATGCCCCCTTCATGATCAATACTGTCTACTACTGGAGAATTACCAGAATCAGTCATCTCTAGACAATGTCTGTTGATAGGAAGAATGTGAACTGCAAGAAATTAAAGGATGTTGATATGAAAAAACCTTTTGTGTAAATACCAATGATTTGAAGCCTCCTGGTGATTTACCCATACACTTCAGTCATGCTGGGATTCATCTATGAAAAGATGTGAATCTGAATAAGGAAACAGGCCACCTGCCAAGATACGAGACTTGTCTAACCACTGATGCATGTGGTCCATCAGGGTAAGAGGAAGTACACTTGTAGCTGACAAAGCATCCTGAGCATCAGAGGTTCCTCAGATTGTGAAGAGCACACTGATTTCACATGCATACAACCTGCTACATCAATGAAAACAATATCTCCAAAAGCATTAGAATCTCTATACAGAAAATTAATAAGCTGAGAAGACATAGCAAATTAATAATTCTACAGTATAAAGTCAGAGTGGAAAAGCTTTGGTCAAATTAAATAAGTGGTAAAAACAAAACAAAGAAACTCAAATGGATAAGATATTTCGCAGATCAGAGAAAGGACTTCCCCAATGTGATTAATAAGTTAACCTGAGCAATAACTAGAATGGGCTGATGAATATGACTGACCAATTTCAGTATGGAATGACCCAGAAGTCAGTTATCTATACAAATGTTGGAATCGCAACCCAAGAACATGAAGATGGTGAGCAAAAGCTATAAATCACCCTTTAAAAAACAAATGGTGGAAACAGAAAGTTAGGACACTAAATTGATAAATAACCTGACTATGAATGAAACAAACATGTGGACAAGACAGAGGTGACATAGAGATGTGGAAATAATCATTGGTCACACTTAACTTGATCATTCCTAAGCCTGTAGAAAAGGCTTAACTTGGGGTAAAGGGGTAAAATGTAACATACCTAAGAAGTGAAATTGAGAAAGACCATATTAGAACTAACTAAATCCTCAGGCAGAGTATGGAAAGGCATGGCAAAAATCAGGAAAATAAAATAAATGATTCAAGTTCTTATCTGGATGAATGTGGTCAGTTTGTTTGGGAGCAAGTTAGGCAAGGTACAGAGACAGAGGTTGACTCTGGTAACATTCAATCTCTCAGTGAATAAATGCAGATAAATGAGAAGTTTAATATCTAACATTAACTAATAAACCAAAGTAAGACTAGAAATGGTGAACAAAACAACTGTCATTGAAAAGTCAGTCAATTTTAATTAAATAAATTGGAAATGTTTCAATCATACAATAAGACTAATACTCACTAACGTACGGATACAATTAAGTTATTTTTCTTATTCCACTATGTGGAGTGCAAGTGTGCGTGCGTGTGAAATTACATTTAGTAACAGACTGACTATAGAGTTTTTAGTAACATCCGATAGTTTATTTCATACAATACCTCTTGAAAGCGTGTTGAGTGTGTTTTTCTTATAGCAAAGCCACATCGGGCTATCTGCTCAGCCCACCGAGGGGAATCTTGAAAGCTAGACAGCTATTTCTATTATTCTGAATGCAGCCCACCTCTGGCACAAACATTAGTGGTAATGAGGACTGTTTCTCTGCCATCTCTGAACCTGTTCAAAAACGCTATCTTCTGAGAAACAAACATGTCACCAGAGATTAAAGCTACTGCATGTCCTTCTTTCACAAGATTCTCTGATAACAAAGATGCAGTTTTTTTACTCTGTAAAACAAACATTAAACCCAGGCTAAAATAGAAAAACTTTTGTTGTGCTACAGAAAATAAATGATTGTGTTGAAATATTTTTTTGTTTTTTGAAACTATTAAAAGTTCATAGTTTTCGTTTTAAAGGGATCTTATTAGATAATGTTTTATTTGTTCACTTCTAAATTAGCAATAACACTAGTTGTCTAACATTCCCTTCTTCCAATTGTTATTTTGCAATATCAAAACTTTAGAATAATTTGTTACAATACTACATAAATTGTTACTAACAGCTGATCAGTAATTGCTATAAAAAAAATAATACTTAATTGTACACTATGGCCAAAGCCCAATATAGGGTTTTATTTGAAAGAGCTTCTCGCATTGCTCACTCCAAGTGGGTTGCCAGCTGGCATGAAGCCGAGCCTTGAATATAAGACCACAGTCCATGTACGGAATAGGCACAGTGGTGATAGTGCCGGAGCAGACATATTTAGCTGCCATGTCTGCAAGCTCGTTCCCGTGAATACCAACATGGCCTGGTATCCAGAAAAACTGGATTGAAGTAGCTGTTAATGAGAAATGGGCCAGTCGGTTTCGAATATCAGCGAGAACAGGATGTGAACTAACGTGTAGCGATTCCAAGGCAAGTATAGAACTAAGCGAATCAGTATAAATAGTGCAGTTGGAGTACTGCTCAGCTGCAATATGATCAAGGGTAAGAGATATGGCATACAGTTCAGCAGTGAACACAGAAGCTGTAGAGGGGATTCTGCACGCAACTACTGAACCACAGCAAACCACAGTAGAGCCCACTGAATTACCTGATTTGGAACCGTCTGTATAAATGGGAACTGAATGATTGTTTGAAAGATATTCATTGAATAAAAGACGGTACTTCAAATCTGGAGTATCTGCCTTTTTTAGGTGACTGAAAGAAAGGTCACATTTGGGGGCTGTAATAAGCCATGGTGGGATGGGCCAACCTGTGGTATCTGCAATGTTATACAAGGACAGACCCAATTCATCCAATTGCGCCCGTATGTGAATGCCAAATGGAGCAATGACAGATTGTCTGTTCTGAAAAAGTACTGCCCACCGAGGAAGGAAAACACATTCCCAGGTGGGATGCTTTGGTAAGGAACGAAGTTTTGAAGTATATTGTAAAGATAGTTGCAAACGGTGAAGGTGTAGAGAAGGTTCATGAGATTCAATGTATATGCTTTGAACTGGAGAGGTACGAAAAGCTCCAGTGCAGAGTCAAAGTCCTTGGTGATGAATGGGGTCCAGCATCTTTAAGGCCGATGGTCTGGCAGAGCCATAAACCATTGATCCATAGTTGAGTTTCAACCGAATAAGAGCACGATATACCTTTAACACTAAACATCGATCTGCTCCCCAACTAGTAGAAGAGAGGACATGGAGGATGTTCAGTGCTCTTGCGCATTTGACCTGAAGCTGCTTTAAGTGTGGTATAAAGAACTTGGTCTCCAGGACCACTGGCAGCAAAACTTCACTGATATGAAGTTCAGGATCAGGGTGAATACCTCATCGATGGCAAAAGTGCATGCATACAGTTTCAGCGAGAAAGAAATTAAAGCCATTCTCCAGAGTCCACTTCCGTACACAATTGAGGGCAGTTTGTAGTTGCCGCTCAATGTATCTCATGTTTGATGACTGACATGAGATGTGAAAGTCGTCGACATACAGCCCATTTGCAACAGTGAGAGGGAGTTGTTCAGTGATGGCATTTATCTTTATACTGAAGAGTGTGACACTCAATACACAGCCTTGAGGGACTCTAAGTTCCTGTACAAAAGAACGGGAAAGTGTCAAACCCACGCGAACTTGAAATCTCCTGTCCATTAAAAAATTTTTCAATAAACATGGGTAGATGGCCATGTAACTCATATGTATGGAGGTCTCGCAAAACGGCATACCTCCATGTTGTGTTGTAAGCCTTCTTTATGTCAAAGAATATTGATACAAGATGTTTGCAGTTGAGAAAGGCTTCTCTGATAGATGTTTCAAGATGAATTACGTGCTCTGTGGTGGAGTGCTGTTGACGGAACCCACACTGGGTGGGCGAGAGGAGGTTGTTTGATTCCTTGAATCAAACAAAACGAGCATTAACCATCCTTTCTAAGGTCTTACAGAGACAGCTCGTCAAAGCAATCGGACTGTAGTTTGAAGGAATCTTCGGATCTTTCCCTGGCTTAGAGAAAGGTAAAATAATAGCCTGGTGCCAGGCATTAGGAAAAGCATTCTCCTGCCAAATATGGTTGAAGACAATCAGAAGGACATCAAGAGAAGCAGGAGATAGATGGTGCAGCATGTCATAATGAATATCATCAGGCCCAACAGATGCACTGGCAGACCAATGAAGGGCCATTTTTAGTTCCACTAGGGTCAAGGAACAATTATAGTCAAAGAAACAGTCAGTTCGAAAGGAAAGAGGTGATTGCTCTGCCCGAGTCTTGATGGCCAGGAAGGTGGAGGAACAAGCAGAAGTGCTAGATACCTGGCAAAAGCTTTCACCTGAAATGTTTGCGATGCTCCGGACATCAGTCACCTCCTGACCATCAGAGAGTAAGATTGAAAGGGGGACAGAATTGTAGTGCCCATTAACCTTTTGAATCCTGTCCCATATGATCTTGGAACTAGTGGTAGAAGATATGCTAGTTGTGAACTTAATCCAAGATTCCTTCTGGCTTTGACGTCTTACCTACCTAACATGTGCAAGGGCCCATTGGAAAGCAACACGGTTTGAAAGTGTGGAATATCTACGAAAAGTATCCCAGGCCCGTTTTTGAGCCTTCCGTGCTAAGTGACAAGCAGGATTCCACCATGGACGAGGATATTATGGAAAACATATCGAGGTTTTAGGAATACACTGAGCAGCTGCATGTATAATACAGTCAGTTACTGCTGCTACACAGTCTTCTATTGATGGCTGATTCACAATGGCAGGATCAAGTTCTGCAAGAGCAGTGAAAGTGGACCAGTCTGCCTGATCCAGCTTCCACCGGGGCACGCAGGTAGGGTGGCATCGACCATGGCCAGTCTATCTCAAAAGGATCGAAAAATGATCACT
Organism: Carcinoscorpius rotundicauda; assembly: GCA_011833715.1. Taxonomy (NCBI): domain Eukaryota; kingdom Metazoa; phylum Arthropoda; class Merostomata; order Xiphosura; family Limulidae; genus Carcinoscorpius; species Carcinoscorpius rotundicauda. Next base: position 97,125,366 of record CM022396.1, on the reverse strand, counting down.
GCCTAGTAGATTACTCTCAACCCTCCATGAAAAATGGGAGAATAATGAAGGGGACAAAACTGAGAGATCAACAGCAGTAAAGGACTGACTAGGTGCATGAAAGTAAGTGGAAGACCCAGTATTAAAAAGAGAAAGATTGTGATCAGAGAGCATCAGCTCTACAGATTGATCCCTCCCATCAATAATAGCACTTCCCCAGAGGGGATGGTGTCCATTAAAATCCCCCAGGATTAGAAATGGAGATGGCAACTGTTCAACGAGAGCATCCAGGTCTGATTGATCATATGTCTCTCCAGGGGACAGGTAAAGAAAACAAACAGTGATGATATGACCCAAGGAAACACAGAAGGCTAATGCCTCCAAGGGTGTGTTGAGTGATAAAGACAGGGTGGGCACGTACTGATCAACCAATAGTGCCACCCCTCAATGTACTTGTCCATCACACAACCTGTCAGTTCTATACAAAGAAAACTGACAAATGGAGACTGTATTAGCAGATTTGAGAAATGTTTCTTGTAAAGAAAGATAAACAGGATGGTAGGAAGCAATCAGCTTTTTGATATCATCAAGATTAGAACGTAAACCTCGACAGCTCCATTGTATCAAGGTGACCATTTTTAAGAACGGGTAGGTGAAGTGGCTGGAGAACCCTTCCGTTTACAACCACGTCTTTTTTCTTTACTGTCTTTAATTGGAGGAGGTCTATCAACCTCCATGGATCCTGCTCTGGGTCGAGTGGGCAGGTTTTTGTTATTGGAAGAGGAATCCAGTGATTGAGGATGTGAACGAATAATTGTTTTGTCTCTTGTGGTTGGAGAAAATGATGTGTCAGAAGAAATGCCTGTATTTGAAACTGAAGGACGTGGATCTTGAGGTTTATTGGAAGGTATGGGAGGAACAGAGATGGGAGTGGAAGTTGATTCATCAACTTTTTTAACCACGGAGGTCAAAAGGCTTCTCATTTGTTTTGAAAACGATTCTCTTGGAGGTACAGAGAGATCTGTCTGCACTCCCACTGTTGTTGTGGAATGAAGTGCAGCAGCATGTGTCTGAGATGGAGTTGTGGACAGCAATTTCTGAGCCTCAGGATAACTAATGTTATGTATCGTTTTCAAATGCTGCACCTCTTTTTCCTCCAACCATTTTGGGCAGGAATGAAAGTAAGAGGGGTGAGAACCATTGCAGTTTACACAATGCGGGTTCATGTCACAGTCATAGGCATCGTGGTCCTTGCCTCCACAACGAGCACATGTCAGGGAACCACGACAAGAAGTCTTTGGATGGCCGAATCTCTGACATTGGAAACATTGAAGAGGGTTTGGAATGTATGGCCGATCCCTGGAAATGAGATAACCTGCCTTGATGGTGGCAGGTGCACGTGATGAAATAAATGTTAAAACAAGGGTATTTGTTGGCAGTGTAACTCCATCTTTGTGAGTGGAGATGCACCTCACTGCAGAAACTCCTTGAGTGGAGAGACCACCGAGGATCTCTGACTTGGGAACATTCTTCAAATCCCTTTCAACAATAACTTCTCATGAAGAATTCAAAGTAGCATGGGGTGTAACCTCAATAGGTATATCCCCAATTGCCTTTGAATTCAAGAGGAGTTCACTGTGTTGGGATGTGGATGTTTCAACCAATATGTCACCAGATCGAAGCTTCTTTACTGACTTTGGAGACCCAGCAAGTCCCTCTACTCCCTTCTGAATAAAATAAAAAGGGGACATTTTCCCTACTGGTTTTTCTGAAAGAGAATGTAATATAAGAAAATGAGGTACGAGTGTTACTGATGTTGAAGATTGATGTTCTGAGTATTCAAGACGTAGTCGCTTACCCATTGACTGTTTTTTTACAATTTTATTTAAATATTTTGGAGGATCCATTGGAAAAAGGAAAAATTTTGGTACCCATTGACGCCACCCACCATGGAGCCCTACAAGGGGATGCACTACAGAGTCATGCAAGGACAATGCAATAACGCCAGGGTTTCGTGAGCACTATACCCAAACACCAGCATCAGGCACAATGTCCACAACACCCGTTGAGAACTTCTAACACTGGTACTTGGTTGACTCTAGCCCAAGTAAACCAGCCAACTGACCAAAGGGGGGCCACCCAAAGGTCACCCATCTACAGGAATTCGAGGCCAAAGTGGTGTGTTAGGGTTGGACTCCTCAACCACCAGGTCCCTCTCCTCCTCTTCACGGGTCACCACGCACGGCACACAAGTGGGTGGATGTTTAGATCCCAGAGAAGGTAACCAGACAGAACAGAACCTTTCCTGGGAGGTCCCCTTAACATGTACAGGAATCAACACCGAGGGGTGCCAAATTTAAACTTACAGGATCAACTGCTTACCTTTCTCGTTCCAGACGTCCTACCAAAATTCCAGAGAGAACCAAGAGGAAGGTTCTCAGAGAAGTCAATAGGAACCCTCGTTTAACACATAATGACATACAGAAACTGGGATTGAAGTAGTCACCTCTTCAGTTACAAACATGTTGCACTCTTCTGGGTTCAAAGCATGCCGTCCTTGTAGAACTCCATATTTAAAGCCTATTCATTTATAAGAACAATTGAGGTATGCAAGAAAGCATGTAGATAAACTCTTTACCTGTGGACTTACAATGCTAAAAACTGGTTTTAGATACCCATATTGGGCAAAGCACAAATAGCCCATTGTGTAGCTTTGTTCTTAATTCAAAACATATAAACAAATAACAAGAAATAGGAGGAGAAGAAAGTGTTCGTACAATACAGAATGTGTGAAAAAAACTGATATTCCTGCAAAAATTTTGTTTAGTTTGGCGAATAAACTACATTATACCATTCCAGAACTAGACACTGTAAACTACATTATACCAGTCCAGAACTAGACACTGTAAACTACATTATACCAGTCCAGAACTAGACACTGGGTTTATAATTATTGGTATTTAGTAAGCAAAAAAATGTATTTCTAGCAATTTAATGCTGTCTCTGCCATTATCTGCTCGGTGATCATGGCAAACAGGAAACAACTGTCCAGCAATTTAAAAAAATCAAATTATTGTAAAATACAAGTCTCATGTGTCTTGTCTCTTTCTGGTATTGCTACACAACTTAATGTGCTAAAATCTACTGTTCAAAGCATAATTACCAAGTTTGAGCTTACAAGATCAACTGCTAACCTGGAGTGGCCATTGCAGTCACCCGATCTCGACCCAATTGAAAATGTTTAGCACGAGTTGAAGACCAGGGTTCATCAGTGTCATCCAAAAAACTTGGAAGAGTTGGAGGCCTTCTGTGAAGAAGAATGGAAGAAACTACCAGTCAAGCACTGTCAAACAATCATGGAGGACTATGAGGAGAGATTGCACCAAGTAACTCACCTGAAAGGCTCCACAAGTGACCATTAAGGTAGACGCTCGAACACTTTCTGCCCCTCCTATGTTTGGTTATTTGTTGATAAACAGTTTATTTGTTGTTCAATTTACATAAAAATTTATGTGGATGTGTGTTAGTATAATATGTATAATATACTTTACTTTCATTTTCCTAATCATAATACTTTTTAAGTTAGGAGGAAAAAAACTACTCACAACATAGGGTTACAAACACACTGTCGTAACTATATGCATCGTGACGTTGTTTGCTAGCTCTTCTGGTTAATAATCAATATACAGCAAACCCGTTACTGCCTTAAATACTTTCAATTACATTTAACGTAACTGGAGTTACCAAAGCAATAATAACGTACCATTTATATTTTTATACAGCCACTTGAAAATAAGAACAGCTGTGAACTACCTTTGTTTACTGATTTATACAGGAGTATAGGTAAATCTTGGTTTAGTTTGTTTTGAATTTCACACAAAGATACACGAGGACTATGTGTGATAGTCGTCCCTAATTTTGTAATATAAGACTAGAGGGAAGGCAGCTAGTCTTCAACATCCATTGCCAACTCTTGGGCTACTCTTTTTACCAACAAGTAGTGGGATTGGCTGTCACATTATATCACCCCCAAGGCTTAAAGGGTGAGAATGTTTGGAGTGACATGGATTTGAACCTGTGACCCTCGAATTACAAGTTGAGTGCCTTAATCACCTGGCCATACCAGACCCATAAGAGACTATTAAATTGGTTGTACATTAAAAAATTAGATGTACCCATGATGAGAAAAAAATATGTGGGGGTGAGGTCAAGGAAGTCAGTTTAATTTGAATGTGTTTTTAAGTTGCAGGTAGTGTCATATTTTGTTGAAGAACACCTAAAAACATACTAACATTTTACCTCAACATGCAGAAATAAAAAAATTTAAATACTCTAACTCTAAATAAGACAGAAACTCATTTTTTTACTTTTTATTTCATAAATATGAATTACTGATCAATTCTACAAAATTAAATGTAATTGTCACAAAATTCAAATGTGGAATTTTAAAGTCAAAATGACAACTTCACGTACTTAACAGGTCAAATGAATTATAAAAATTACTTTCTAACTAGCCTTTTAACTTGCACTATCTGTTTAAACAGGCAATATGTTACAAAGAAAATATTTGGAAGTGAAAAGAAGCATCCCATTGATCAAAGCTGTATACATATTTAGTCTATTACATCAGCCAATGAAAATTATGATAAACACACACGACTTATAGTATAATCCTGACACTGCATTTAAGCAACGAACTAGTCTGGAGAGCAAACATGAAAGCACTGGAACTATTTTCCAAAAGGTTACTCTTGCTATAGAAGTACCTACAGTTGGTAATTATTCTACTGAAGACATGTAACAACAAAGAGATGGCACTACTTACACTGAAGACTTGTCGTACCAACACAATTTGTTCAGAAATACCAACTTGTGAACCGTTATACACTGATCATGGTGGCCCTGGATAGCAATTATCACATCAATCTCATCTAACACATCAACATTGATTTTCTGAACATCAAACAGTTTGTATCTTAATGACCAGTCCATCACTTTACCTGGTGTTCCTATTATCACTTGTTCTGTAATCTTTCTTCCTCTGGGGACTGTACATAGATAAGTTTTTTCAAAATCCCACTGTCTGTACGTACCGACAACTTGTTATATTTTATAATTACATTCTTTAGTTTATTGATACAAAATGAAACCTAGTGGTTATTACAAATTTTGTACAATATAATTTATCAAATCCAGTTTCTTTCCAATTCCCACATAAAGTGACAAGAAGTAACAAAACCAAAAAACACCCTAATTATTTTATACATGTCTATGTGGCAAAAACCAAAAAACACCCTAATTATTTTATACATGTCTATATGGCAAAAACCAAAAAACACCCTAATTATTTTATACATGTCTGTGTGGCAAAAATTCAACACAGCTTCCATTTTGTTAAACTAAGAGTTAAAAAGTTTTTTGTTTTTTTGTTTAATAGAAATTGTTATTAGATCTAGAAAACCTTTACATATTTATAAACAATTTTTGTAACTGTGAATGAAATAAATTATTTAAATATTGTTGAAAGTCACTACTTATGAATTACTACAAATTGACATGTCATCAGAAATACAATCTTTCAAAACCATATGACAATATTAATGCTAAAATATCTTAAAAAGTTCACTCTTGTATAATATTATTTTTGTTTAAATAGTAAAGTATCAATTACATGACACAAGATAGCTCGATGCACCTATAAAACAGTTTCTGTGTTGAAGCATTTGATTCAACTATGCTGACAATACCTTTGCAATATGGTCATGCAGAAAAATTTAAAAAAAAATCACCTAAACACAGGAACATGCCTGATAACACAAGCTGATTATCAGCCAAAACAGAGGATAAAAAAACCAAACATGAACAATAAGAAAATTGTGTACCCTCACCCCACTGCTACTTTGAGATGATGTGTTTATATTGAATAACATCAATGTTACCATCAAGAACCATCAACAATCCAGATCAGTATTTGTACTTTGATGAGAAGTTTTAACATATCCATGATGTTTCGTACAAATTTTATCACATTTTACAGAGTCATGAACTCCAAACATGCTCAACATCCACATTTTAAAAAATGCTTAAAAGTGATCAAGAATCCAAATATAAAATTGGATCTGAGCCAAATTTTGGGAGAACTGTCCCATACTGATTATCCATCTCACATAAACTTTTTGTGTACATTGGTCTATTAGTTTGAGATATGTAAAAATAAACCAAAAAAAAACCAACAAAGACAAAACACCTATGGACTTGATGGAAATACCCTCACCTTCTAGGGACAAGGGTAATTAATATCTAATTATTAAAAAGTTATTTATCAGTTTGACTTAAATAACTGTGTATTCTACTAACCAAGACAAGGATATATAAAAAGGCCTTATGAAGAAACTACAAACTATAACAGTACTACTGTGCAATTTTCATTGTTTTTATGCACACTGTAGAAATGTAATGCACTGAATACAGTAATATTGTGCCTTCACTCATATATCCTTTTCTGTCTGTTAATATTCTTAAAAAGGCATTAGGCTTAAAAACCTGTCACTAAAACTGTCACTTATAAGTTCTACCAGAAGATATAATAATTTCCAATAAAAATGACAGCTAATAATGATAACTAGTCTTAATTATGAGTGAAAGTCAAACCTACTACCATCTTAGTGTTAGTTACATGGAGTGCGTTTGTCTTAAGTTACATAAAGCATTCCACAACTTAAACAAAATAGAAAGCCATCTAAACTGAGAGTTCAAATCACCTTTTATAATCATCACATAGTTTTTAAATTAATGTACTTACTTTAACTTTAAACTGCTGTGTAAGCACCTAGTGAACATAAACACAAGCATTGTTCTTAGAATACGTCCAACAAAAAGTTATTTATATGCAGAAACTTCTTACTTCAAACAACTTTAATTTTATTTGTATCATATTCCACTTGCCAATTTTGAATGTGAATAAAAACATTATTCCCCAACCTCAAAACAACTTTGTTACTTTATCTACAAACAGATACAGGGATGTTAATGGAAGTACATAACATAACCTGAAAAAGATAAACTTACTTCTTTCTCCTTTGACAGCTAAGCAGAATTTAACATCCTGGCAATATTGTCCCATCTGTTTAGCTACGCTGGCTGTTTGTGTAGCTAATTCATATGTTGGCAAGAGAATGAGCACCTTGAAAAAAAAGAAAAATGATTAATAGCCACACCCTAAAAACACTAAACTGGGACAGAAGTTTTTTTTTTTTTTTTTGAATATAGGATTCAAATGACAGCCACACTTCGCTTTAAAATTCTCAACCTGTGAAATTTTCATTACTAATATGCTACATCTGTATCCAAGTGTAATAAATAAGCACAATTAGCTCTGAACTTGCTGTAAAACTCTTGGTATCTCGTTTACTTAAGGAGCAACACACTAGCCTTTTTTCTTTTTTTTTTACCTTACAGGTATTTCAATTTTTAACTTGAAACAAAGCTGAGAGCAAAATGTAACCAAGGTGTTAAAAAACTTGTATTCTTCTTTATCCCACTTAAGTTCTAGTGATAACTCAATCAGATAATGGTATTAACTGTATTTCATATAGCAAATGTTATTACTGACAATATGCTAACTCAAAATATGGCAATTCAAAATTGAGACCACAAGGTGAAGCCTTGGGGGCTAAACAATTTGCAGGAGTGGGAAGCAATTGATTCAAATATTTTCAATAAGGATCACATACTTATCACAGTTACATCTATACATAAGGATCACATACTTATCACAGTTACATCTATACATAAGGATCACATACTTATCACAGTTACATCTATACATAAGGATTACATACTTATCACAGTTACATCTATACATAAGGATTACATACTTATCACAGTTACATCTATACATAAGGATTACATACTTATCACAGTTACATCTATACATAAGGATTACATACTTATCACAGTTACATCTATACATCCAAGTATAAACATCTATGGCCTCATCTTTATCAAACCTTTGTTTTACTTTTAAAACTAAGAATAATTCAAACAGACTCTTCATTAACTAAGTCAAATATTCTCGATATTCTCCTCGGATCTTCTACACAACAGCGAGTGTTACTTTGATTCACACTTTAGACTTCCTTTGTAACAGCTTTAAACTGTCTTGTTTCGATTATTGAATTTGAAATAAATTTATTTTTTCAGCATGAATTTAATATCAACAACAAAGCTGCTTGAAGTAAAGAAGATTCATTATGGTCTCAATCACATCCCAGAAGAAAAAAAACGAAAAACAGATCCAGAATTGGTTTATGTTTGAAATACGTGAGTGAATGAGATATCTCTGTTTAGTAGTACTAATGTCACATAAACATCATAGGAGGAAGATAAGACAATGACTTAAAATTAAAAAAATAATTTTTCTTTTTTTAAATCTGACAATATTAGGTGTGGTTTAGGTTTTTGATAACCCAAAATCTAGAGACATTACAAAGAGCATAAAGTTGTCTACAAAGTGGAAAAAAAAAAAAAAAGAGTTCAATTTAAATATAAGCCTTCTTGTTTATTGACAATCAGAAATCCTCAGGACAACTGTTTGTGCATAAGAAGTCTAGTCAGTTGCCAAAAATTAAACAAAACACAATGAAACCACTAATAAATTTTATAATGCAACTGTATGTATTACCATCCATCATCTGAAGTTGTCTTGCTTAATTACCATAGCTTGTGTCATGGAAACTTTAAACTTTTCTGTGGTGTACAAAGGCCATTTTGTTTTAAGATTTTTTTTGTTGAAGAAAGGGAATAAAAACAGGATGCATTTCCCTTTTTTAAGTACACTTTGGTCTAGCATCACCCACAATTACCTGGTTCAACTTCCATAATCGTTTTTGTAAGGTAAATGTTCAACAGTGTATGTGAGACATTCACTTTTAGAATTTTTATAGACCTTTGGCTTGTAGAAACAAGATTTGATTGGGTAAATTACCATGATTTACTTTATGTAACTGAAGCCAATTATTACTTAACACATTTTCAGTATGCAGTTACCATCTAATAAAGTTATTAGGGATCTAATAATAATAATAAAAAACATAAGAAGCAGAAAACTATTTTTCTTAGCCTATTCTGATGACTTTCCATGCAACATCAAGGATAAAAACAAAACTGGTGTCCCAAAAAACTATATAAAAATAAAAAAAAACAAATATAAAAAGAACTATAAACCTAAATTGAATTCTAAACTTATTGGTACAGACTACATAAACCTCCAAATCAACACCTTCTGTTCTTCATTCAGGTAGAAAGAAAAACACCAAGTGTCCTGATAAATTATTCATATAAACAAGTTAAGTGTGGTAGAAGGCAAAGACAGTTATAACATATACATTACCAAACAAAGAACCTTATGACTTAGTGATTTATCTTGGTTTTTTATTCATAATAAAAGAAATAAAGTATCATAAATTTAACCACAAATTATTTTGTATTAAGCCTGATAAGACATGACAGGAGTCACAAGCTCTTATGCATTTCAGAGACAAGTTAAATTTTAAGTGGTACTATACAGTTTGACCTGCAATTGGTGTTGACTAGTTCAAAATTCCAGCCTTAACTTTTATTTTAAACTTTTAAAATTTCAAAGATATTGTCTTACTTCTTTGTCTAAAATTTCACTTACACCTTTGCTGGTTTTATAATGTTTTCAGATCTGTTATTACTGTTTAATTAAATTAATATAAAAACAAAAATACCTCCTTAACAAACCTGAGGAAAAGGCTTAGATGGGTCAACTCGACTTAGACTAGCTAGAATAAAAGCATTAGTTTTTCCTGTGCCATTTTGTGATTGAGCAATCACATTCTGGGGTCTGTCAAGAGAACAAATACACGACAAACATTTTATATAAACCCAGCTGTTTTTAAAATGTTTGAAAAGCTAGTATTTTTGTTAAAAAGAAAATGAAATTTTCAAATCTATTTACATTTTCGTTTGGCAGAGTACTTCAATAAAACATAGGCTTCAGAATGTTTAACCAAGTTTCTTACTACAAAATCCAATAGTAAATAAAATCTATTCAAATAAAAAACCAGTAAATCAGCAAAACGTTTGAATGACAAAAACACTATTGAATGAACACAATTTCTGAGTGCTCTGTCCATAATTATAATTTTAAAATACGGTAAAAACAACTTTTTATTTTTATAATTATTATTAGTTTTATTATTTGGTAGATGAGTTCATTACTTATAACCTGGGTATTTCATATACTTTAAGTAAAACACAAAAGATTACTGTAGATCTTTTACATTCATATAGAACAATTTTATTATTCATTTGTGTTTCATAACTAAGCCTATGAAGTGCATATTTATTTGTGAAAATATTAACCCTAATTAGTCATCAACGATGAGTTTTTGGTGGAATCATTTGCTGTTTGCTTCAACAATTTGCATGTAAAGAGACAATGGACTATATGTATATAGCCATCCTTTAACTGCTAGACAACAAGAAAGGCGGAAACTCAACACCACAAAAGTAGCTCCAAGAATACGCACACAGCTACACTGTGAATCATGTTGTTGTGGCAACAGACCTCAAACCACGATTCCCCACATTCACAATCTGACTACTAACAATTAGGCCATGCTCAGCCTGGTAATTAAATTACATTACCAATATATCTCAAAACATGCATGCTATCTTTTTTAGAAAAATATCAGATACCTTATTTTACTTACATCACAGAAAAATATTTTGAATATTGAAGAATAAAGAAATGTATATTTCCTAAAACAAAATAGTTCTTTGCCTCAAACGATTAGACTAGAGCAAAAAATTACTATCTAAAGAATATATAATACTGCAACTTACAGTCCTGCCAACAGAGCTGGTATATAATACTGCAACTTACAGTCCTGCCAACAGAGCTGGTGGAGCCGTTCCTTGGATTTTGGGAGGAAAATTAAAGCCCATAGCATAAATACCTTTTAACAGATCATTATTTCTGGAAATATAAATACATAATGCATAATTTACAACTGGATCATTTGATCTCTGTACAATAGCTTATTCCATAAAACTGGCATAATTAATTTAAATTATACCTTAAGTACCTTTTTTTTTGTGTTTCTTCACTCGTTAACTTACACACATAATCCCACACGTTTTCAGTCTTTAGAATTCATACAAAATATTCAAATTAGATAAAACAATTTGAATGAAACGTGCAAGAAGGAAGGTTGTGGTGGTTCTTAGTTTTGCAAAGACGTTACGAGATGTTAGAAAATTAAAGAAGTTGCCATATTAAATAAAATTCATAAGCATATCAAAACTGAATTAAGAACTAGAAGGGTCTTAAATGTGATGCAGATGTCTTGGGCTGTGCCAAACTTTCTTCTGAGTAATAATAATTTCAAACAAATTCTATTGGGATAATGATAACTCTTTGGATAATAGACAATGATAACTGAAATTAGTCTAGAGAAATAAGTTGAAAACAATTTTATCTTGTGATGCATTGAAATCAATCAGTTCCATGGGAGGGGAAATAAAATACTTTGAAGCATGCATAAAACATTTTGCATATAGAGGGCAGCACCAAATGAGAATAGATATGCGAGCAGAAGTGTTGGAAGCAGTTTCATCTCAACAAGTTTAGCATATATTTGAATTCTGACACTAAAGAAATACAACAGTGAACTTTATAAATTAATTACACGTTTTCAAACACAAGTTAATAAAATTAAGTCACATATGCAATTCATTACATATTGTTATCTATCCAACTTAATACTTACATATTTAACTGTTCAAAGGACTTTACAGAATACAAAGGGGAATTTGGGTCCTTCTGTTGGACTTCCACATCACGAGAGCTTTGGACCAATCTCTTACGAAGAATCTTCTTCATAAGTGACACTTCAGCTGCAGAAATTTCTAATCAAGGAATTCAAAAAGTATGTCCAGCTATAAACTGAGTAACAGTAAGAATTTTTCTTCAACTGTAATATTTTATTATATTTACAAAATAATTAATATCCTTAAATATTGTCAAGTAAAATACATTAACCTTCAAACACCAATAAAAAAAATTAAAGTTACGGATACGAGTTTAATGAAGTGATTATTCTAAATTGAACAATGTATGTGTGACATTTATTCACCCAAAAAGAAATGTGAAGCATTCATATGGTTGAATAATATATTAAATGAGGAATGCCTTAATTAGCTTTGAATAAAAAGTTTTCCTTTCATAGGAATGTTAATATAGAAACTTTATCTTTAAAACCATCATGAGCAACAATACAAATAAAAAAGCTCTAGAACCACACTATTTTAGAGAAGTTAAGATTTATATTCACAACTCTGAATCAGCATTGCAGGCTTGGTAATTAACCTTAAGAAGAATAAACAGGTTCCTCAGCATATATTTTAGATTTGTGGAAACTTCTACATTGTGATTCAAGAAACAGAGAGAACAAATATCTTTTAAAAACAGCGTAAGATCAACTGTTTGTTTGTGTTTTAGTATACACTCACACAACTGACTATCTGCTCTTTGTTCACAACAGTGATTACAGCTAATATTTAAAGTAGTTATGCCATACACTTTTGATACATACTATTTCCCAGAGTTTCTCTATCTGTCCTCTCAACTCTATTTAGAACAATTACTTCCTCCAATTCACGAATTCTACAAATGAACTAAACATCTTCAGTACTAACATCTTTAAATGCACGTCCAGAGTTCCCAAACAAGATTCATTCAATGCACCCATCACACCATACAGACAGCATCTACATTGGTCTTAATTATTGTGGTCTGGAAATAAATAATCAGCGTAAGTTGCTGACAACACTTAACATTAATTAAATGTATTACACAACCTCACCTTCAATTTATGTTGAGTACAATAGTATTAGAAAGTTTTACCTTTAATTATATATTTTTATGAGTTAAATTATTACCCAGTAAACTTAGTTCAAAGTCTCTTTGTTTCAAACTACTAATTAAACCCAACTACTCGGGTCTCATCTAATTTGAGATACTTCTTGTAATTGAAGTTTTATAGTCTATCTAAATCGGAGTAACAATTCATGAAAAATTGAAAGCCTTACCAGACTAAATCCTGATATTCCAGATGGGTAAAAGGGCAGTGGGTGTTTTGTTACTAACTGTACAGTGAACAGGTACACAGTGAAACTTTTACAAATCTTTCATATCTGCAGTTCAGTTAAGTTAATAACGAACCACTGTCATGTGATAATAACCATAAGTATATTTGTGATTGTTTTTGAATTTTGCACAAAGCTACTCGAGGGCTATCTGTGCTAGATGTCCCTAATTTAGCAGTGTAAGGCTAGAGGGAAGGCAGCTAGTCATCACCACCAACTGCCAACTCTTGAGCTACTCTTTTACCAACAAATAGTGTGATTGACCGTCACATTATAATGCTCCTACGGCTGAAAGGGCGAGCATGTTTTGGCACAACGGTGATGAGAACCCGCAACCCTCAGATTACGAGTTACATAAGTGTAAACTTGGATAATGATTAATGCAAGCTATATAAGTTCCCTATCTATGAAACATTATGTCACCAGTTAAGTGAAATCAGCATTCGTTAATTATTTTAACTACTTATAATTCTAGTAACTTTTCCTCCGAGTCTTGTTATAACTCTGAAGATCAACATGTATGCTCAAGGACTGCTAGTTATGGATTAATTCATGTATTACTTCTAGTTGCTCAGTGCATGCTTGTTAAAATATTACAGAACTGAGTGAAATGGAATTAGTCATGTTATATACATCTGAGTACAATAACTTATTCAACTTTATTGTCAACATTTTTACTGTTTATTGTATTAATCACCTGAATCAACATTAGTTTCCTTTTACTATCTCTAACATTCTACTACGTAGTTCTATTACTAAACATCTATTTTAATTGTTTGTCTCAGAAGTCAAGATAATTCCATTGGTCACAAACAGGTTATGGATGAAAACAACAGATATCTAATGAAGGCCATCCATACTGTCATAACCTTAGGCCTATCTTCAAGATCAGAAATTTGCTAATTGTGCAAATGTTGATATATGACAATAACATGTACATTAGCAAAAAATGTTTGAAAGTTCTATGAACTGTACTGTGTGTCATGGTCCAGCAAGGTAATAAATTATGCAAAGCTAAACCATTTGTAACACTTCTAATTAAAATATTTTTAAAGGAATGCCTCCACTCCAATCCTCAATGAAGTCGCCTCTCCAAAATTAAAACTCCTAGAAACATCCTTGGTGCAGTGTAATACAAAACACTTAAACAAACAAACAGGTATTTTGTCTACAGAAAACTGATAGCAGAACAACATTAGATTCTGAGATCAAATCCTGAACCAACCTGGTTCTTCAGTATCTCTCGATCAGTCAGGTACAATTGAAGACAGTTTTATATCTTTATCCTAAGTGAGAAACAACATACATTTATACAATATTTATACTTGTTCCAAAATCAAAATCTATATTCATAAAAGAGTAACAGTTCTTTACCTCTACATTATAAAAGCTAACTATGTTACAGTTTTTTTCCAATCCACTGTTCTGACAGCCAAGATGTAACAGACAGTTTAGCTTATCAAGTAATATTCAAAACAATTCAGAGACTTTTTCACAAACTTAATAAAACTCACCAAGTATCTGTTGAAGTCTAGGGGACAAATAAGGATGTATAGGGGGGAGCAAAGATGGCTGATAATCATAATTTTTTTTTTAAATGCAATCCATTAAAAAAAAAAAATTGGTCGAAACAGTAGACAGAATACAACAAAATATATAACTGGGAGAAAGGAAATGTCACACAGAAATACAATAGGAAGTTAAAAACAAATTACTGACATAAGTAACCTCCCAAAGTAATGTACATTGTGTGAAAAAATAAACCAACAATAACAGCCAGTTTCTATGCCTAATTGTTATACAATTATAGTTCTTTTACACTACAGTTGTACTTAAATTTGAGCTGCTAGCACTATATGTATTTCACTCCATAACACATAATTGTAATGCAATTGAAATAAAAATGTTATTAATCATATACGTTAACACTATTTTATGTCAATCAAATGCAAAACTAGAAGCTAACATTGACTTACACTTTATCTATGTATATGGAAAATAACATTAAAAAATTTCAAAAATACTATTAGGATAAAGTTTTAAATTTCTTTACTTTCATGTATTAAATTCACTCATAAAGCATAAGGTTAAAGGAATATTTGAAGTTTTAATTTGGTTCCAAGATGATTATAGTTAAATACAAATATATCCTTGATGGTGAAGATATATTTTAACAGCTGTGAACAAGATGAGATCTCATCATATTACTGTCATCAGCCATTCTTTTTACCACTCAGACTATTTTATATCTAATGTTGTGCCTTTCAGTCATTACATGACACCTACTTGGTAAACTCTCATAAAAAAAAAAAGAAACCCTATCAATCCAAATCAACAAGCTGCAAGACAAGAAACCCCTTTTCAAAACCATATTTAAAGATCAGTAATTAAACCTAATTTTTTAAAACAATTCCTGACAGAAGATTCAGAATTAACAGAATTTCAAAAGTTAACATGATTGTAATTTTCTAGTTTAATTCTTTATTTTTTTAATTTTAAAATAAATTTTCCAGTCACTAGAATTTCCTCAGAGGCTAAAGGACAAAAAAAATATTAATACTGTTTTTGTTGGATACATGTGTATGTATAAACGAATATAACTGTTTATTTAAAATAATCATTCCAAAATTCTTTTATACTGGAGTAGCATTTAACATAGTGTCCACTTGGTTTCAAGCACACACATGGATTATACAACTTTACAACACTGCATGATGAAAATCTTTATAAAATAAGCCTCAAATACGTCTTGATATGACAGTTTGGGAAATAAGTTTAAAAATATGCTTTGTCAAAATATTACAAACACGAAGAATTTTCTCTGTTACAAACATTCCCTACAAACTACAGCCATTTGAAAACTATTGGTTCAGTTATACTCTTTCCTTTATCAGTGTAATATTTCATTTGCAGAATATAAACAGATTTAACTGGTAAGTTAATAATAAAAGTTATATAACAAAATAAAATGGTAGTATTAACAAGATACATTTAAATATCTAGTTTTAAAAAATTCAAACGGCATAAAAACAATAAATATTAAATATATATACACTGATTATAAATATTAACTTACGAACACCTTGTTATGTTTCTGCTATCTACTCCCGATATATGCCCTTTCGTTTTTTTCATACCTTCAAGTTCATGCAAATATTTTTTTCTTGCTCATCTGCAGATTTGGCCCAATTTTCTTCAGATATAGATGTCATTTTCTCTCCTCAAGACACCTACTAAAGTTTTGTACTAGGTCTGACAGAATCTAACATTTTCATAACAAGTCATTTCTACTATAATATATAACACACTTTTCAAAATCTATTTGAATTTCAACAGAGATAATCCAAAGTAATTTGTTATTGCTAGGGCACACAGTTATACCGAAAGTGGAAATACGAATTCCTCTACCATATTAATAACCAAACACATTTATTTAAATATAAGCTAACTCTGTAACAACTGCAAATTGTTTTAAGCACATCCGGTTATAATCTTTCAAAAAAATAAAAATTAAAAAATTATGGCATATATACAAAGCACTGAAATTTTACTGCATAACGTCAGTAATGTCGAGAAAACCACTAGTAGAGAAAAATATATATGTAAAAACGTCAAGTTCACAACGACCCAAGAAGATCGGAACTTTGTTCGTTCATCTGCGTAAAACATTTTCTGAACGCAACGGAGCCGTTTTTACATATATATTTTACTGCATAACATCATTCACGCGACTGTCGATAAAAAAATATGGACCTTCGCCATTTTAAGTGTTGTACAGGTAAATCTAAACTAGTGGTGATGACTGTTGTTTTTGTACTCATATGTTACGTTACTATGTAAAATTAAACACGTTGTTATCTACGTGTTAAGTACTTTTCTTACAATTGCAAGCTTTCGACCCTCTTACAGTAGCCTTTGTTACGTAATAATATAGGATTTGTTTGTTTGTTTTGAATTGAGCACAAAGCTACACAATGGGCTATCTGTGTTCTGCCCACCACGGGTATCGAAACCCGGATTTTAGCGTGTAAGTCCGCAGACATACCGCTGAGCCACTGGGGGGCTAGTAATATAGGAAGTAATAGAATATTGAAAACAGTTCGTGAATTTTTATAACTTACAGTAATACAACCATGGCCTTACTACTGCTTTATGCAACGCATTACACCCGAAATTTATTTTTGTGACGTAAAAAATTACCTCAAATTAATGCCGTAACTTACATCTTCCACTTTGGAGTATTCTTAGAAATTTCGAGAATACGTGTACCATCCATGACGTGTGACTATTTTAACACATAAAATACATTTATAATTGTTTTCGAATGTTCAATATGTGTTTTAATTTTATGTATTATTGAAGTATTTTTATCCTGTCCGCTCATGTTTATTTTTCCTCAGTCCTTTGGACCTTAACGAGTAGAAAAATTGCTTTTTTATTTATTTTATCATAATTACTCTGTCACATGCTTACCCGCATATATGAATGCAGGTGCTTTATTTTTAAATATAAAGAGTGAAACGTAACAAAGGCATTACGAAAACTGTACAAACTTATTAAAAAGGAATCTATGAAATCACATAAAAGCTGAGAACTCTTTGTTATATATATTACTTTGCTATATTAACCCCTTATATAGGTAAATAACTTTAGTGTGAAAAGAGCGTTATGTTTCTCTTATAGCAAAGTCACACTAGGCTATCTGCTGAGCTTACCGCGGGGAATTGAACCCCTGATTTTAGCGTTGTAAATCCGTAGACATACCGCTGTATTAGCGGAGGTAATATGAAAAGATTTGTTTGTTTGTTTTGGAATTTCACACAAAGCTACTCGAGGGCTATCTGTGCTAGCCGTCCCTAATTTAGCAGTGTAAGACTAGAGGGAAGGCAGCTAGTCATCACCACCCACCGCCAACTCTTGGGCTACTCTTTTACCAACGAATAGTGGGATTGACCGTCACATTATACACCCCCACGGCTGGAAGGCGAGCATATTTAGCGCGACGCGGGCGCGAACCCGCGACCCTCGAATTACGACTCACACGCCTTACGCGCTCGGCCATGCCAGACCTAATATGAAAAGAGAAAGTGTAAATAGTATTAACTATTTTATGTACAAAGTTAAAACAGCACGAAAGCGTTCATTATTTCTGAGTTCGTTATGCCTGGCATGGCCAAGCGCGTAAGGCGTGCGACTCGTAATTCGAGGGTCGCGAGCAAAACATGCTCGCCCTCCAGCCGTGGGGGTGTATAATGTGACGGTCAATCCCACTATTCGTTGGTAAAAGAGTAGCCCAAGAGTTGGCGGAGGGTGGTGATGACTAGCCGCCTTCCCTCTAGTCTTACACTGCTAAATTAGGGACGGCTAGCACAGATAGCCCTCGAGTAGCTTTGTGCGAAATTCCAAAAGAAACAAACAAAGAGTTCGTTACTTTGTGAAATGAAAATTATTTAGACTTTACAAGTAACTAAATGCGATTAAAAAGAATAATTCGTGTTTTTCTATTTCCAGAGGTTGCTTATTTAGGTTCCTAAATCGAATTATACGATGTGAAAGTTAAAGTCAGACCTTCGCAAATGTTCAGGTTGGCCTGGGCTACTTTTATTTTCTTAGCTCCTGACTATAATGACTATAATCCTGACACTCAACTTGAAATCCTAGGATCATGAGTTCGAAACCCCGTCGCACCAAACATACTCGCCTTTTCAGCCGTGGGACCGTTATAATATTACGGTCAATCCCCCTATTCATTGGTAAAAGAGTGGCCCAAGAGTTAGCGGTGGGTGGTGATGACTAGCTGCCCTCTCTAGAGGTTGGAGAAACTATGAAAAAATGTAGAGATACCGAATAACATCAAAATTGTATATTTTTACGTTTGTAGTCTTTTTATCAGTATACCTTTTAACAAACGTAAACAAACTGTTAGTGATTTAACGGCTAAAGAAAAAAATAAATCCTGTTCAAGCCCTAGAAGCAAAAACAATAATAGCTATTTGCTTGGATCATAATTTAAAATTTAATGACCACTTATACAAAAAGAATGATGAGTTAGTTTTAGGTACCTTCTTTCCCTCCTTTACTTGCAGAAGTTTTCATGGATAATTTACGGGAGAAATTGTTTAACACAGAAATGATATAAAACATATTAAATATTGGTACAGATATTTTTATGATGTGATTTGTTTCTAGTCAGAATCCAAACGTCAATTTGAAAAATATTATTGTTTTTTTTAATTTGCAAAAACAAATGATTAAATTTTACTTTAGAAATTGGTGATGTTCCCCGCTTGTACAGCGGTAAGTCTACGCTAAAATCAGGGGTTCGATTCCTCTCGGTGGACTCAGTAGATAGCTTAATGTAGCTTTGCTATAAGAAACACACACACACAATTGGTGAAAACGGAAACGTTAACTTTTGAGGTCTCTTCCAGTTCTTTGTTTAATTGTTTAAAAATATATAAACCTGTTACAAAACATTTCAGTCTGTAACATTTGGCACCTTACCAACGAAAATGGGTTTTCTTATGGTACTCCTATTTTATCCCACAACAAAATCCAACAGGGCACTGGATATATAAATGGCCGTTAAATTTCTATACGCCAACAAACTTAAAAGCTAAAAGTAGTTCTAAGAAAAAAAAAAGATATAAAAACATTAATTTAATGATCTTATCAAAAATCTTTTTCCTTATGTCAGAAACAAGTATATTTCTGTTTAACCTGATCTGGTATGCTTGGTCTAATTTCGCATAGGCTGATAAGTTCAACTTCCGGAGTTACAACATAATCAACGAATTCCATTGCTAAAGCCCGGCATGGCCAAGTGTATTAAGTCGTTCGACTTGTAATCTGAGGGTCGCAGGTTCGAATCCCGGTCACACCAAACATGCTCGCTTTTTCAGCCGTGGGGGGTGTTATAATGTTACGGTCAATCCTATTATTCTTTGGTAAAGGAGTAATTAAAGATTTGGCGGTGGGTGGTGATGACTAGTTGCCTTCCCTCTAGTCTTATACTACTAAATCATGGACGGCTAGCGCAGATAACCCTCGTGTAGCTTTGCGCGAAATTAAAAAAAACAAATTAACAAATATATATATACCGTGTTTCTCCGATAATAAGACCTAGTGTGATTTTTGGGGATAGCTGTAATAAAGCCCTACCCTTAAAATAAGCCCTAGTTAAGAGTGACAGGAAGAGGAAAGAAATAAAAAATAATAATTTATTAATTAGTTTAATAGTTAGTTAATTAGTTTGTTTAAGTATTAATCAGTTAGTTTAATAGTTTAATAATAGTTTATTTTTAATGGTTAGTTTAGTAGTTTGCAACATCAAATAGAATATAATTTTTATAATATATCAAAATAAGACATCCCCCGAAAATAAACCCTAGTGTCATATTTTGGAGTGGATATTAATATAAGCCCTGTCTTATTTCCGGAGAAACAAGGTATACATATATATACATACACATTATTAATTAATGATGAATTATACATAATAGTCATTATAATTAATGTTATTTTAAAAAAAATAGTAAATTTAATGACATATTTTACATTTCAAATCTTTTTAAACTAAACTTGGTATTGCAGGGGAAATCAAATCAGAATCTTAGGTAAACTTCAAAAATATTTAAATTAAAAGAATAGATGGCAGTACTATTTCAAAGTACCGGTACACATGACTTTGCTTTCATTTGCTGTAGGACGTGTGACAAACGCAAGAAACTTGTCCTTGAGTCGAAAGTTTACATTTAATTCTGTAAAACTACTTTATTCTGTTAAATATCTAAATACTAATAGAATGTCTAAATCTGCTCTTTTGATTTTAGCTGATGGTGCCGAGGAAATGGAGGCTGTTATATCCGCCGATGTCATGAGACGCGGTGGGGTAAGAATCGATAGGGGAAAATAATTCGTTATACGTTTCTATATAATTATATACATTACGCTTACTATAATAGTATTAAACTAAAAAAATATATACACAATACTACTATTATTAATAGCCCACCAACCCCCTATTAGAGCTAAGTTTGCAGATTTATACATGTTGCTTCATCAGTTTGTCTTCAATCACAGACTTGATGAAATATTAGTTAATATGACTCTTCAACACATGGTTGTGTGTTTCAGCTTAATAGACAGTGTTCATAAATGTTAAAACATTAGTGTTAAGTTTTCTTCCAAAAGGATAATAAATACAGTTAAAAATCTGAATCAGTAGAGTGATGCATTGAGAACTTGATGAAAATTATACACTAATATACTATTTTATAAAGCTTTACTTTTGTTTTGTTTTTGTAAATTATAATTGATGGACATAGTTCTTTTATTGTGCATTTAACTTCAGTATTGTTTGATTTTGGAACTTTTTTTAATTTTAAGTTTTATGAATAGAAAGGACTATAAGAAGGAGAAAGCACAATTATCCAAAATCAAAAGACTTCTCTAGATCAATAACAATATTGAATAATAATTGGCACTAATATGTTCTGTTTCTTATGAACTAACTTATTCTCAATATCATAGAAGAGGTTTTGTTTAGTGGTTAAACAAGGAGACTAAATCTCATGTGACTAGTTAGGGTATATAATCTTTCACAATGTAAATAGATGTACATTATCACTAGGGGAGCTTGTGTTTGATTCATAATCTAAACATACTAAACTTCAGTATACTGTGGCTAACAGATGAGTTATTGCTGTGTTCATGGTTGAACTAAATGATAGAAGGGACAATGGGACACTTCAAAAGTAGAATAAAGGATGCAACTGAATTATTAAGAGATCTAACAGAAAGGTACAAAAATAGTTAAATTCTCTCTTAAAATCTAGTTGATGTTTAAATTACTCGAATGTTACTGTAGTGTAAAACATTTAATTTATAATTATACTTTCAGATCACGGTTAAAGTTGCTGGCTTGGCAGGAAAACAGCCGGTTGTGTGTAGTCGAGATATTACTATAGTTCCTGATACAAGCTTGGAAGATGCCATAAAAGAGGGACCATATGATGTGGTAGTACTACCTGGTGGTTTAAAAGGTGCTGAAGCCATTGCTAAGGTGAGGTTATGCTTGAATTTGACATGTAGCTAGTTTCATTAGATGTGAAATTTGTGTCAATAAGAGTACATGAATTAAGTGTTTTTAGGAAATTTATTTTTATTGGGTGAATATAATCTGTTGATTGAAATGCAAATTTTCATTTCTTATATTTCATTCACTTCTATTATTAATTCCCCACATTTTTATAGAGAAATTAATGATGATTTATGAAAAGTTGTTATTGTTGTAAAAGAGTCTCTTCTGTTTAGCAGGATATTTAGTTTAAGTGGAAATAATGTTTCCAAGTACCATTAGTGATCACTTGTCATCTTTCGTTAAAATGTGCTTGTATAAATCTGTGGGTGGAATATTGTATTAGAATACAATTACAATTCATATTTAACTTAATCAGGCTATAGATCCATTGTAACGTATATCATTAAATATGAGAATGTTGACCTACTGTGCTTTCTAAAGTATTTTTTTTATTGTAAAGAAACTTGTTTTCCTTCTGAAGAAGAAATCTTGTAATGAATAATAAATAATATTAGCAAAAATAATGACAATTATGTTTTGTGTGAAATTGAACTTAAAAATTAATGTAAAAATATATTTCAAATAATCCCAAAAACTCTTGTTAGAAGATAATTTGTTGACTTAAATTTGAAGGGGAAGTGTTACAAACATTAAAAACAAAATCTTACATCCTGTATAGAAACTAAGTTTTGGATACTTAAGGTGAGTGACAGTGTAAGAGTACTGAAAGTTAACTCATGGCAAAACACTTAAGATGGAGACTAAATTACGACTTGAATGGATAATAACAGATGTTTGTACAATGAAAATTCAAGAAATGACCCACTTATTATGAAGAAAAATTTTTTGCTTTTGTGTAGATTTTGTTTTGTATGGAGAAGATGCAAAGTATAAGTGTTTGCAGACATTATTTCTGACAGAATACTTTTAAACAGAAAAATGGAAACACCTTGGTTTAGAGATCCTCTTTGCCTAAGTTTTAACAGAGTACTCTGAAGATCTAACATGCAGTTGCCAACTAAACTAACTTCTCAGTTCTGTAATGGATAGCGATTTTAACAGCAACCTTCAAATAACATTATGCTCTTTATTTTTCTAATGTTGAGTATACAGCAGAAGTAATTTAATTTCTAAATATTTTTAGTGCTCTACAAACAATTCTGCTTGTACTGTAATCTTTTGATACGAGACTAAGTCACTTAAGGTTCACTGTACTAGCATTTTATGTGTGCATATTCATGAAATATAATTATTTATTTTCACATACTTTCATATTGGAATTGGTTTGGTTTTCTTGGAAAACAGACTGCTAATTAATGAATTGAGCCATCATAAGTGGCTACTTTTTATGGAAAACGTTCATAATTGTTTACTTTTTGTAAAAAATGTAAAATAAAGTGGATGGTTGACTTACAGAATGGGTTTCATTTCAATGTTTTGGAGAAAACAAATTTGAGTATAATTGTAAATATCTATACATGAATAAGTGCTGGCTTTATTTTTTTTTTACAGCTTAGAAGATGGGATACCTGTGACAGACCAACAGGTCTCTTGTCCCTAAACATTATATTAATTCTTCAAGTGATCATTTTACCAGCTGAGTGTTAAAATAGGATTATTTTAACTTGATGTTTTCAACCATTTTTGTGCCCAAGTTGAAATTTCTTTTATGAACTCTGACATGTGTGTAACAATAAATAACATTATAATTTTAATTTAGGTTTCGTTGTTTCCTCTCTCTGTTAGAACTCTGTTGTGAAAAGTGTTCTTCAGGAACAGGAAAATAGTGGAAGGCTTATTGCAGCTATCTGTGCAGGTAAAATACAGTGTAAAAACACAAACAAACCTTATTTTAAATATTTACTCATCTTTTTGGTCACTTAAGTGTACCATAGTAAGATAGTATATTTAACTTTAGTGTAAATCACTTTGTACAAATTTCACTTTTGAATTATACCACATTTTAGAGAAATTTTTAGATGTTTTGACTTCATTTCTTTTAATAATTAGTGACTTGAATTGATTTATGATTGTGAGTAATATATAAATCAATAATTATACTGCTGGCTGAAACAAAATAACTTTCATATAGAGTGGTGCTGATAATGAGAACTAGTGTATGGCCCATCACAAATCACAGTAACTATTATAATCCCAACCCTGTGATGTACCCCAACCTTACATTTCATAGCTAGTTGAAATAAATAAATTTTGCAAAATCAATCTTGATAAACAGAGCTAAAGTGTGGTCAAGGTAGTTAAACGTTGGTAAATTATTTTGTGAGCCAATCAAAATTAAGATCATAAAAGGAATTTGTGGTGTCTTTGCATAACATTTATTGGTAAAAATTAATTATTCTAACAACTTCTAATATACAGAAAAGCCAATGCGTTTCTGTAATGCCATATTCCAACAATGTCTTTTATGTCATCTCAGTTAGCAACAGAGGTATAACCTAGTATTGTTATTAGTTTGTACTGAAAGTATTAAATGTATTTAGACAACAAAAGTGGGGAAAAAATTTGATTTCTTAACTTAGTCTGTTTATTGAAGACGTTTGTTTTTTTTATTAAAATTGTTAGTGATATTACAGAAAATATCTTAATTCAGAAACAATTTAAGTTTAAAAATCCAATTTATTTTTAATTTCATAATAAATTTAATGAACTTTGCTGTTGACTAGGTTATCCCACAATACATCTTTAGCTTATTGTACTAACACTTGCTACACATGTCATAACCCACTTGCACCCCACTAAAATCATAATGGGCAGATAGTAATTAAACTTTTCTCTTTGGATAAATCATTTTGGTTTACAAGTAAATTTTGAAGTATATTTTGCATGTGATGTAAGGAAAGTTATAAGTTTACACTGTAGTTTTTTCTGGTCACATAAGTTAACAACTTAATTTTTTGTGAGATTTTACTCTTCAGGCTTGGTTTAAGGATTGTTAGTAAAAACCGTTCATTTCTTTGTTCATAGCTTATAACTTGGATTCTAATGTTGGTGGCTACAGAACAATTATAAATATTTCCTTTCATGTGACCTTGGCATCTGGGAAATGCCCATGCTAATGGTATCTAGTATTATGACAGATAAAGTCTGTTTTCATAAATAGGTCAAAATAGTTTTAACTAAAGTCAGTTACTCCATTTGTTTGGAGTCAGTGTAGTTTTAAGATCACTGACTTATCTGTGTAGCCAGAACAGACAGTTTTTCATAATTTCAATTGTGTAACAGAATATACATCGAGTCAATTCAGCAAACTGACAACGTATTTCAAAAATAGTGTTGAAAATAATTTTAAATTTATAACATTTATCTTTTCACAACGAGGCATACATTCAGTCAGTAGTACACTGAAAATTAGATGTGTTAAAGATTTCCTGCAAAAGATGTGTCTGTGAAATGCCATCAGCCTGACTTTCACAAGTCAGAGTCCAAGATGGGGTTTGTGTGAGAAATAAAAGTAATTTTGTCCATTATATAGTTTGAACATTGCTTTTGCATAGCTTCTACAACAAACTAAATGTGTACCTAAAGTTTCTTTTGTATCCTAATATACTGTATTTGGTATTTTATTTAACATGAACAATTGAGAAATTGGCAACATAGGGGTAACATGAAATGTTGATAACTTCAAGCTAAGGTGCATAATGCCATATTGAATGACACTGTATAATGTTATGGAATGGGCACTTTGCCTCCCACCGATACAAATAGTCAGTTGAGTTGGGTTTAGCGTTCAATAGTTTCATATTTGTTTTTTTATACTTTATTTGTTTTATTTTGTCTCCAAGTTACTTTTCATCAGTGTTAGAACATATAATCATTATGTCAACGATATCAGACTGAGTGAATTATATGTGGTTTTTGCTTAAGGTTGTTTTTATTTTACTTCAGTGTAAGTCATCTGTGAAGGTGTTTTCTCATGTTTCTAATTTGTTATAAAGTCATACAAACACAGGATTTTGACTGTTTTACTAAATATAATAAAATAACTTTGTTTTCATTTTGGGCATCATATTTATTCTAAAGACATTTTCTACTACCTTTATTTTTTTGGTAACAGTATGTATATTCTATGATTAGCACCAATAGCTTTGAAAAGTCATGGTATTGGAGTAAAGAAGAGCCTGACCTCGCACCCAAGTAAGCAGTCCGAGATGGAAGATGGAGGTAAGTGTAATATAACAACACAGTTCTAGAAATACTTACTGAAAATTTGTTTTATATTCTAATATATATGTTTTAGTTACTTTATATTTAGATTGTGCAGTTTATATTGCTAATGATTTTATAAAGAAATTGTATATATTCTGATATAATTTGATTTTATTGTAATACATTTTCCTGGAATTTTTATGATGGTCAAGTGACAATGACTACCACTGACTAGGTTACTGGCTGTCCAAAACCTTCTGTATTACTGAAAACTTGCAAAATTGTTGTTTTCCTTGTACTGTAACTGTTGATAAAAACTTTTAAGAAACACGATAAAAAGTTCTTAAAATTAACAATAATATTAGAATCTGGAATTATATACAGAAGATTCTCTTTGTTAAAATATTTTTATTTGCTAGCTTTTGACCCTTTGCTAGAGCCTTCATCTAGTAATCAATAAATTTTTACCATATTTGTTAAACTCCAAGACTTGCATCTGGAATCAATTTTTTTTTTATATGAGGGTAAATGTGAATTGGAAAGAGATTAAATTGTTGTGAAAGATTAGTTTTAATTATGACTTCTTGACAAATTCCTTCCTTGTTGGCTTGATTTCTCCAAATTAAAGCAGTTAGTGAATCGTGTGGCATTTCTGAACAAATTCTTCCAAATAAAGGATCACAAGATAGATGTGTGTTTTTCTGGTAGTTCTTGTTCAGTTAATGAAAACAGTATTAAACTCTTAAATATCTAAGTTATCTTAAATATAACTGTGAGTTGGTCCTCCTTAATATTTAAGATAGATTACCATTTATCTTAAGTAAATTAATTCATTAATGTTTTGGTGTTTAGGAAATAATTTGTTGACTCTATTGAAAATGTGTGTAATTACAGTTTGACATGCATATTAAAATGTATATGAATTAAGTTATTGTGTACATTTGAAAAATATAAATTAATATCTGCTATAAAAGATATCCCAATATCTTTTAATGCTGAGCCTTGGATGATCATTCTGGAAACTGGTGATTTTGGGTTATATAGAAAGATCTTAGTGATCGAAGCTTGGCATAACTTCTAAAATGAAATCAATGGAAATATGACATGATGAAATTAATCTGTATGGATTATACCATTGTTGTACCATTCTTGACATTGTATTATCATTTTTATATTTACTCTTCATTGTGGAAATAGAATTTTTAATTTGAAAACTGCTAGAGACATTTTATAATGCATCATGTATCTGCTTCAACTTTAACACTGCATCTTTAAGCTTTACTGTGGCATTAGTGTCATAGAATATTTGAACAAATAATTTCTTGTATATAATTCCAATCTACCTTTATGAAGTTGATAGTATTGTGCTTGTTGTTTTTTAATGGTTTGCTTTCATTGCAGTAATCAATTAATAAAGCTTCATTTTGGTTCTTATGTCAAACCCCTTGAGATATCTATCAAAAAGTTCTTCCTCGTCTGATCTGGACCCATGATTTAGCTTGATTGCTACAGTTAAACCATCACATCCACATTTTGTTCATGCTTCATTACTACATCATTGTACTTTATAAGTTCACTTTTCCATACTCTCTCTTGTGGTCTCAGGACAGGTCATGGGTATGGTATAGTGACCTAGACATTGAAAATATTGCCTTTTGATTTTATTGTTTATAATCAAAACAACCCAATTTTTTTTGGAATGACTTTTTTTTTTTATCCACTTCAAGATGCCAGTTTGGTTTGTATGACTGGTGTCAGTGGACCATATCAAGGTATTTAGGCTGGTTCATATGACAGGTGTCTGTGGATTCATATCAAGATATCCAAGCTGGTTGGAATTTCAAAATAATGGATGATAGCAAATAGTTTTCCCATAATTCATAAAGAAATTTAACGACTCGATGGCTGAAAGGGTGAATCTGTTTAGTGGTATTTGAAGTTGCACCTATGACTCTTGAATTCCAAGTCAAATGCCCAAATTACTGGACTTTGAACAAACTTTAATTGATCAAAAATAATAATGTGAAACCACAGTGGTAATATTTTCATTACTTGGGTAGTGATAATGGGTTGCTCAGTATACCTGGTTATTCTGAAATGACCTACAGATATATTTACCTTTCCTATTTTTAGTCATAAGTAGTAACAAATGCAGTGACATGCCTTATTTTTCTTTTAACATAACATTGAAGTAGATTAATAATTGTTTAACTGTTTAGCACAGTTAGTTATTTTGTCTTTTTCATTTTTATGATTTTTAGTATTTACATAACTTTGAGAAGAAATGAGTGGATACAAATATTTGTCATTTCTCTGGTATCACGTTAAATGTATGAACTCAAAATTTGCGGTGAAAGCCCAGACTGTTTTTTAGTTTCAGTTCTTTACACTAGAATGGCACCAGTACAATCCATTTACCTTATTCTTCATTTACCTTGTGTTGTTTAACATCATGCATCACACTCCCTACCATCTGGTGGACAATGTAATATCTACACCTGATGCAATAAATCAAACCTATTAAGCTTTGAAGTTAGACAGAATATTAAACATTTTAACTGAGAATTTTAGGAGTTTTTCCATTTTTCTTGATTTTAAGACATTTGATGCTTCAATATCAAATTCTTCATCAGTTCTAAAGAACATTGCAACATGGAGCCCAAATTTATCTAACTCTGAGTTTGAAAAAAAATGTGACTAGGTCTTCAGCAAAATTAACTTGGAATTTTTTCTTTTGTATGACACAAAACAATCCTTTCAAAGGTATATATTAAGAAATAAATATTCTAATGAATGAAAATGTTATATTTGTAAATATCTTATCAACCAGGTTTTTTGGACTCTTTTAAGTGGTTGAACATGATTGGCTAGTCTTTAAAGTGTGTAAAAGGCAATTACAAAAAACCAAGATGTATGAAACAGTTGAAATTTGTACCATTGTATTTCAGAAAAAAAAAGAAGCAAACTTTGTATTTTTATCTGAGAGTCCACATCAATGTTGAGCATTGACTAACATTATTATTATTATTAATAATAATAATTATTATTTATTACTATATTAATTTTATTATTGAATTTTTTTTTGAGGAAGATGCAGAAAGTGCAGGATTTGGTATGAAATAGCATTGATTGCATTTTTGTACATGCAACTATCTTCCTGCTTCTATAACCCTGTATTTCTGCTCTAGTGGATTGATTTTCCAGAATGCCAGAGTTTATTTCTCCTGTAAAGATAGCTGCAGTTCTTCCACTTCTCTCAATTTATCTTCTTTTTCTTCTGAGATACAAGTTTTAATTTGTTAATCTGTCTTCGGTTTTGAGGCTTGTCTCCACGATTATTTCTGTGAAGGTGTTCGTAGTACATATGTGAACTGATTGTTTATAAATTAACTACATTTATTTTTATGTACGTACTTTGATGTCAAAATGTTCTTACAACAAGGTACAAGTGTGTGTGTGTGTGCATGTGTGAATATCACATTCTTGATGCTTTATTTAAATCGAAAGGAAAAAAGTTTCTTAGCTGCAAATTACTGAATACAACCTTTTAAAGTACAAGCTTATAAATTTTTAGACTTTGCTAATTACTGGGGTCACAAGTTTTACACCTAATTTGGGATTAAATGAAGCAAGTTTGATTTTAAATTAATGTTTGAAGTTTAAAAATATGTACTATACAATCCACTCGTGCATTAATGTCAGTTACTTTAAAACAGATCCTTAGTTTATTATACAGATGTTGGAATTTTCTAAATCAAATTCCTTGTTTTTAAACAATACATGTTTGAGAATACTGACAGCGCTGACAAAGATATTGTATGTGGAACAAAGCAAAATAAAACTTACATTCTGATTTACACTGATATATATAGTGTAAATATTCATCCCAAGCTCTATAAGGTAACATCATCTGGTGATGCCTGTTGTTAGAAATCAGAATAATTTCTAAAAATCAACACTTTAGGGGGAATTCTTGCTATTAGCCAAATTATTTGGTTTGTATCATGTAACTGTTTTATGCAGCCTTAATTTGTATTAGTATGCAAAATTCAGTGAAAATCTTATCTGTGTAATAAATAATTTGTACTTAACATTTATGTAATGTTTCTTTTTTCAAACTTTGGCATGTAAGTCTTTTTCAATACAAATTGTTTGCTTAGAATTGTTTAAAATCACAAATAATTTTTTAACTCCCAGGTATCTATACATATTCTGATGAAAGAGTTGTTGTAGATGGTCAGTTGATCACAAGTAGGGGTCCAGGAACAGCATTTGAGTTTGCCCTGGCTGTTGTTGAAAAGCTTATGGGAAAAGACAAGGCCAACT
This sequence comes from Carcinoscorpius rotundicauda, assembly GCA_011833715.1. NCBI lineage: Eukaryota > Metazoa > Arthropoda > Merostomata > Xiphosura > Limulidae > Carcinoscorpius > Carcinoscorpius rotundicauda. The sequence goes on along the minus strand of CM022396.1, from coordinate 97,094,636 downwards.
CTCTCATTTCTCCGATGCTTTTGAAAATCTAAGTAACTTTTATTCTGAACCATATGTTTAACATAATCTAAACTTTTGTTACATGTATGAAATAAATGCTAACGTGTTAACTTTTGGGGAAAAAAAATCTTTATTAGAAGCTGAAAATGAAATAAGTGTGCTTCCCATCTTTAAAACTTGTTTACTCGGCATGTAGCAACATAAAGAACAGTAAAAAATGATAAAAACAGATAGGTTTGTTTTCTTGTGTTGATTTACCTAACTGTCCTCTTGATAAGTATGTGTTAAGTATTAATGTACGTAACTGAAATATAGATTTACCAATTAAAAAAATGTATTTTAAAAGGTAGCTGACTACAACATATGGGTAACATATTGTTTATAGAAATGCCAATCGTTGATGCTTGCAACATCTTTCAGTCTCTGAGACAGAACTGCCATAAATGTGTACCCTAACAGAAAGTTTTAGTAAATAAAATTAATAAATTTTAGAGTTATAAAAATAATTGATAAATTGAAAGTATAACACTATTCAAGTGAATATAAATGACACATTTAATCTAAATTATTCGATTTATATACAATAAATTACATCATATTATATAATAATCATTATTTTTTCACATAAATATTTTTTTATTTAATAAAATTACACAGTAAGCAAGGAAAGGTTTGCACAGTAAGAACACAGTTCTGAAAATATCTGATTCCAAACGGTCAGGCACGTGTTGATCATTCAATTCGTATAAAAACGTCTTATAAAAGGCAGTTAGATATCACGAGTTACATGTCTTGTTATCCAATAAAACATCATAATCAAGGTGAGAAGATTGACTGGTTAACCACAAACATAAGAAGCCTGCAATTACTGTTTGACAACGTATCACCAGTTTCACATGATTTTTGATGAAATTGGGACGTTAAACAAACAAATTGATTTCCATTTTTTTAATCCACTAACATCATATATTAATTAATTAATAAATAATTTAGTCTTCATATACATTGATAATTTACTCGTATAAAATGGTTTGAATCCCCATTACCACAAACATTCTCACCGTTTCTGCCATGGGGGGGATTATAATGTGACAGCCCCATTATTAATTGTTAAAATAGTTGTCCAAGAGTTAGCAGTGGTTGGTGATGGCTGGTTACTTTCCCTCTGGTCTTACACTGCGAAATTATGGACAGCTAGCACAGATTGCCCTCGTGTATCTTTGCGTGGAATTTCAAACAAACTTGTATAAATTCATAATTAATAGCTGTGCTTCTAATTAAGACTTGTACAAATTTCACGACTAATTATTAAAAAAAAAATTGGAATGCAGTTTTATCATGAATCTTCTATGTACAAAATAATATTAATTTAACAATAAGATTACCCATAACAATTTATAGTGGATAACTAAGCTAAACATGTTATACACTTTGTTTTGGAAGACTATTTTGTTACTTAGTAAATTTAAGCAGTCAATATGAGAAGCCTGGCATTTGACTTGTAATCCAAGGATCACTGGTTTGAATCTTCTTCACACCAAACACGTTCACTGTTTCATCTGTGGGGGAATTATAATATGATGGTCAATCCCACTGTTTGTTGGAAAAGTGTAGCCCAAGATTTGGCAGTGATGGTGATGACAAGCTGCTTTTCCTTTAGTTTCACACCACTAAACCAGGAACGGCTAGTGCAGATAGCCCTCGTGTGTCTTTGCCCAAAATTCAAAACATACCACTTAATCTAAGTGCCCAAACTGTAGAAAGTTTTGATGCTGAAATATTTTCAGAATTGAAGTGTTTGTGAATTTCGTTTTGAATAAGAATACTTGCATACCCATAGTGTAATAATTTATCTTGGAGGAGTCTCCAATTTATTATTACTTGTGTTACATATTTGTATTTCATTATTTATCAAATTTATATTTGCCAACAAAATTGAAACCCAGTTTTCTTTCTAAATATAAAAATATTTTGATATACAAACAACAATATAATTTATAATAATTATCACACCTAATAATTTATATACAACACATTTATAACCTTACAAAGAATACTGAGTCATATCTGTTCTGGAACTAAATCATCCATAAACCTTTATGAACAGGAAATTTATTTTTTGCGAGACACCTGATTTTAATGTGAGATTCCATAATGTTCAACAATGGTCGAAAACATGCTAGTGTTTTTATAAAAGGAATATTGTTGAATCTTACCCTCAAGAATTATCTACAAATTAGAGAATAGGCAAGACGTGTAATACACATTTGATAATATACGCCACAAGCATCAAACGGAAACAAACTAAGATATTAAAATAAATGTGCAGCAGTAAATCTTAAAATACAGATGTAAATTCAAAGTAATCTGGGCAGCAAAGTTTTTGCAGATTCAAAGAAGCTCTTGTACTTTTATTTGAAAATTGTGGAATAAAAATTTACAAAATCCAAAGAGCCCTGATGCTCCAAATACAAATTAATCACAGATACAAAATGGTGTGAACTGCAAAATAGTTTTATAAACAGAGATTTTCCTAATTATTTTACCCAACAACACATTGAAACTTTAATTTTGTGATTTTTATGTACATGAAGCCTCGTTGCACTTTGTATACTTTTGTACACTATCAAATGATTCAGTACGTGGAAAACATCGAAGTAAATATATTAATTATCAACGCTGGAATGGAATTTTACAGCCCTCAATGTGTATATATTTTAATATTTATTCACTTGTAAGGTGAATTTTGAACTCTGCAAATATTTTGATGTGTGCTCAATTTGTGATCAACAGCATACCAGGAAAATCTCAATTTGTAAGTTGAACTTCCAATATTTTAGTTTTGGTGTTAACTGGAAGGGGTATAAGTTTTATGTTCTAGAACGTGGAATAATTAGAATAACATTAACACTCAGAGATAAATTTTAAATGCCAAATGTATTTTTTTCAGCAAAGAGCACAATCTCCTACAATACGAAATTAAATTTTTCGTCAAACAAGACAGTTTGTCTCGCTCTAATATAACGTAACCGGAGTTTTAATACGCTCTTCCAAAAATACATTGCGATAAAATATTGCGACTACAGAGATAAGAAACGCGGTTTTTCCACCGTCATAAGTTGCTCAATAATAACTGAACGAACAGTTTGAGAAGAAACTGGTTACTTTCCTTAATGGTTAGACGACGAGACGACTTGTATTATTCTCTTGCAGTTTTCCTTGAGAGGCATTTTAAAGCATTTTCTTTTAAGAGTGACATGTTTTATAAATATTTGTTTCGTATATCTTCTAGTTAAAATCGTTTATTACTCAAAATACCGTTATTCTGTAATTTAAGAAACGCATGTGCAAGATAATAGATAGTTAACGTGGACTTTGAATGGTTGAAACGTGAGCACACGTTCAAGTACTTTCGTGTCACGTGCACTGGAGAGAATAACGGAACGCAAAGCAAGAGTGGTTGCGGCAAAGTACTAAAGGTAATGATTTATGGAAACAGCATTCGAAGAGACTTCTGTTTCTACATTGCTCTTTTGTAAGATTTGGGTTAACAGCAGAGGTTGTACACAGCAAGGAATGTCCAACAACGATCGCGCATTTTCGGACATACTCGATCCCCTAAACTGTGATTAGAGTTTGAGAAATCTTGGACGTTGTTCTAACTAACGCGGTTTCGGGAGCATAGGAAAAGTCATAAATACGTTTCATATTGTTGTTTAGTTATTGATGTTTCTGGTTATCAGAATATTAGAAAGTAAACTCCCAGATATTTGAAAAATTTACCCTTCAGTTATGCAAGTGGTTTGTCGATCAGACTTAAATGGATTACTCGTGATTATATATAGCTTTTTACTCTTAACTTTGCAGGCTTTAATGCATCACAAACAACCGGAACATCAGATTAAATTTTGCGTCTAACAAGACAGTGAGTCTCACTCTAACATTACGTAATCGGAGTTTTTATGCGCTATTCCAAAAATACTTTGTTCCCTCTTTTTTCGGACGGTAAGGATGAACAAGTCGACATTGTTATCGATTCCAGAAGTTGGTTACGTTTTCTACAAAACAACTGACAATCTCATTTAAAAAGAAGAACATTGTAATAAAATGGTAGAACTTAAAAGTTAGATCACATTTTAAGAAAATATGAAGGTGAAATGAACATAACGATGTCTAATTCGATGGGACACCGACGAAACGTTTAGAAATTGTTTGTATAAGTAGAGGCGTTTAGGATGAGTAACTTCAATGCTCATGTTTCCCTTCAATTCGTATTAATCTTTCGCCTTTTACTAAAGATTACCGTGGAGGGGAACATTACAATGAGCCTTAAGGCGAATTTTTGAATTCTCACGTTTGTGAGATAACAATTAATGAACGAAAATAGACTTGAAGAAGGGACAATGAGGTCCACTTTTGTGGTGCATGAATTTTTGTGCGAGTTGTCGCTATTAGTATTATGTATTGTTTCTTTATGAAATGTTCGGTATAGGAGAAACGTTTCTAATATAAAAACATCTATTAGCCATTTCTTGTTTGCTTTCGAAAATGATGGGGCACGCACGTATATTACAGCTGACTGAAATAAATAAATTCTGCGAAATATCCAAAAGAGGCAGTCGGTAAATTCCTTTATGAGCCAATCAAAATTAAGACCATTCGTGAAAGGAATTATCAGCGTTTTCGCAAAATAATTATTGGGAAAAATCAGTTAGATTAACAACTTGTACTATATTGGAAGGCCAGTGCTTTTTCGTAATGCTTCGTTCCAACAGTGACTTTACGAACAAGTGTATAACTTGACATTGTTGTGAGTCTATCTGCTGAAACTATGAAAAGAACAGACAACAAAACTTTTGTGAATTTCTTAATTTAGAGTATGCGGTTGTCTTTAATTGGACACGTTGCTGATAGGAAATAGCTAATTCGAAAACGATACGAGTTTAAAACTGAATCGATATTCTTTGTATGTTTTTATGCACTTGGATCTCACACTGTGTGTCTCTTTAGTTTTAGACTTATTATACTCGCCAGTCATTTGTCAGGTGTCACTGCACTATGTTTTTTTGCACCCACCGCGTCACTAAAAATCGTAATGGGAAGACCGTAATGGAACTACTATTTCATCTGGATAAATGCATTTTGGCTTTCATGACTCCGCCTGTTTCGAGAACTAGGCCGTAGTGTGACACACACACACCGAGATTTTAACGTAAGTTACGTTCCAGTAATATAAACTTGGCATCAGCGAGGAGAAATATGCGCAGATTTCTCTTTCGGTGCATGAAATGTTGTAGAACATAATTGTCGTTGTGTTGTTTCAGTAAAACTTCAATATTCCGCAGAATAGAGATCTGGGTTTCACAGATGTAAGAAAGGCACAACACTGTAATTTTAAATAAAATACATTATTAAAATGAAACTAGTGGATTTTTGATATGTTTTTCGTTCGTAAAGCTTGCTGCATCGTCTTTGTTTCAACAAAATGTGATTTTACAAATTCGTATTTGAAATCGGTCTATTTATTCTGAATAACACGAAAATATTTTGAATTATATTGTGAAAGAACTTAAACTGCTGGGAAGAAGGGAGCTTTTGTTTGAAGTATAATTCCCTGAAAAAGTGCTCCACTTTGCAAAAACTTCACTTGTCTGCAAAAATGGGATTTTCTTTGCGTTAAATTGCCTTGAGAAATGGACGCTTAGTTGCGACTACATTGTGCAGAACAAAAAGTGTCTCGGTTTTGCTCTCTGTTGTGAGTGCATTGGAAGGGAAAGAGAGACATTTCGATAAAATACTGCGACTACAGAGATAAGAAACGCGGTTATTCCACCGTCATAAGTTGCTCAATAATAACTCAACGAACAGTTTGAGAAGAAACTGGTTACTTTCCTTAATGGTTAGACGACGAGACGACTTGTATTATTCTCTTGCAGTTTTCCTTGAGAGGCATTTTAAAGCATTTTCTTTTAAGAGTGACATGTTTTATAAATATTTGTTTCGTATATCTTCTAGTTAAAATCGTTTATTACTCAAAATACCGTTATTCTGTAATTTAAGAAACGCATGTACAAGATAATAGATAGTTAACGTGGACTTTGAATGGTTGAAACGTGAGCACACGTTCAAGTACTTTCGTGTCACGTGCACTGGAGAGAATAACGGAACGCAAAGCAAGAGTGGTTGCGGCAAAGTACTAAAGGTAATGATTTATGGAAACAGCATTCGAAGAGACTTCTGTTTCTACATTGCTCTTTTGTAAGATTTGGGTTAACAGCACAGGTTGTACACAGCAAGCAATGTCCAACAACGATCGCGCATTTTCGGACATACTCGAACCCCTAAACTGTGATTAGAGTTTGAGAAATCTTGGACGTTGTTCTAACTAACGCGGTTTCGGGAGCATAGGAAAAGTCATAAATACGTTTCATATTGTTGTTTAGTTATTGATGTTTCTGGTTATCAGAATATTAGAAAGTAAACTCCCAGATATTTGAAAAATTTACCCTTCAGTTATGCAAGTGGTTTGTCGATCAGACTTAAATGGATTACTCGTGATTATATATAGCTTTTTACTCTTAACTTTGCAGGCTTTAATGCATCACAAAGAACTGGAACATCAGATTAAATTTTGCGTCTAACAAGACAGTGAGTCTCACTCTAACATTACGTAATCGGAGTTTCTATGCGCTATTCGAAAAATACTTTGTTCCCTCTTTTTTCGGACGGTAAGGAAGAACAAGTCGACATTGTTATCGATTCCAGAAGTTTGGTACGTTTTCTACAAACAACTGACATTCTCATTTAAAAAGAAGAACATTGTAATAAAATGGTAGAACTTAAAAGTTAGATCACATTTTAAGAAAATATGAAGGTGAAATGAACATAACGATGTCTAATTCGTGTGACACCGACGAAACGTTTAGAAATTGTTTGTATAAGTAGAGGCGTTTAGGATGAGTAACTTCAATGCTCATGTTTCCCTTCAATGCGTATTAATCTTTCGCCTTTTACTAAAGATTACCGTGGAGGGGAACATTACAATGAGACTATAGGCGAATTTTTGAATTCTCACGTTTGTGAGATAACAATTAATGAACGAAAATAGACTTGAAGAAGGGACAATGAGGTCCACTTTTGTGGTGCATGAATTTTTGTGCGAGTTGTCGCTATTAGTATTATGTATTGTTTCTTTATGAAATGTTCGGTATAGGAGAAACGTTTCTAATATAAAAACATCTATTAGCCATTTCTTGTTTGCTTTCGAAAATGATGGGGCACGCACGTACATTACAGCTGACTGAAATAAATAAATTCTGCGAAATATCCAAAAGAGGCAGTCGGTAAATTCCTTTATGAGCCAATCAAAATTAAGACCATTCGTGAAAGGAATTATCAGCGTTTTCGCAAAATAATTATTGGGAAAAATCAGTTAGATTAACAACTTGTAGTATATTGAAAGGCCAGTGGTTTTTCGTAATGCTTCGTTCGAACAGTGACTTTACGAACAAGTGTATAACTTGACATTGTTGTGAGTCTATCTGCTGAAAGTATTAAACGAACAGACAACAAAACTTTTGTGAATTTCTTAATTTAGAGTATGCGGTTGTCTTTAATTGGACACGTTGCTGATAGGAAATAGCTAATTCGAAAACGATACGAGTTTAAAACTGAATCGATATTCTTTGTATGTTTTTATGCACTTGGATCTCACACTGTGTGTCTCTTTAGTTTTAGACTTATTATACTCGCCAGTCATTTGTCAGGTGTCACTGCACTCTGCTTTCTTGCACCCCCTCGTCACTAAAAATCGTAATGGGAAGACCGTAATGGAACTTCTATTTCATCTGGATAAATGCATTTTGGCTTTCATGACTCCGCCTGTTTCGAGAACTAGGCCGTAGTGTGACAAACACACACCGAGATTTAAACGTAAGTTACGTTCCAGTAATATAAACTTGGCATCAGCGAGGAGAAATATGCGCATATTTCTCTTTCGGTGCATGAGATGTTGTAGAACATAATTGTCGTTGTGTTGTTTCAGTAAAACTTCAATATTCCGCAGAATAGAGATCTGGGTTTCACAGATGTAAGAAAGGCACAACACTGTAATTTTAAATAAAATACATTATTAAAATGAAACTAGTGGATTTTTGATATGTTTTTCGTTCGTAAAGCTTGCTGCATCGTCTTTGTTTCTACAAAATGTGATTTTACAAATTCGTATTTGAAATCGGTCTATTTATTCTGAATAACACGAAAATATTTTGAATTATATTGTGAAAGAACTTAAACTGCTGGGAAGAAGGGAGCTTTTGTTTGAAGTATAATTCCCTGAAAAAGTGCTCCACTTTGCAAAAACTTCACTTGTCTGCAAAAATGGGATTTTCTTTGCGTTAAATTGCCTTGAGAAATGGACGCTTAGTTGCGACTACATTGTGCAGAACAAAAAGTGTCTCGGTTTTGCTCTCTGTTGTGAGTGCATTGGAAAAGAAAGAGAGACATTGCGATAAAATACTGCGACTACAGAGATAAGAAACGCGGTTATTCCACCGTCATAAGTTGCTCAATAATAACTGAACGAACAGTTTGAGAAGAAACTGGTTACTTTCCTTAATGGTTAGACGACGAGACGACTTGTATTATTCTCTTGCAGTTTTCCTTGAGAGGCATTTTAAAGCATTTTCTTTTAAGAGTGACATGTTTTATAAATATTTGTTTCGTATATCTTCTAGTTAAAATCGTTTATTACTCAAAATACCGTTATTCTGTAATTTAAGAAACGCATGTGCAAGATAATAGATAGTTAACGTGGACTTTGAATGGTTGAAACGTGAGCACACGTTCAAGTACTTTCGTGTCACGTGCACTGGAGAGAATAACGGAACGCAAAGCAAGAGTGGTTGCGGCAAAGTACTAAAGGTAATGATTTATGGAAACAGCATTCGAAGAGACTTCTGTTTCTACATTGCTCTTTTGTAAGATTTGGGTTAACAGCACAGGTTGTACACAGCAAGCAATGTCCAACAACGATCGCGCATTTTCGGACATACTCGAACCCCTAAACTGTGATTAGAGTTTGAGAAATCTTGGACGTTGTTCTAACTAACGCGGTTTCGGGAGCATACGAAAAGTCATAAATACGTTTCATATTGTTGTTTAGTTATCGATGTTTCTGGTTATCAGAATATTAGAAAGTAAACTCCCAGATATTTGAAAAATTTACCCTTCAGTTATGCAAGTGGTTTGTCGATCAGACTTAAATGGATTACTCGTGATTATATATAGCTTTTTACTCTTAACTTTGCAGGCTTTAATGCATCACAAACAACTGGAACATCAGATTAAATTTTGCGTCTAACAAGACAGTGAGTCTCACTCTAACATTACGTAATCGGAGTTTTTATGCGCTATTCCAAAAATACTTTGTTCCCTCTTTTTTCGGACGGTAAGGATGAACAAGTCGACATTGTTATCGATTCCAGAAGTTTGGTACGTTTTCTACAAACAACTGACATTCTCATTTAAAAAGAAGAACATTGTAATAAAATGGTAGAACTTAAAAGTTAGATCACATTTTAAGAAAATATGAAGGTGAAATGAACATAACGATGTCTAATTCGATGTGACACCGACGAAACGTTTAGAAATTGTTTGTATAAGTAGAAGCGTTTAGGATGAGTAACTTTATTTAAAAAGTAAGTGTGTGATTATTGTGATAGTGACGTTAACCAGTTATTGAATAGGGTTAATTTTGTGAAAGGTTAGTTGTTTGTGAACATCCAAAGTTCTTTTCAAGGCTATGAGTTTCTTGTTTTACCCATATTGAGTAACAGTTCAAACACTACTGCAGGTGATATCTATTTGCCGAGTATATCTTGTATGCCCCCAAACAAGCTCCCACGCCGCTTGTCTTTAAAGGTTATTTTGTTCCTTTAACTCAGCAAAAATACCTGAAACATCAGATGCGTGAAAGAAGATAGCAGTCTCACTCCAAACCACAGCTTTAATGTTCTCATCTAAAAGTACATCGTTCCCTCCCCTTCTCAGACGGTAAGGATGAACTTGTCCACGGTCGGTATTTTTATCATTTCGAGAAGTTTCGTACGTTTTTTACAATACAGTTGACATTCCCATTAAAAACAAAAACAATGTAATAAAATGGTATAATATAAAAGTTCAATCATATTTCAAAAGGTGTGAAGGTGAATTCCATATAATGACGTCTAATTCCGGTAACACCGACAAAATTGTATACAAAGTGTATGTACAAGTAGAGGCGTTTGAGAGAAATTAATTTAATCCTACATTTAGCCTCGAGAAAAGGCATGTCAATCAGTTGTTTAATAGCGTCAATTTCGTGAAAGTTCAGTGAGTTGTGAATATTTGTAGTCGTTTTTATGGCTACTTGTTTTTTCCCAATTAATTCAAAGTTCAAACAGTACTGCAGGTGTTATCCATTAAACCGAGAACACCGTCCAAACAAGCTTCTACGCTGGGTGTTTCGCGTCTTAAACGATCTGCCATGATAAAGAATTCATTCAGGCCATTTACTCGTTCGCAGCGCCGGTCCCGTACCAGCGCCTTGAACTACTTGCTGCCGCAAGCACGACCATGTCTACCGATGATGACCATAATACCTCCAGTGATTCTCTCTCCACTATCACTCCAAAAGCTCGGTTAAACCTAGCAAATGCCCTGAGCCACGTCTCATGGTTAATCCTGGTTCTTCCTCTTCTAGCCCAGTCACCACTAAAGCACCACCTCCAGTAACTGTAGAAGGTATTCCTGCCACGGTTCGACAACCGCAAATAGGTCCCTAACTTCGTCGGCTATTCCCAACAGCTAATTTAACAACTTACGCCGACTTCCCCGTGGAGGAATACTCATTAAAACTGAATATCTGAAGGACTATGCTACTCTCCTCAAAGCGTGGCCAACTGATGCTTTTGGTGGCATCACCTTAACTCAACTGGTATCATCTGACACCCTGGGGAAGACTGTAGTCATCCGAGGTATACCTCATGATACCTCGGACCAAGAGATCGAAGAAGAACTTAAGCTTCGCGATGTAAAATTTTCTACCTTTTCGAGGATAAAATCTGCGAAGACGCAGCAGATCACACCGCTTATTAAGGTAAGCATCACTGACATCACTCAAGCCACCACCTTTTGAAATGTGGTATTATTCTGTGGTTCCGTCGCTTTCCCGTTGAGGAGCCGAACTTCCCAGATAATAATATCCTACAGTGCTTTAACTGTCAGCGTTTCGGTCATACCGAAAGCACTTATACAGCCAAACCACGCTGTGTTCGCTGCTCAGGCGAACATACCCTCAGTGTATGCCCTAAAGACAGGAATGACACCACGTGTGGCAATTGTGGAGGCCAACATGCGGCAAGTTTCCGTGGTTGTCCCAAATTCCAATTATTGCCGCTATTAGAGCTAAATTTGCCAGTCCTCAGCGAGGGCAATCTGCCCTACCAGTACCTACCACCAAGTTTCCATCATTACCTAAACAAACAACCACTGTATTTCATATGCAAAAACGTCTCGTTTGGGTTCAGAAAATATTTTAAATAGAAGAGTGAACAACGTTTCGACCTTCTTCGGTCATCGTCAGGTTCACAAAGAAAGAGGTAACTGACCGGAAGCTGACCACATGTTTGGAAGGGGTTGTGTAACTGAGTGTCGCAATGTAGAGGGCGGGGTTAGATTTTATCTATAATATTAATAGAGGTATAATGGCGTTCCTTTATATTGGTTTATTTTGGGTTTAAGTTGTTGTATAAGTAAGGCTTCTTTAATTTTGCGTTTGTTTATGTTTGTTTCTTTATTTAGTATTTTAGTGTTTTCTATGGTTATGTTGTGTCCATTTGACTTACAGTGTTCGAAAACGTGTGAAGGTGACTTTTTATGTTCTTTGAATCTGGTTTCCATTTTTCTACTTGTTTATCCAATATAGAAGTCGTGGCAGTTATCACATTGTATTTTATAAATAATCTTGGTGTGGTGTTTGTCAGTGTAGTTCTTACATAGTATAGACCAGGGGTGTGCAATAGGCGGCCCGCCAAGCCATTTAGTGTGGCCCTAGTTGTTGTAATCTAACCATGTGGCCTAATCTGTAATCCAACGCAAATGGAATATTTTTAAAAGCATCGATCCTACGGGATTCCCAGGCTTCGACTCGACAAACTTCTAAAATTATCTTTGCTGGAGAGGAGCAGGCCGAATTCGATTGGTCGGCCTCCTTAGGGCATGAATAGGTGACGTGCACAAGCACTATTGTCTACGACTCAACGTCATGTCCTGAACCTCGCCTTCGCCCGCTGGCGACAATTTTCCCTAACCTCTGCTGTCCGTCATTCATTATTGGTGAAAATTTTATTACCTTTTACAGTTACTACAAGAGATTGAAGGTAAATTGATTATTATTTAGCATATTGTTGTGACTTTACTGAATTTATTAAAATTTTTGCTTTCAGATGCATCTGATTCTATGTACAGTGTGACCTCGTTATTCGCGGGGGTTACGTTCTTTACCCTCCCGCGAATAGCGAAAAACCGCGAATATTGGATGCAGTTTTAAAACGTATATGTATGCGATTATATACTATATGAAATGCTTCCCAAACACTAATGATACTTATACTCATTGATGCAGTAATAATGTAGCAATATTCAGTGATGTCGAGAAACCCACTTGTTGAGAATTTTATATGCAAAAAACGGCTCTTTTGGGCTCTATTTGAAGTGTTTTCTGAGCCCAAAAGAGCCGTTTTTTGCATATAAAATGTAGCAATATTGCATACTGTTATGTATTTCACTAAATTGTACCGTGCGTTACCGGGCTGTGCTTTGCCGTTTGCGTTGTTGGGGAAGCTGAGGCAGTCAGCCAAGAGCAGTCCAATCTTGTTTGGTGAAGACGACAATTGATAAAAACGGCTTGATTGAGTAAATACAACAGAAATCTCCTCGAAAAGCCCTTTCAGTCTCTGTGACCTACAAAAACGCAGTTCGCGCATAACCCGCGAATATGCGGGGCCGCGAATGGCGAACCACGAATAGGCGAGGTCACACTGTATTTTGCTATTCTCAATTAATTTAAGTACCGGAAGGCTATGATCGGGATGCCAATTTAGAAACATGTGTTTCTGTTCATAAGAGGTTCCATGTGTAAATAAATTCTATGTTTTTTTCTACTTTGCTATTTTCGTGAGAATAATTTTTGTTTTGATTTCAGGGCTAGTAAAATGTCAGCAGTTAAGAAACGAAAAATTGATGATGAGGGAAGGTTATTCAACAGTGAATGGTGCACAAAATATCTTGTTGTCCCACATAATCAAGGTGTTGTCTGCCTCGTCTGTCAAACTACAATTGCAGTCATGAAAGAGTACAATATTAAGCGACATTACGCAACTAAGCACTCCTCCCAGTTTGATGAAATTGTTAGTCAGGCACGAAAGGACAAAATTGAACATTTAAAAACATCCATTGAAAAGCAAAAAGGTGTTTTTACCACTTTCAAGAAAAATTCAGAACTGGTGACAAAACTGAGTTTTAAGCTTTGTGAATGTATGGCAGAAAAGGGAAAGCCTTTCAGTGATGGAGAATTTATTAAAAATTGTTTAACAATATTCACAGAATATGCATGTCCAGAGAAAAAATATTTGGTGGAGCAAACTAGCCTTTCCCGCTTTACTGTCTCACGCAGGACAAAAGATCTTTCAGAGGACATCAAAGAAACTTTGAAAGAGAGATTGAATTCGTGTGAAGCTTCCAGTCTGGCTTTGGATGAAAGCACTGATATTAATGACACATCCCAACTTGTCATTTTCATCAGAGCTGTTACTGCAGGCTTTGATGTTTTCGAAGAGTTTTTAGATATGGCAAGCCTTTCCTCCACAACCACAGGACAGGATATTTGTGAACAAGTGCTTAAGGTTGTAGAAAAGTTTGAACTGAATCCTTATAAATTATGTGGTGTTACAACAGATGGTGCTCCTTCCATGACAGGTAGGACAAATAAATTCACCAAGAAATTTCTAACTGCAATTGGAGCACAAGACGTAGTTGTAAGCCATTGCATTATTCACCAAGAGAGCTTGTGCACCAAAGTTCTGGATTTTGCAGAAGTCATGAAAAATGTCGTCCAATGCGTAAATTATATTCGAACACGAGGATTAAATCATCGACAATTTAAAACTTTTTTAGATGAGCTGGACAGTGAGTATTCAGATGTTTTGTACTTCTCTGCTGTACGTTGGGTTAGTAGAGCTGCTACTTTGAAGAGATTCTGGAATCTGCGAGAGGAGATTAAGTTCTTCATGGAGAGCAAACGTCAGAATGTGGACTTCTTGAGCAATGAGAACTGGCTGAATGACTTAGCATTCCTCACAGACATTACACAGCATCTGTCTGATTTAAACTTAAAACTACAAGGGAAAAGTCAACTTGTGAATAAGTTGTTTGAGCATATTTGTGCTTTTGAGAAGAAATTGGAACTTTTCCAGGTTCAGTTGAGAAGAGCCATATTGACCCATTTTACATGTCTTGCAACCAGGAAACTGGAATTTCCTAATCTGGATTGCACCAAATATGGAACCAGTGTACAAAAGCTGCATGATGAGTTTGCAAACAGATTTCCAGATTTCAGACAAACTGAAATTAGATTGAAATTGTTTGCTCAACCTTTTGATTTGGCAGTGGAAGACAGTCCTGATGATTGCCAAATGGAACTCATTGAACTGCAGGCTGACATGGACACTAAAAAGAAATTCTCTGAAAACAGTTTGCTAGACTTTTACAAACTCTGTGTACGTGAAAAGTTTCCCAATTTGTCCCGTCATGCACAAAGAATTGCCTCCCTTTTTGGTAGCACCTACTGCTGTGAGCAATTTTTCTCCAAAATGAAGCTCATCAAAACCAAATGTAGAAGTCAGCTGACTGATGAACATTTGAGCAGTCAGTTAAGAGTGGCAACCACTTCTGTCAAAGCTGATATTGACAAGCTCTGCAAGGACTCTAAATTTCAAGTGTCGCACTAAAATGATCACTCGTGCAAAAATATAAAATATTATTGCTTGCATTTTGAGAATTTTTTTTAATTTATTGTGCATGTACACGAATAAGCTTGTTTTTTAAGTGGCCCCGCTTGATTGATGAAGTTGGTTATATGGCCCACCGACGAAAAATGTTGCACACCCCTGGTATAGACCGTAGTTTTGTGACTGGTTTTTGAATAAATTTAGTATTAACTGGAATGTTATATTTTGTTACTAGTTTTTGCCAAATGTTGGTTATTTGTTTGCTGATGTCAGGAATATATGGTATACAGCAGTATATGGTTTCGTGATTTTTTGATTCGTGAGATATATTTACTTTTGTTGGTTGATTTTGCTTTCTGTCTAGGTTTGTGCGTATAATGTTTTTTACAGTTTGTGGAGGAAACTTATTGATGTTGATGATGTATTGTTTTATTTTGTCTAATTCATCGTTAATTTTATCTGGTGAGCATAGTTTTATGGCTGTGTTTATCTGGTTTCTTAGTATGTTGAGTTTTTGTTTTGTTTCATGTGCTGAGTCTCAAGGAATGTATAGTCCAATATGGGTGATTTTTCGGTGGATTTCTGTTTTGAATTGTGTGTCGGTTCTTATAATTTTGAGGTTAAGAAATGATATTTGATTGCTTTCTTCCTGTTCACATGTGAAGTTAATGTTGGGATGTATAGAGTTAATGTGCGTGAAAAAATTAAGTATGTGTTCTGCAGATTTGAATCCCGCAACCGTGTCATCTACATATCTGTACCAGTATAGTGGTGGATGTAATGCTGTATTAATTGCTTGTGTTTCAATTTGTGTCATAAAATATTGGCTAGAACTTGTGATACTGGGTTGCCCATGTTTAGGCCATTTGTTTGTATATAGTTTTGGTTGTTGAACATGAAGTTTGTCTTTATTGTGGTGAATTCTATGAGGGTTGCTAACTGGTTACTGGGAATGTCTATAGTTGGGTTAGGGTCTCGAAACAACCACTGTAAACCAACCTTCTACGAGTAGACAACAACAGGCCCGTAGTTATGCCGACACTGTAAAACAAGCACCATCACCACGACGTAAGGCCTGGCATGGCCGAGCGCGTTAAGGCATGCACTCGTAATCCGAGGGTCATGGGTTCGCGCCCGCGTCGCGCCAAACATGCTCGCCCTCCCAACCGTGGGGGTGTATAATGTGACGGTCAATCCCACTATTCGTTGGTAAAAGAGTAGCCCAAGAGTTGGCGGTGGGTGGTGATGACTAGCTGCCTTCCCTCTAGTCTTACACTGCTAAATTAGGGACGGCTAGCACAGATAGCTCTCGAGTAGCTTTGTGCGAATTTCCAAAAACAAACAAACAAACAAAACAATCACCACGACGTAAGGAACACGAACTATCTAAGGCACAAAATGTCGCTTTCTCATATATTAAGCCGTCACACGTTATGGCATTCATCGTCAAAGTCACGATTGCTGCTGCCAACGAAGACAGCCGTGACCAATTCCTTATCGTCTCATGCAAAGCAGCTCAAGATTACCTGATGATCTCAGGTTTATCTCCCGACACCCTCGAACAACGCATCATTGACGGACTTTCCGGATCTTCCGAATAGGTAAGACCAAAAAGCTCTTTACCTTCCTACACATGAACATTCAAGGTGGACTTAACTATAAAAAATACGAACTTCTTGAATTGGCTAATAACTTAGATGCTTCTATTATTACTATAAATGAAACTCTACTCAATGGTAACAATCACTTTCTACTCCTCCATTATAAGGTTATTTCTAAACCAAAAACCACCAACATCAGAAGTGTCGCACTTTTACACAAACAGACCATGAACGACACCTCGACCGACCACAACTCACCTACTTCACACGAATGTATACTACTATATATAATCTACTATATACTCTGTACCATTAAATCACCGCCACTACCCGATATAACCCTTTTAGCTATATATATATATCCCCCCAGCTCACCCCTGACATTACATTTCTGCACTCCATCATTAGCACATTTAACAATCTAATTATACTTGGCGATCTCAATGCGTCGCACCCCGCACTCCGCGGCTACACTACAAACACTTCTGGTAGAATTCTAGCAAATTTCGTGCATACACACAACCTAAATGTAATTAATAACAACTCCCCGACACATACACATCACAATGGAACACAGAGTGTAATAGATCTAGTGATCGCTACCCCATCAGTCACACACCTAATTCACAACTTCAAAGTACATGATAATATCGGAGGAGATCACCACCCTTTATCTTTCCAATTAAGTAATCCCAATTGGAATAATTCCACTAGATCCGCTATCCCTGATACCCCCAATAACTTTTAACTTTCCTAAGACTGATTGGCCGTCATTTAACCGAACCCTAAATTCACTCCTCCCTAACTACCTTATATTTGCAAATACCACAGACGACATAGAACACTACTACCAAGAAATTTCCACTTCCACATCTAAAACCATAAAACGAATAGTCCCAACCAAACCGTCACAATATACACCTAACTCCTGGAAACTCACCCCTGAAATTCATTCTCTAGCCCCCCAGTGGCTCAGCGGTATGTCTGCGGACTTGCACGCTAAAATCCGGGTTTCGATACCCGTGGTGGGCAGAGCACAGATAGCCCATTGTGTAGCTTTGTGCTTAATTCAAAACAAACAAATCATTCTCTAATTATTGCTCGACGAAAACTCCGCCGCGAATATATCATTACGCGCAACCCATTACTTAAGCCTCAAATTAACAAAATAAAAAATAAATTACAACGCCTTATAAGAACCAAACAACGAAAACTGGAACAACTTTTGTAAAAATCTTGATCATCTTAAACCTCATCCCGCCACCTTTTGGAAAACCTTTAAAAATATTTGCCGCGAAAACTCGGACACCAGAGCAATCACATATGAAAATTCTACCGCTATCAGTGACAGGGAAAAAAACTGACCTATTCGCCAAATATTTCTAACATACCTTCTGCACTCCACTACACACAAACTTCAACAAGCATCATGAGAAGAAAGTAAACTCTACGATCATAGACAACAACGAACTTTTTTCAGTTAAGTTTCCAGTCGACCTCACTCACATCCACACGACCCGTAGCATAACAACCCCAATACATACACCGTAAGGGATTTTTGCCTTGGAACGAGGTGGTATGAGGTGTCCGTTTAGGCTCTTCTTTTGACTTCTGACTTTGGTTTCGCTTTTGGAGACTTTTCGACTTGTAACACTTTCCGACTTTTGATTCACTCAGAATTTGCGGCATTAAAGACTAAGATCGAAGATCATTTTACCTTTTTCCTTTTGAACTTGTCCGAGACAACAGGCTCAGATCCATAAATCAACGAGGAGACATGCCGGCCGGGGAGTCGGTGACCGGAGAAAAGAATACGGCGTCTCAGACCCGCCTATATCAGTGACTAAGGGTAAGTCTGGTGACGGTGGCCAGGTAGAAAAAGAAAACATAAAGTTAAAATCCCTAATGTATATAGCGGAAAAAGAACTGAAAGCTAAATTAACGCCCATAAAAGAAAATTCTATTAGGACGAGGAAAAAGAGAAAGTTGGTTAAGGAGGTACCTCTGATATCTGAAGCTAATGTTGTTAAAATTACGGAAATAGATAATAATATGCCAACAACGAGCAGTGTAAGCATTTAAATCCCCACCCTGGCTATTCCACAAAAAACAAATTCAGATAAAGACGAAGTTCTTTCTGACGACGACGGCTTCACACTTGTGCAGACTCGTAGTCAGAAAAAACAAATCAAACAAAATATAACCACCACAGACACACATACACAACTAGTAACAAAAGTACCTAAGTACGGTATTATAATTCAAGGAGTTCCCGGTAGTTTCAACGAACCTCAATTGGCCAAAGAAATTTACAGGTGCAAACCCACAACAAGAGTAACCAACATAAAGCGTCTGCCGAGAGGCGGTGTTCCAGTTCAAGGTCAGGAACTCGCTGATCTTAACAGCCTACTGAAAGCTTGGCCTTCAGGTGCGTTTAAAACAGGAAATATATCAATACATCTACCAGGAACTAAACCGACACCGAAATCTTTTGTGATACGAGGTGTTCATTATACAATAGACATAGAAGACGTCAAGGAAGAGTTAAGTACATAAAACATAAAACATATTTCAGTAGACGAATAATATCAAACATCACTAAAAAACCCACAAACCTAATTAAAGTAGTCACAGACAACAGCCAAGACATCACACAATACATAAACAATGGTATCACTATGTGATATCAAAAGTACACAGTCGAACCAACAAAAACACCACCAGTGGTTGTCACACAGTGCTACCGATGCCAAAGGTTTGGACATGTAGCAGCAGCATGCCAAGCAAATGCACGTTGTGTGGGCTGTGGAGAGAATCACCATATTACACAATGTACAAAACAGAACCCCAAACCCGCACGTTGTGTGGGCTGTGGGGAGAATCACCATATTACACAATGTACAAAACAGAACCCCAAACCCGCACGTTGTGTGGGCTGTGGGGAGAATCACTATATTACACAGTGTACAAAACAGAACCCCAAACCCGCACGTTGTGTGGGCTGTGGGGAGAATCACCACATTACACAATGTACAAAGCAGAACCCCAAACCCGCACGTTGTGTGGGCTGTGGGGAGAATCACCACATTACACAGTGTAGAAAACAGAACCCCAAACCCAAATGCTGCAATTGCGGGGAATAACACACGGCAAACTACAAAGGATGCCAGAAATATAAAACAATTAAAATACACTTATACGAAATCAAAAATCCTAACACGAACAAGCCGCCATCACCACGTGAAGAGGTAATACCTAAACCACCTCAGAATACACAACCAACAACATTCGAAACCACACTGACATCTGCCATAACTTCCACTCTCTCGGAAGTAATGACAGAATATACAACCCCCAAAAACACAGACAGTCTTACAGACATAATAGTCAAAATCATTTTGGAAAACATACAGAAATTCTTGCCGCAAATTTTAACCTCAATTGTAAACGCTACTAAACATGGATAACTTCACAGTCCTACATATCAATATCCAGGGTGCTCTTGCTTCCAAGAAACATGAGATTAAAGATACAACAAACTCCATAAAACCTGATGTAATTTTAACTAGTGAAACTCTCCTTTATAACTACCATAGATTTAAGTTAAGCGGCTACTCCATTATTAGGCATGACAGGAAGGATAATAGAGATCCAAACAGAGGGATATTATTATTGTATAAGACTGAACTTATAGTTTAAGAACTTCGTATCCCATCCAGTAATGAAACAATTATTATTAAGATAAAAACGCAAAATCATACAGATGTTACCGTGGCGGGAATGTACTGCTCGCCTAGTACAGCGTTGGATGTAAATTTACTGAATATATTATATAATAGCAATTGTAATCTTATTATTAAAGGCGACCTAAACAGTAAACATATAGCATTCAACTGTCGCAGTACAAACGCAAATGGCAATCTACTTTATCAATTTTTGGATGAATCAAACATGACGTTATTAAACGATGCAACTCCGACACATATATCGCATGCACACGGCACCAGTGAAATACTGGATCTATGCCGGTGTTCGTCAAATATGAGTCACAAATTTGTAAATTTTCATATTGTTCACGATTTAGATAGTGACCACCTTCCAGTCTGGTGTATCTTCAATCTCACCCCCCACTTAAACAAAATCATAGCTAAAGACCAACTGAACTACAAAAAGGCTAATTGGCCAGTTTTTCAATCTATTTTAAATGAAACCTTACCTCCCGAGGTACTGCATATTGCCGCGGACGCATCAGATATAGATGTATACTGTCATATCATCTCTGAGTGTCTAAAACATGCAGCAAACAGTTCGATACCGAAACAAAAACACTTCACAACAACTCATTCATGGCAACCGCATAAAGACATAATACACTTATTAAAACAAGACGTATACTCCGCAGACAGTACATTCAAAATCGCAACCCCACACTCAAAACTCAGATAAACACAATAAGGAATAAAATACGAAACTTGATCAGACAACAAAAACAAGAAAACTGGGATAACTTCTGTTCCAATCTAAATCACAAAACTTATCCTAAACAATTCTGGACACACTTGAAAAGATTTACAAATACAGGAACAACAAACACAGTATATCCACCACTGGAACTGGATGGAGAAACAGCATATACTAACACAGAAAAAGCCGAGATATTTAAAAAACACCTGGTAAACACGTTCAAGACACATCATGAACCACACATGAACAGGTATTTTTATAATACAGTCACAAACTTTATTGATCAAAACAGAAGCATTTTTACACCTGTATTTCCAGTCAACACAATTACACACCAAGAAAAAGCAAGAGACTGGATCACTCATCAACTGATAAAACATATCACTGTAACAGAAGTCGTAACAGCTATTAACAACACAAAAAACAAAGCCCCTGGAGAAGATGGTATTCAAGCTATCCTCCTAAAACAAGGCACTCAGAGATTATATGAACACCTAACAGCGTTATTTAATCTCTCACTATCAGCTGGATATATCCCCGTTTCTTGGAAGGAAGCAATAATATTAATGTTCCAGAAATAAGGAAAGCCAGCGAATAAACCAAACAACTACCGCCCGATTAGCGTAACCAGTTGTATTGGCAAAGTATTAGAGAGGATAATTAGTAATCGTCTGTCAGTTTACTTAGAAGAAAATTCAAAATTACCAGAAATACAAAACGGATTTCGAAAATACCGCCAAACAACAGACCACCTGATTCGACTTACAGAATCAATTACCGACAGCTTCAACAAAAACGAATGCACTGTAGCTTGCTTTCTCGACTTTGAGAAAGCATTTGACACAGTGTGGAATAACGGCTTACGACATAGACTACTAGAAATGAAATTACCCCAAGAAACTATTCGCTGGCTCTCCAACTTCCTGGATAACAGAATGTGTAAAGTTAATGTAAATGGGGCCCACTCAGGGTCCTTTTCACCCGAAGCAGGAGTTCCGCAGGGAGGGGTTGTTAGCCCTATATTATTTATCATGTATGTGAGTAATATGCCTCTGTCGGACCCAAATTTAGGTTATGCATCACAGTTCGCTGACGATGTAGCAGTCTGGAAAAGTGCCCCCACTCCATCGATAGCAGCAACGAACCTACAACCAGTCCTAAATAACATCGAATAAAACTGCCAGAAATACAGAATCAAAATCAATATTCCAAAAACCCAAGTGATATAATTCAGCAGACTCAATAAGCTGAAAAATGATCCACCAAAACTATATATGAATGGATCACACTTACTGACTGCTACTTCTGCAACACTTCTCAACCAGACAAATTACTGAAGGCATATTTAACTCTACCTCTATATATTGTGAGTTACCCTTGTAAACTAAATTTCTGTATAAACGTATTTGTGCCGGTGTTTTGTTATCTTCTAGGTAAGTGTGTTAATTATATTTCATTTCAATAGAAGTAATTATTAATTAGTTTGTTACACCGTTACACTTGAACTGGAAAATTTAATTTTTGTTTTTTAATTATTTATAAACTTGTACCACAGTAGATAATCATAAATTTAGTTAATGGAACAGCGATATAGAAATAGGATGATTCAGTTATATATTAATTGCAAGTAATATAATACAATGTAGCCCATTGCATGAATAATACGGTTTACTTCTGCCACGCATGAATGATATTGTGCATTTATTTGCTTGCTGTATAAAGTGAATGTCAACAAGTTCGTTGGTTTATATGTGTATCACTACTGATGAGTGGTATAATTAACACAATTTAACGATTTGATTATGTTTTTCAACTCTGTTGTTTCTTCTTTCTTTATCAGAGGTATATTTTCTTTCGTCAGCCAGTACTATTTGTTGCGAATTACTGTTTTATTTCGAACGATTCTCCGATTTATTATGTTACTACGTTACCTATTACAATTTCAAATAACTATAAATATAAGTTTCGAAGTTAATTAAGTGTTAATATGTGTTAAATTTATGAAATTTGCCAACACGATTGATACACACAATTTTCTTTTTTAACACAAATATATCTTGAAACACAAACAAAAAATAATACAATTTATAATTATGGTTATTACTAATAGCTATTCCAAATGAATATTTATATGTACAACAGCTTTACAAATTTACAGACAATACTAATTCTTATGTCATGTCTAGAACTGAATATTTTATTGACGATCCACGACGAGAAAATTAGTTCCGAGTTGTTTTTGTTAAACCTCGACTGAGCTGACGATGACTTTTCTTGGCTATTGGGTATAAGCTGACTTCTTCCAGCAAAGATATTTAATTTTCTAATTGAAATAATAACATCCGAAGTGATTCACTGAAGTTCAACGGCTTCTAATGTTCGAAATTTTTAAACGTTCTTGGTGAAATTTTAGTTTTCCGATTTATAGTTACAGCCTCCGAGACTTACAGCACACTAACTGTTGCTAAGCGATAATAATAATCTTCTATTGGCACGTTGCGAAATTCTATAACATTCACAAAACCTTGCTCAACAACAATACTGTCAATCGCGAGTGTTACATGTTACACTGTTGCTTCTCACACACTTAAGAACCTTATACAAATCTCCAGAACAGGCGGAACTTGCACAATACATTGTATAGAATATATGTCGTTTAAAAAAACTATACTGAAACAAGCATACGTACTGGAATAAACGTATAATGGTAAATCAGTTACATATTTAAAAATGTGAAAAATTAGAAAGATGATTTGCTTGATGTAAATCTGTTTGTAGGCTTTATTCCACTTTTTACAGATTTTTCAAAACCATGGCAGTTTCAAAAATTCGAAGAACAACAACATGAAAAAAATAACTGAAAACAATATATTCCACTTCAGTTACTCAGAATAACCATCATATCAACAGTTCAAGCTAAACGTTATGTTGAACATTTTTTGTATAAATTATATGTGAAGGCATAATCCTTACTTTTTGTTTGAGTACCATTAAAATATGGAAGAAGAATTGTCAATTGTGTCGAGTTTTTGGCTCATTTTAATTCACATAGTCAAGTAATGTTGATGGGTATATCTCGAAATCCTTATTAAGCTTCCAACCCAGTGTCTGTGTATGTTGAAGGGATGTATTATAATGGAAAGGATTCTTCGTGATGTTTTATTGATAGAATAAGATGACAAAGTCTGAGGAAAAAGTTCTGAGTGCATAATACCAGGAGGCCGTACCCTAAACTAAAACATGTACATAAGGTGTGTGTTTTTTATCTAATATAATGTTTCTATGTAGTAAAGAGCATGTACTGTTACATGACAGATAGTTACAGTCTGTCAAGATGTAGTAACTATGAGACTGTTCTTTCAATGGTAAGGTTGGGTGAGCAGTCAGTGCTACACGTAGCTAACCACAGGGTTTTGTTCTGTCGGTTCTTCATGAACCTTTCTGTGAATATTATTAACCTGATTATATAGTAAGATTGTATCAAAAATTGTATATACTGTATAATAATTTTGTTCTGTAGTGTCATAATGTCATGTTCAATGATTAAACGTACAGTATATAAACTTAAATAGAATCATTTTATGTTGTTTTTTATCATAGTATTTTGAGTATCAAATTTGAATATTAGTATATCAAATTGTTTCCAGTTTTACTGTTTATTGTGTGTCTTACTGTCATGAATTATTAAATTTTTGTTATTTTTTTCCCAGGAACTAAACTTTCTAGAGCAAATCTTTAGAACTTACCAGTTAAAATACAATGGCTAAAGTTGGAATCAATGGGTAAGATAATGTTTATTTGCACAGAGAAGCAAATATTGTACCTTTAAACACACACACACCACACATTTTACTATTTTTTTTTCTGCTGCTCTGTGGAATCTTTTAAATTATTTGGTAAAAATTAGTAACAGTTGAGTACATATAACAATCCTTCTAAGACTCATCAACTCATTCAACTTCCTGTGTTTCTGTAAGAAATGTAAAATCTTTGTTGATTCAGAATATAATATTACAGGTATCCTGTGGAACCATAATAGTCATGATCTTTTCAACATAAGATTAGTGACTTAATTAAACATAAGAATGAAAAACAAACTGTAAAAAAGAACAGGTAATAGATTGTTTGAAAACTAAATGTGGAACTTCTTTAGCTGTAACAAAAAGTTACAAGAGAAAGTGTTACCACTTGTTTTCACTAAGAACATTAGTGATAAATATGTAGGAAAAGGGTAAGTTAGTAATACTACTGTACCTTTTCAACATTAAAACTGATATATGTATATATATGTGCGTGTGTGTGTGTTTCGTACTTAATGTATCATAGTATTTCTCTTGCATCTTGTACATTAAGTACTTCGTGTTTTCCACACAAAATTCAATCGCTAAGCCTACTCCATGTGTTTCATCATAATGGTCTACTCCAACTCACAATAAGTACTAAATATAACTATAATGCTTTGTTGATTTTTTTAAATATACTTTTTTAAACACTACATTATAAATGTAAGATTGAATTTTTCATGAGTGTGACATACAAAGTCTGATTCAAACAGTTTAACAAAAGACAAAAAAACTGACGCTGCCTTAATGCTACCTGACAAACCTTTGAATCTTTAGAGCTATTTTTTAATTCCAGGTAAACATATAACCACAATATGTATATACATTTTTTAAAGTAAAGATATAGTTGTTCATCACACAAACTGATACATGCAATAAATTATCTTGATTGTTTACCTGTGAACCTTCTATTATTTTGTTTCCTCCATTACCTTATATAGGTTTGGACGAATTGGTCGTCTGATTCTTCGTTCTTGTTTGGACAAGGGGGTTAAAGTTGTAGCTATAAGCGATTCTTTCATTGATGTCAACTATATGGTAAGATGTCTTAGCAAAATGTCCATCTTGCAAAGTGAACAGACACATTATGAAAACGAGAGTAGTAAAAGTCTGTTTATTAATTTTGTGAAGATTCGAGGCTTTGTGGAAGTAAAAACTGTATTGGGATGTTACGTGTATTTGAAACATTAACTGATGAAAAATGCTACATTTGTTTCAAGTATTTTAGTAACCATTGCGTTATTATTTGAATGTTTGGTTATGGTTAAAACTAGTAGTTATTTAAAAATTACGCTCCATTAAAATGCTAAGAAATCATGAAAAAACATTTATGTAAAGCTACTGAATTTATATTTTAAAATGTTTGTTTTTGAACTTTATGATACATACCGTACCTTATAGATATCCACACAATTTTATGTTTGCTGACAAAAATAAAATAACTCTCACCAAAACATTTTAAAACACAAACAAAAGGAAGTGAATGTTGAAGAAAGCTTTCAAGTAAGTTATTCTCATTTCTTTGAACTCTGGTTAGATTAGAGACAAGCAGTGGAATGAAACATGAGAATAACATGAGTATGCTGATGGACATAAAATCCATGTTTTCCAAGAGTAAGTGAGGATATAATGTGGACTTGAAGTGGCAGATGAGTTAATTGATATTCTAGTGAAACAAATTTTATGTTTTTTTATGACTATTGTTTTGGACTACTTTAAACAAAGTACAGTGAAAAACATTAGGATCTGAATCATTGTGAACTCAAATGTTAAACTAAATTTTCAAATCAAGTAAGTGACACTGAATAAAACTTTTTTTTATTGCAGTTATCGATAAAGTAGCTTTTAAACTTATACATGCAAGGAAATAAACTTTACTTTGTATTTGGATGTTCCAGTATATTTATACAAACTTTTTGTTACACTGTATGAGACTGTTGGAGTGGCTTAGTTTCTGTTGAGTTCATGGGATTTTTAAATAGAAAGTTTAATTATACTTTGTAAGTTTATAATATGTTTAATACTGAAAGTTAAAAGAAATGTTATGAAAATAAATCACATCTAATTTTTTCTGGATATAAATCTAACAAAAGCTATAAGTATTATCACAAACCCTGTACATTTCTTGTATATCACAACAAAACTAATGGAAATTGTTTATATGTGATTTGAGAACTTGAGTAATAATTTTTTTCCTGAGAAAACAATTTAGTTTTGATGTTTAACACTCTGTAGTGTAAAGATTAACGTGCAGTAAGGCTTATTATTGCGTTGGTTAATTTTGTATTTCTTATGTTATAAAACCTTCTGTAATCATACTTGTAAGAAGAAATGTTGTACGTCTACTCTGCTTTATCAGGATGAAAACTAACGCCATTCTATGAGATAAAGTTGGGGCTCATTACATTGTTGAATCAACTGGTGTGTTCACAACAATAGTAAAGGCAAAACCACACCTTGAGAGCTGAGCAAAACAAATTATTATCACTACACCTTCAGCCAATGCTTCCATGTTTGTTATTGGTGTAAACCATGAAAAATATGATCCATCAATGGAGATCATCAGTGATGCTTTTTGCACAACCAACTGTCTAGCACCCACTGCCAAAATCATTCATGATAACTTTAGCATCGTTGAAGGCCTTATGGTGTGTGCCTGTAGCAGGTACAGTGTTTTTTATTCATAATGTTACATTGTGGACATTTGCAAACAAGATCTTTGTTGGGTAATTTAAAAATTGGTGAGATAATGGGGTAATAAACCCTTCTTCAACACTTAAGAATTTTTATATTAAAATCACTAATAATTTTATAAATATATAAATAAAAATATGTAGTATCAAGTTTATTTTAGATATCCTACAAGTTATGGACATTTTCTAAGCTCCATTTGAAAGTAGGCAAAACATTATGTTATACAAGTATGAATAACACCCTAACCAGTTGCAATTTTTCATCACCATATTTACTTGTAAACTAAAGAGAGTGCGAAATACATATTTCTGTAAATTTAAGATAGCAGGTTTGCATCAGTAAGGGTTTAACTCGATGTAGATTTGAGTTACTGTGGAGTGGTCATCTGGGAGAAGCCCCTTCAGGAAATGTTTGAACTGCAAGATTTAAATTGTGTGTTCAGGTTTTGTACATTTATACATAAATTACAAATAAATCAACCATAGAGACCACATAATGTAAGTTGTTTCAGTGTATTTAGTCTTTTACACAAAACTAATGACCTAAAGTACTTCAAGCATTTGGGTAATATATCATACAGTCATCATTAGTTGTCTGTGTTTATTCAGTGGGCTGACTAGTTCATTCACCAAACCATGAATTTTATGGTCTACAGATCTAATCTGTTCTTTATTCACTACTTCCATCGTAACAGACTAATTTCACTGCGGTTGCAGCTCGTCAGTAGTGCTTGGAAGAATGAACAAAATAAATAACTAAATGAAAGGCCTTGTATAATGATGTATTAAAAGTTGTTTATTTGGTTTTGATGTATACTGCTGTACTTAATACTAATAACTTGAAATATAAAATATTTGGGTGGTAAGTGACATTATTACATAAATGTTTCATTATTATTCAATGGACTAAGTGTTTGGGGATTACAAATATCATTTAGAAACGTAATCTATTCTTTGATACTTTTACTGGAACAGTCTAGTTTTACTGAATTCATGGCTTATTCATTGGTGCTACTTAGAGTAAAAAAATAAAGTCGGTCTCATTCAGTGAGGGACTATAACCGATGTAACCAGTTTGTTTTGATGTGTAGTCCTTTAGGAAATCAGAGAATACATTAGACCTTTATGGCATTCTTTTATTTTATTAAAATTAAAATTTTATGTGAGAAAAGAATTTTACAAATAAATGTGTTGTTAAATTTTACTTTTTTATACCGAACTTTGTTGGAAGAAAAAAACCCTTTGTGTATCTTTTAGTATTCATCATATGTTGTTGTTTTATTATTGTTATTATAGGAAGTAAACTGACATAGAATGATTAAATATGATGTGTAATGACAACATAAACTACTTTTCACAAACTTATTACACTATCACTGTTAATTAACATATTGCTTTAATTTATCATTTTTAGTATAATTTATGTTGTACTACGTCGTCATTGTTTATGTATGCTGTTCAAATTTTAAATGGAAAATATGTCATCATGTGGATATACTGCCATAATTTAATTAGATATACCCAAGTATCTCACATAGAAGAGTTTATATCTCTGATAGTAACAAATTTTCTTAAATATTGAATGTGATTCTAAGTTTTCAACGTTACAACTGGTATACATGCATATGCATACATACTCAGAGACGTATTTAGGATTTCGGCGCCCCTAGGCACAACGTTAGGTTGATACTTTTGCCGCCCCCCCTCCGTGCCACAACTTGCACCAAGCATCACCATCACAACAACAGACAAACACAGTTGTTATCATTCAAAATCAACACAACGTTTATTTTCCAACACAATAAAAAATGAAACATCAAAATCAATTATCACTAAATATTATTCTGCGGCTGAATATACAGGCTTTCTCCTGGCCTTCTGTTCCGAAAAAATGTTTATTGCATCGTCGTAGTTTATTCTACAAACAATATCAATTTCAATGGCGAGGAGTGACAGGGCATTTAGTTTATCTTCTGCCATTCTTGATCTCAAGTAATTTTTCACACGTTTGAGAGCCGAGAAAGATCTCTCTGATGTACAGTTAGTTGCTGGAATGCACAGAAACATGCGCATAGCAATATCCAGGTTTGGATATACAGTTTGAAGTCCTTTAGCTCGCAGATTTCTGTATACTGCTAACGCAGAAGAGTCATCATTTTGCACTTTCATACTCACAAGATGTGCGCGGAAATGTGGACATTCATCTACGAAGCTCACTTCCAAATCATTGGGGTAGAGTTTCAACAGTGTTCCAGCTTGACTGATGACATCAGTGGGTTCAAGATTTGTTATCTTGAACAAATATCCAAACCTTGCGTGGATTTCTACATAAGCGGTTTGTCTTCGCTGTAGTTCTGAGCAAAGTGTGTCAATGATCACATTGAAAACATTTACTCTAAATGCCTCTCTGCCTTCTTCCACTGCCTTGGTGTCACCATCTGAAAATTTTTGCTTCCTTTTTCGCTTAATTTCGTACGTCTTCATGCTGGACTTCAACATCGCCTTGTCTTCAAAATGATCGAACAGTTCTCTTGAATCTTTCACAAACTGCAGCAAGGAAGCATAAAGCTCGACTACAAGTCCGATGTCCATATCAGCACTTTGCAACTTTTTACTGGCAGCATTGAAATCTTTCCAGTATTGTTCCTCAAACTGTGGACAAAATAGCTGTTTCTAGCGTTCCTAATTTGGAAAGAAGTCCAGCGGCCTCATTCCTAGTGGCTGGTTTTTCCATAGCATTTCCCTCCATGGTGATGAGGGCATCAAACACTTGTTGCCAGTTTCTGTTGAGGCTTTGACAAGCATCTTCACGAGCGGACCACCGAGTGTCACTGAGTTTCTTCAAAGATATACTTTCTTTATTTGCAGACAGGTGTTTTTGTAGAATTTTCCAACGATGGGTTGAAGCATTGAAGAAAACAGAGACTTTGTAAGAGTTCGAAGAATGAATGTGCTGAACATGGGATATACACAGCTAAAGGATTTTTCTCCATGATACGAGCCTGGAGACCACTGTACTGACCAAACATCTTGCTGGCGTTGTCGTAAGACTGTCCACGACATTCAGAAATGTCAAGCTCATATGACTGAAGCCGGCTAAGTACAACTTCTGCCAGCTGTTCAGCTTTGTGGCCCGGATTGGGTATAAAAGTCAGGAAACGTTCCATAGGTGAACCATCACGTACCTGTTGATGAATGCCAACTGGTCAACATGGGATATATCTGGCGTCGAGTCCACGCTGATTGAGAAATATTTTGCAGTTTTGACGTCCTTTAAAATGTTCTTTAGAACAAGGTTTGCCATAAGCTGGATGAATTCGTCGCAAGTACTGAAAGACAGGTAAGACGTGGATCCCTTGCCAGCATTGCTATATCGGTGAATGTGATCAGCGAGGAAGGGGTCAAACTCCGCAACTAGTTCCAACGACATCATAAAGTTGCCGTTGTGTACTGAGCCAAACTTATCATCCCGACCTCTGAACGGAAGCCCACGTGAAGCCAATCTTTTCGCTACAGCTACCACACGAGTGAGTACATTTCTCTATTATTTGATTTCGTCGTGCAGCTGTATGGCCATCTGGAGATCTACACGTCCCAACATGTTGCCCCTTGCTACTAGAGATAAAACTGAAGACCGATGCTCAGGAGAGTTTTCATGCTCATTCAGCCGGACAGTAGCATTTTTCCAGTCATCAAAGCCTTCGTCAGCCAGTTTGGATTTTTTTCCAAAATCAAATAAACGAGAAGGAGCAAAAAATAGTCTACCTTTGCTTTCTGAATAAACCAAATATGTCCGCTTACTTTTTTCGCCATTTTGCAGTTTTCTTTCAAACATGCCTTTGGTTAC
The DNA here is from genome assembly GCA_011833715.1 of Carcinoscorpius rotundicauda. NCBI lineage: Eukaryota > Metazoa > Arthropoda > Merostomata > Xiphosura > Limulidae > Carcinoscorpius > Carcinoscorpius rotundicauda. The sequence goes on along the minus strand of CM022396.1, from coordinate 97,063,142 downwards.
ACATCTGATTTTCTCCCCGTCCTTTTTCACAAAGTTCTTGAAATCCGAGTCATCGTTTTGAAGGATGGCATGTGTGGCAATATAATCTTTTGTGTAATCATCTATTATCCACTCTGCTGGATCTGAACTTACTTTGTCTGAAAAACTTGCTGGAACCATTGACGTTTCAGGCACGCAACCAGCAGATCTTACTAGGCCTGCTGCTGATGACGTCACTTGTTCAAGCTGCAGTTCGATATGTTCGGGTCGTTCTGATTGTTCAAAACTGCTACTGCTAGGCCCGTCATGTGTATTTCCTCCATCGCTGTTGGTTTGAACATCATCGCTAGTAGGTTGTTCTTGCCTTTGTTTAGCAAAAAAGGCCTCCATCGTCGGTCTCTTATCCAAAACATCATGTGTGTTTTCATTTTTTAACTTTGCTATCTTCCTATAAGCTGCTCCACTCAATTTTCGGCGTATGTTACTCATGACGATATAACTAGAATCCACTGATCGTATATTGAGTATTGACAGTGAATTTGTTACTTTCACATCTCAGATCATCAGGATCTGAGTCATTACTAACTAAACTAAACTAAACTATCGTGGCAGGGGTTCAGTTTAGAGAGAGAGAAATCAGAAGAGTTCTCTCTCCAACTGGGGTGTTCAGGAGCTTTTTAGTTCCTCTTCGTCCCCTTTCGTGAGAATTTTTGGCTTGTCCGTGGAGTTTTTTGTTTTGTTTGTAATATTTCGGCGCTGGAGTGGGGTATTTATCAGTGAGAGGAAGGACGGGAAACCTGGACGAGAGCAGCAAAAGTGAGGTGAGCCAAACAGTGGCTCTAGGACGGAGTGCACCAGCAAAATGAAATGTACAGTGATTTTTCTGGGTGACGCGGTAAACGGCTCTTTTCAGGTGCGGCTGGGACCTACAGGTCCAATGCCAGAAATTTAGTTGTGGGGGGAAACGGGAGTACCCCGAGAAAACCCACTTTCACGACCTGGGCGCCGAATGATCTACCCAGGCCGTGCCCGGAAGTAGCTGGGATCGAGCTATTTATGGCAGCCGCGCGAACCTCACAGAGATCCGTGAGCCGTTTGACCCCCAGTGACTCTCGCCCTCACAAGAATTGTGCTTCTTGTGGAGGTTTGGACACTGACAACAAGATATAACTTACAGTAAGATATTGGGTGACGGAGGAATAAGTAAAAGCATAACAAACTCTACATTTTGACACCAATATCGCTTACCACGTTATTATCTATATTGTCGATTATATTGTAAATATGTTGGTGAACCATATATTCGTCCGGCAGATAATGAGTTTTATGATTCAAGAGGTTATTGGGGTGGCATAAATGGCAGGGGGAATTAATAACCAGGGACTACATTTTAAAATGGTGTCCATTCTTTTTCTTTTTTTGTTTCACTTATTTACCAATTCATTGTTTTACTCTTCACATACAATAAAACTGTTTACAGTAGTAGTTGTTCATTGTTCATGTTTTACACATGCATGTTTGTTTACAGAGAATTGAAATGCTTTATTATTACATGAGTGTGTGAGAGAAGGAGTTCACGGAAAGCTTTCCTCAACAGTATCAAGTAAATAGGTGGGAAAATATTATTAGAACACTGAATCACAAAGACATAGGAGACATAAAACAACAATTTTCTTGAACCGTTTTAAGATTCCTTGAATATACATCCTGATGATTATTCACTTATTGTTATTACTACAATATGAAAACCCAACGATATAATTCTTAAAAAACAAAATGGAATTCTTTTCTTATATATGTAAAACAACACAAGAAGAAGAATTTTATTATTTTATAAAGGCAAGTGATGATTGATAGATACATGTCCAACTATAGTGATATAAATGGTTTTAATACTACAAATAATATTAAAGAAAGTAAACTGTTACCAAAACTGAGTTATTTAAAATTTTCAAAAGTGTATCAACTTTGGCAAATCACTGTTATTTTGCAATTATGTAAACTAATATTATTTTCAGTACAAAATACAAATAATTTTGACCCCAGAAGTAGGAATTATGTAAAAGAAATAAAACAATAAACTTAGCCATTTTTTTAAATGTGCATTTGTCTGTAAAACTCACTTGGATGAAGATTTGTACAAGTACAGAGACACTAATTCACTCCACAAACCCATATTTAGGCAGCCCTATAAGTGGGTATACCCTATCTATTGATAAGAACCCAAACAGATATCAATTTAGTGAACCATAACAGAAAATCGAATATTTTTTTTTACAATTCTATTTATTTAGTTTTATTCAATATGTTATATTTCTATTTAATATATGTTTTTTAAGGAAGAGGTAAGGAGTTTAATTAGTAGAAATATTAGTAGGTGGCTTCATTTTATTCCTACTTTAAGGTATTTAAAGGTAACAATCTTCCCACAGTTGGCTACAGACAGTGAAACTCAGCATAAGCTTAGATGTGGTGTAAACACTCAGATTCAAGCGTTATTTAATATTAGATTTTTTATTTTTAAAAATTTTCTATGACTATTGACCAGAGAGACGCTAATCTCTGGAGTTAACTGATAGACTGGTTATCCTTAATGTGGTATTACCACAGGCATTGAGATTTTCAAAGAAACAGTCAATATACGAGTACAAAAATGAACTGTCAAGATCGTATTACAGCTTGTCTATTTATATTTATCAAGCATATTATTATAATTTGGTTTCTTGTTGTTAGGTTTTTTTTTTATGTTTTATGTAGACTGAACGCAACAGAAAGACACAGATAACAGCTTGTATAATTTATTACAGTAAACTATTATATATATAACAGATATAACATAAATTATACAATAATAATGACAGATATTCAGTTTCAACATTCAAAATTAATTACAATACAAAATAGTACTGGTTTCAACCTTCAAAGTTAATTACAATACAAAATGGTACTAGTTTCAACCTTCAAAGTTAATTACAATACAAAATGGTACTGGCCTGTGTCCAATATAATGATCTAGAATGAAAGTCCAAAAGTTCAGATCAGAAATCCAAAATTCCGGTCTAGGGTGTGAATTTGGTCCCACGAAGAAATTCCGAAGTTTGAATGGAGAAGTCCAGAAACAATTCACAGTTCAATAAAGTTGACGAAGTTCTTTTTACGGTGTTTTTGATGAATGTTTCAACTTGTCGTTTTCCGCTCCGGTCTCCCCTAAACAGTCCTGCACGTGTTGACTTTTAGTATAACCAGTAATTCAAATGAATCGTAAAGAATGACGAAATAATATCACAGCTTTTGTAGATCTAATTCCAGTCAAAAATTCAAGTTGAATAAACACACGGCAAACGTTTACTTTTTCTCGAGCAAAGACAATATCTCTTGAATTGAATAAAAACAAATGACTGACTCTTTCTTTTTCTCCTCGCGTCTCCGTCTGTTTATATATTAGTAGGCTGTTATGTAAATGTGTAAATGTTTTATAAGCGACAACATGTGTTGTGTTTAAATTTTCATTTCTATTATTTATATTATTGTTTCAAGGTTTAAACTAATAAAATATGTTGTTATTCATTTAAAATAACATTTAAATTTTCTAGAATTAGGTAAACCAATCATATGTATTTAAATGAAATGCTGGCGGCGTAGTGTCTAGACGAGAAGTCTCGTGCAAGAGCGAACATGCGCGAATTTCTCTGGAATGTTGGAAAATTACGCGATGATTCGAGAAAAGAGGCATACAAATATATAAACAGACGAAGATGCGAGAAAGAAAAAAGGAGTCAGACATTAGTTTTATTCAAAAGAAGAGAGTCAGTCATTCATTTGAGAAAGTTTAAGTGTTTGCTGTGATTTGTGACTGAAGTTAGATCTACAGAAGCTGTGATTTTATTTTGTCAATCTCTACGATTCATCCGAATTACTGGTTGTGCTGGGAGTCGACACGTACGGGACAAGCCAGGGGAGATCGAAAAAATTGAAGGCGACAAGTTTGTGACGTTCATCGGAGGCATCGTGAAAAGAACTTCGTCGAATTTATTGAACTGTGAATTGTTTCTGAACTTCTTCATTTGAACTTAGAAATTTCTTCGTGGGACCAAATTCACACCCAAGACCGAAATTTTTGATCTCTGATCTGAACTTTTGGACTATCATTCTAGATCATTATATTAGATTCAGGCCAGTACCATTTTGTGTTGTAATTAATTTTGAAGATTTAGACTTAATATCTGTCATTGTTGTTATGTAATAAAATGGTATAATATAAAAGTTCTATCATATTTTAAGAGGTATGAAGGTGAATTCCATATAACGACGTCTAATTCCTGTAACACCGACGAAATCGTATACAAAGTGTATGTACAAGTAGAAACGTTTGAGCGAAATGACTTCAATGCTCAGGTTTCCCTTCATTTCGTATTAATCTTTCGCCTTTTACTAAAGATTACCGTGGAGGGGAACATTACAATGAGCCTATAGGCAAATTTTTGAAGTCTCACGTTGGTGAGACAACGATCTACGAATAAAAATAGAACTGAGAAAGCGACAATTGCGTACATTTAGTGGTGAATGAATTTTGGTGCGAGTTGTTGCTGTTAGTATTATGGTTCATTTCTCGATGAAATGTTGTGTACTGGAGAAACGTTTTTAATGTCGAACATGTATTTCCCATTATAACTGTTTCGATACTACGATTAGGCAAATTTCAACAAATCTGGAATAAATATAAATCTTGTAATCATTTTCTGATAAAATTTCTCCAAAATATTAAAGACGATAACGCAAAAATAAAAGGGCCCAGCATTAGTGTCACAAAAATACTTGAAACGAGTACTGGGTCTGTTTTCGTTTCGTAATGCGACAACTCCCTCGACTTCTATATTCGAGAAACAAGCAGAACAATGGACACTAGATTCAAAGTACAACAACGAAAACACCTTCACGCGTTTTTGAACACTGTAAATCAAATAATCACAACATAACCAAAGAAAACTCCAAGATAGGGAAACAAACGCAAAATCAAACAAGCCCTACTTACACATCAACTAGAATCAAAATTAAACCAGCATAAGACCCGGCGTGGCCAGATGGTTAAAGCACTCGATTCGCAATCCGAAGAGCCTGGATTCGAATCCCCGTCATACCAAACCTATCAGCCGTGAGGGTGTTTATAATGTGACGGTCAATACCGGTATTCGTTGGCAAAAGAGTTGGCAATGACCAATTGCCTTCCCTCTAGTCTTACACTGTTAAATTAGGGACAGCTGGCGCAGATAGCCATCGTGTAGCTTTGCGCGAAATTCGAAAACAAACCAACCAAAACGCAAACGAACTTGGCAGGGAAACATTTAGTTTAGAGAGAGAGAAGTCTCGAGAATTCTCTCCCCAACAGGGGTGATCAGGAACGCTGTGGTTCATCTTCGGCCCCTCACGTGAAAAATTATTTGACCGTGCTTGAAATTTTCGTTTGTGTAATTTTCACTTGTTTGAGGTTAAGTGCGATGGGGCATTGTAAAATTAACAGGTGAGAAAAGGGAAAAGCGAAACAAAGGCGGCACCGAAGAAGTGAGCCAGGCCAGAGCCCGACAAGCAGACACCAACGTGAAACGACCCGATTCAGGACTGAGCAATAGTGTTGCCTTGGGTAGGATCTAAAGATCCAATGGCTGAGATTTGGATGTGGGGGAAACGGGAGTGCCCCGCGAAAACCCACTTCCACAGGACAGGCGCCGAGAGTTTTATCTGTCCTGTAATAAACAAACGAATTGTTGGGTGAAAACAAATATTTATTAAATTCAACTTATCAGTCAATAATGTTTTAATTCGGTACTTTTTCTTACACTTAAATCTTAATCGCGTTTTAGGCTAATATCATGATCGTATCTGTCATTTAGGAAAAGTACTTTTAATTTGCATAAAAATTACTTATTTGAATGTTCTCAAACATAATCGTTAACTTTGTGATGGATGATGGAAACAATTGAGCACTTACCATTAAACTTCTTGTACATATATCACATTTAAAATGTTCACCGTTTTTACCCTTCAATAATAGCGTATGCATTTAATAAATTAATGCGTGCTATTCATGTCCATCTTGTTTTAAAGTTACGATAGCAATTTTGAAAAACGTTACGTTCTTGACCTTTCACAGTATTTTACTTTTTAATTTTACTGTCAATTTCAAAAGTTTACCTTGGTTACAATTTTTAACATCTTCAGTAGTATGTCTTATGGTTTCAAAGATAAAAGTTTAAATCACTTTAAATGCTTTAATTTTTTTAATGCAACGTCGAAACCCGTTCGGTCATTTTATCAAGCCTTTAATTTCTACCTAGCCCAACACGAGTACCGTGGATTGCTTTGTAATAAGCGCTTACAGCCATTTCATTCTCTACACGAAACAGACGAGTAATAGCTGCGTAACGTGTCAGAAGCAAAGATTTTCCGACGAATTTCTTTTAAAGACATAATGATACTTTAATTTTACATAATTTTAAATACATGATGCGACTCGTATGCATACAGATAAGTGATAAATTATCCAAAAAAATAAACAACATTCATGTAAGTATGAATATGGAATTTAATTACGCAATCTAAGTTTTGAAATATTTATTCGTTGAACTGTAGGTGAATTTTTAACTTCACGAATATTATAACACGTGAACACTGGTCACCAGTGTTTTATAGCATGTTCTCGTTATGCGTGTGCTTGAGGCGAGTGAGGTCAGACTGATGTTTGATCTGAAGTGGTTCATAAAGAGAAACGTAAGTTGTCCCAGCTCGGGCACTTTGATCCATGCCCCGCCCTTAATTGGCCCGTTGGTGTATTGTTCATGTTTTATCGGGTCTGCTTTTCGTCGTCTCTGCTCGTCCCTTTTTTTGCTTTGCCTTCGCTTTGTTGCCCGCCACGTTTACCAGACTAGCATTTACACGAATCAAATCGCACCCATCAATGTGTCTATCCTTACAATCCATTCACTCAGTTATTTTCTGAATTCCTACCATGTGACGGTTTATAGGAGGACTGTTTAGTCTTGGATCACCCCAGGGGATTAATTTTTTGCACGAAATATTAATCTAACATCTAAACACCTGCCGTAATTGCGCGTGTGTGAGAGAGAAGTCAATAGTTACAGTTAAACAACTTTTTCGACATATAACTGTTCTTTTCATTTTCCGTAGTATTTTATCCCGCTGTTTCTTTCTTTAGTATGCATATCACCTCGCTTTAACCATTGGATGTTGATTTTATTATTGTGTTCAAATGTAGAGATCAGTAAGAGTATCTGATGTTATAAAGCCAATCACTTTGTTGTGCCTATCAAAGCGGTATTGAAAACGCCTAATCAGGATCAACGTTTTATAGAAAAGCCCCATTATGGATACCGTTTGTTCAAGTACCACAACCTTCTTTAGGCTTAAATGCAGTAAACTACAACCACAGGCAACTTACTGTACAAATGGGCGTGTCAGATTCAGCAATGGATTGACCTGCTGAATGTATTTTCAAAAGTAACAATTGCTCGAATACTGACACTCGGTGCTAAACCGCGGATTTAAAAGCGAGACGAAAAAAAACGTATTTCGTATAGAAGTTAGAAATTTAAGCAAAGACAGTCAACTAACTTAAAATACTTTAATATTAAAACTACCAATGTTTTTAAGCAAATATGTTGAGAACTCGTTGATCAATATTTAAGTGAGGTAACACTCAAGACATTACAAAGTTAATGTGGACTTTTCGAATCATTAAAACGTAAACACAGGTTGAAGTACTTTCATGTCACGTGAACTTCAGAGAATAACACACCACGAGCAAAAGTAGTACCATCAAACTACTAGCCGAGCGCGTAAGGCGTGCGACTCGTAATCCGAGGGTCCCGGGTTCGCGCTAAACATGCTCGCCCTCCCAGCCGTGGGGGTGTATATTGTGACGGTCAATCCCACTATTCGTTGGTAAAAGAGTAGCCCAAGAGTTGGCGGTGGGTGGTGATGACAAGCTGCCTTCCCTCTAGTGTTACACTGCAAAATTAGGGACGGCTAGCACAGATAGCCCTCGAGTAGCTTTGTGCGAAATTCCAAAAGAAACGAACAAAAAAATCAAACTACAGAAATTAATGATTTACTGAATGAAAACAGCGTTCAAAGAGACTAATGTTTCTATATTGCTTTTTATAAAATTTGAGTGAACGGCAGACTTTGTTGTTTGTTCGACCCAAATGTTTTTCAAACCAAACGATGTCAAACAAGGATCACGCCTTTTCGAAAAAACTTCAACCTCAAGTAGTGTCGAAAGTAATTAGACTTTGAGAAATTTGGATGTTGTTTTAAGTAACGACGTTTCACGTGCATACGAAAGAAAATAAAAACGTTTCATGCAGTGTTTGGCTGTTGATGTTTCTGATTATGATAAAGTTTGAAAGTAAATTTCCAGATGTTTGAGAAATTATTCAGTTATTACGATAGTTAAACAGCTGGTTTAATGATCATATTTAAAAGTAAAATATGGTTTATCCCCTATTATATCTCGAGTTTTACGCTTATCTTTAAAGGTTATTTTGGTCCTTTAATTCAGCACAAATAACTGAAACATCAGATGCGTGAAAGAAGATAGCAGTCTCACTCCAAACCACAGCTTTAATGTTCTCATCTAAAAGTACATCGTTCCCTCCCCTTCTCAGACGGTAAGGATGAACTTGTCCACGGTCGGTATTTTTATCATTTCGAGAAGTTTCGTACGTTTTTTACAATACAGTTGACATTCCCATTAAAAACAAAAACAATGTAATAAAATGGTATAATATAAAAGTTCTATCATATTTTCAGAGGTATGAAGGTGAATTCCATATCACGACGTCTAATTCCTGTAACACCGACGAAATCGTATACAAAGTGTATGTACAAGTAGAGGCGTTTGAGCGAAATGACTTTAATGCTCAGGTTTCCCTTCATTTCGTATTAATCTTTCGCCTTTTACTAAAGATTACCGTGGAGGGGAACATTACAATGAGCCTATAGGCAAATTTTTGAAGTCTCACGTTGGTGAGACAACGATCTACGAATAAAAATAGAACTGAGAAAGCGACAATTGCGTACATTTAGTGGTGAATGAATTTTGGTGCGAGTTGTTGCTGTTAGTATTATGGTTCATTTCTCGATGAAATGTTGTGTGCGGGAGAAACGTTTTTAAGGTCGAACATGTATTTCCCATTATAACTGTTTCGATACTACGATTAGGCAAATTTCAACAAATCTGGAATAAATATAAATATCGTAATCATTTTCTGATAAAATTTTTCCAAAATATTAAAGACGATAACGCAAAAATAAAAGGGCCCAGCATTAGTGTCACAAAAATACTTGGGTCTGTTTTCGTCTCGTAATGCGACAACTCCCTCGACTTCTATATTCGAGAAACAAGCAGAACAATGGACACTAGATTCAAAGTACAACAACGAAAACACCTTCACGCGTTTTTGAACACTGTAAATCAAATAATCACAACATAACCAAAGAAAACTCCAAGATAGGGAAACAAACGCAAAATCAAACAAGCCCTACTTACACATCAACTAGAATCAAAATTAAACCAGCATAAGACCCGGCGTGGCCAGATGGTTAAAGCACTCGATTCGCAATCCGAAGAGCCTGGATTCGAATCCCCGTCATACCAAACCTATCAGCCGTGAGGGTGTTTATAATGTGACGGTCAATACCGGTATTCGTTGGCAAAAGAGTTGGCAATGACCAATTGCCTTCCCTCTAGTCTTACACTGTTAAATTAGGGACAGCTGGCGCAGATAGCCATCGTGTAGCTTTGCGCGAAATTCGAAAACAAACCAACCAAAACGCAAACGAACTTGGCAGGGAAACATTTAGTTTAGAGAGAGAGAAGTCTCGAGAATTCTCTCCCCAACAGGGGTGATCAGGAACGCTGTGGTTCATCTTCGGCCCCTCACGTGAAAAATTATTTGACCGTGCTTGAAATTTTCGTTTGTGTAATTTTCACTTGTTTGAGGTTAAGTGCGATGGGGCATTGTAAAATTAACAGGTGAGAAAAGCGAAACAAAGGCGGCACCGAAGAAGTGAGCCAGGCCAGAGCCCGACAAGCAGACACCAACGTGAAACGACCCGATTCAGGACTGAGCAATAGTGTTGCCTTGGGTAGGATCTAAAGATCCAATGGCTGAGATTTGGATGTGGGGGAAACGGGAGTGCCCCGCGAAAACCCACTTCCACAGGACAGGCGCCGAGAGTTTTATCTGTCCTGTAATAAACAAACGAATTGTTGGGTGAAAACAAATATTTATTAAATTCAACTTATCAGTCAATAATGTTTTAATTCGGTACTTTTTCTTACACTTAAATCTTAATCGCGTTTTAGGCTAATATCATGATCGTATCTGTCATTTAGGAAAAGTACTTTTAATTTGCATAAAAATTACTTATTTGAATGTTCTCAAACATAATCGTTAACTTTGTGATGGATGATGGAAACAATTGAGCACTTACCATTAAACTTCTTGTACATGTATCACATTTAAAATGTTCACCGTTTTTACCCTTCAATAATAGCGTACGCATTTAATAAATTAATGCGTGCTATTCATGTCCATCTTGTTTTAAAGTTACGATAGCAATTTTGAAAAACGTTACGTTCTTGACCTTTCACAGTATTTTACTTTTTAATTTTACTGTCAATTTCAAAAGTTTACCTTGGTTACAATTTTTAACATCTTCAGTAGTATGTCTTATGGTTTCAAAGATAAAAGTTTAAATCACTTTAAATGCTTTAATTTTTTTAATGCAACGTCGAAACCCGTTCGGTCATTTTATCAAGCCTTTAATTTCTACCTAGCCCAACACGAGTACCGTGGATTGCTTTGTAATAAGCGCTTACAGCCATTTCATTCTCTACACGAAACAGACGAGTAATAGCTGCGTAACGTGTCAGAAGCAAAGATTTTCCGACGAATTTCTTTTAAAGACATAATGATACTTTAATTTTACATAATTTTAAATACATGATGCGACTCGTATGCATACAGATAAGTGATAAATTATCCAAAAAAATAAACAACATTCATGTAAGTATGAATATGGAATTTAATTACGCAATCTAAGTTTTGAAATATTTATTCGTTGAACTGTAGGTGAATTTTAACTTCACGAATATTATAACACGTGAACACTGGTCACCAGTGTTTTATAGCATGTTCTCGTTATGCGTGTGCTTGAGGCGAGTGAGGTCAGACTGATGTTTGATCTGAAGTGGTTCATAAAGAGAAACGTAAGTTGTCCCAGCTCGGGCACTTTGATCCATGCCCCGCCCTTAATTGGCCCGTTGGTGTATTGTTCATGTTTTATCGGGTCTGCTTTTCGTCGTCTCTGCTCGTCCCTTTTTTTGCTTTGCCTTCGCTTTGTTGCCCGCCACGTTTACCAGACTAGCATTTACACGAATCAAATCGCACCCATCAATGTGTCTATCCTTACAATCCATTCACTCAGTTATTTTCTGAATTCCTACCATGTGACGGTTTATAGGAGGACTGTTTAGTCTTGGATCACCCCAGGGGATTAATTTTTTGCACGAAATATTAATCTAACATCTAAACACCTGCCGTAATTGCGCGTGTGTGAGAGAGAAGTCAATAGTTACAGTTAAACAACTTTTTCGACATATAACTGTTCTTTTCATTTTCCGTAGTATTTTATCCCGCTGTTTCTTTCTTTAGTATGCATATCACCTCGCTTTAACCATTGGATGTTGATTTTATTATTGTGTTCAAATGTAGAGATCAGTAAGAGTATCTGATGTTATAAAGCCAATCACTTTGTTGTGCCTATCAAAGCGGTATTGAAAACGCCTAATCAGGATCAACGTTTTATAGAAAAGCCCCATTATGGATACCGTTTGTTCAAGTACCACAACCTTCTTTAGGCTTAAATGCAGTAAACTACAACCACAGGCAACTTACTGTACAAATGGGCGTGTCAGATTCAGCAATGGATTGACCTGCTGAATGTATTTTCAAAAGTAACAATTGCTCGAATACTGACACTCGGTGCTAAACCGCGGATTTAAAAGCGAGACGAAAAAAACGTATTTCGTATAGAAGTTAGAAATTTAAGCAAAGACAGTCAACTAACTTAAAATACTTTAATATTAAAACTACCAATGTTTTTAAGCAAATATGTTGAGAACTCGTTGATCAATATTTAAGTGAGGTAACACTCAAGACATTACAAAGTTAATGTGGACTTTTCGAATCATTAAAACGTAAACACAGGTTGAAGTACTTTCATGTCACGTGAACTTCAGAGAATAACACACCACGAGCAAAAGTAGTACCATCAAACTACTAGCCGAGCGCGTAAGGCGTGCGACTCGTAATCCGAGGGTCCCGGGTTCGCGCTAAACATGCTCGCCCTCCCAGCCGTGGGGGTGTATATTGTGACGGTCAATCCCACTATTCGTTGGTAAAAGAGTAGCCCAAGAGTTGGCGGTGGGTGGTGATGACAAGCTGCCTTCCCTCTAGTGTTACACTGCAAAATTAGGGACGGCTAGCACAGATAGCCCTCGAGTAGCTTTGTGCGAAATTCCAAAAGAAACGAACAAAAAAATCAAACTACAGAAATTAATGATTTACTGAATGAAAACAGCGTTCAAAGAGACTAATGTTTCTATATTGCTTTTTATAAAATTTGAGTGAACGGCAGACTTTGTTGTTTGTTCGACCCAAATGTTTTTCAAACCAAACGATGTCAAACAAGGATCACGCCTTTTCGAAAAAACTTCAACCTCAAGTAGTGTCGAAAGTAATTAGACTTTGAGAAATTTGGATGTTGTTTTAAGTAACGACGTTTCACGTGCATACGAAAGAAAATAAAAACGTTTCATGCAGTGTTTGGCTGTTGATGTTTCTGATTATGATAAAGTTTGAAAGTAAATTTCCAGATGTTTGAGAAATTATTCAGTTATTACGATAGTTAAACAGCTGGTTTAATGATCATATTTAAAAGTAAAATATGGTTTATCCCCTATTATATCTCGAGTTTTACGCTTATCTTTAAAGGTTATTTTGGTCCTTTAATTCAGCACAAATAACTGAAACATCAGATGCGTGAAAGAAGATAGCAGTCTCACTCCAAACCACAGCTTTAATGTTCTCATCTAAAAGTACATCGTTCCCTCCCCTTCTCAGACGGTAAGGATGAACTTGTCCACGGTCGGTATTTTTATCATTTCGAGAAGTTTCGTACGTTTTTTACAATACAGTTGACATTCCCATTAAAAACAAAAACAATGTAATAAAATGGTATAATATAAAAGTTCTATCATATTTTCAGAGGTATGAAGGTGAATTCCATATCACGACGTCTAATTCCTGTAACACCGACGAAATCGTATACAAAGTGTATGTACAAGTAGAGGCGTTTGAGCGAAATGACTTTAATGCTCAGGTTTCCCTTCATTTCGTATTAATCTTTCGCCTTTTACTAAAGATTACCGTGGAGGGGAACATTACAATGAGCCTATAGGCAAATTTTTGAAGTCTCACGTTGGTGAGACAACGATCTACGAATAAAAATAGAACTGAGAAAGCGACAATTGCGTACATTTAGTGGTGAATGAATTTTGGTGCGAGTTGTTGCTGTTAGTATTATGGTTCATTTCTCGATGAAATGTTGTGTGCGGGAGAAACGTTTTTAAGGTCGAACATGTATTTCCCATTATAACTGTTTCGATACTACGATTAGGCAAATTTCAACAAATCTGGAATAAATATAAATATCGTAATCATTTTCTGATAAAATTTTTCCAAAATATTAAAGACGATAACGCAAAAATAAAAGGGCCCAGCATTAGTGTCACAAAAATACTTGGGTCTGTTTTCGTCTCGTAATGCGACAACTCCCTCGACTTCTATATTCGAGAAACAAGCAGAACAATGGACACTAGATTCAAAGTACAACAACGAAAACACCTTCACGCGTTTTTGAACACTGTAAATCAAATAATCACAACATAACCAAAGAAAACTCCAAGATAGGGAAACAAACGCAAAATCAAACAAGCCCTACTTATACATCAACTAGAATCAAAATTAAACCAGCATAAGACCCGGCGTGGCCAGATGGTTAAAGCACTCGATTCGCAATCCGAAGAGCCTGGATTCGAATCCCCGTCATACCAAACCTATCAGCCGTGAGGGTGTTTATAATGTGACGGTCAATACCGGTATTCGTTGGCAAAAGAGTTGGCAATGACCAATTGCCTTCCCTCTAGTCTTACACTGTTAAATTAGGGACAGCTGGCGCAGATAGCCATCGTGTAGCTTTGCGCGAAATTCGAAAACAAACCAACCAAAACGCAAACGAACTTGGCAGGGAAACATTTAGTTTAGAGAGAGAGAGAAGTCTCGAGAATTCTCTCCCCAACAGGGGTGATCAGGAACGTTGTGGTTCATCTTCGGCCCCTCACGTGAAAAATTATTTGACCGTGCTTGAAATTTTCGTTTGTGTAATTTTCACTTGTTTGAGGTTAAGTGCGATGGGGCATTGTAAAATTAACAGGTGAGAAAAGGGAAAAGCGAAACAAAGGCGGCACCGAAGAAGTGAGCCAGGCCAGAGCCCGACAAGCAGACACCAACGTGAAACGACCCGATTCAGGACTGAGCAATAGTGTTGCCTTGGGTAGGATCTAAAGATCCAATGGCTGAGATTTGGATGTGGGGGAAACGGGAGTGCCCCGCGAAAACCCACTTCCACAGGACAGGCGCCGAGAGTTTTATCTATCCTGTAATAAACAAACGAATTGTTGGGTGAAAACAAATATTTATTAAATTCAACTTATCAGTCAATAATGTTTTAATTCGGTACTTTTTCTTACACTTAAATCTTAATCGCGTTTTAGGCTAATATCATGATCGTATCTGTCATTTAGGAAAAGTACTTTTAATTTGCATAAAAATTACTTATTTGAATGTTCTCAAACATAATCGTTAACTTTGTGATGGATGATGGAAACAATTGAGCACTTACCATTAAACTTCTTGTACATATATCACATTTAAAATGTTCACCGTTTTTACCCTTCAATAATAGCGTATGCATTTAATAAATTAATGCGTGCTATTCATGTCCATCTTGTTTTAAAGTTACGATAGCAATTTTGAAAAACGTTACGTTCTTGACCTTTCACAGTATTTTACTTTTTAATTTTACTGTCAATTTCAAAAGTTTACCTTGGTTACAATTTTTAACATCTTCAGTAGTATGTCTTATGGTTTCAAAGATAAAAGTTTAAATCACTTTAAATGCTTTAATTTTTTTAATGCAACGTCGAAACCCGTTCGGTCATTTTATCAAGCCTTTAATTTCTACCTAGCCCAACACGAGTACCGTGGATTGCTTTGTAATAAGCGCTTACAGCCATTTCATTCTCTACACGAAACAGACGAGTAATAGCTGCGTAACGTGTCAGAAGCAAAGATTTTCCGACGAATTTCTTTTAAAGACATAATGATACTTTAATTTTACATAATTTTAAATACATGATGCGACTCGTATGCATACAGATAAGTGATAAATTATCCAAAAAAATAAACAACATTCATGTAAGTATGAATATGGAATTTAATTACGCAATCTAAGTTTTGAAATATTTATTCGTTGAACTGTAGGTGAATTTTTAACTTCACGAATATTATAACACGTGAACACTGGTCACCAGTGTTTTATAGCATGTTCTCGTTATGCGTGTGCTTGAGGCGAGTGAGGTCAGACTGATGTTTGATCTGAAGTGGTTCATAAAGAGAAACGTAAGTTGTCCCAGCTCGGGCACTTTGATCCATGCCCGGCCCTTAATTGGCCCGTTGGTGTATTGTTCATGTTTTATCGGGTCTGCTTTTCGTCGTCTCTGCTCGTCCCTTTTTTTGCTTTGCCTTCGCTTTGTTGCCCGCCACGTTTACCAGACTAGCATTTACACGAATCAAATCGCACCCATCAATGTGTCTATCCTTACAATCCATTCACTCAGTTATTTTCTGAATTCCTACCATGTGACGGTTTAAAGGAGGACTGTTTAGTCTTGGATCACCCCAGGGGATTAATTTTTTGCACGAAATATTAATCTAACATCTAAACACCTGCCGTAATTGCGCGCGTGTGTGAGAGAGAAGTCAATAGTTACAGTTAAACAACTTTTTCGACATATAACTGTTCTTTTCATTTTCCGTAGTATTTTATCCCGCTGTTTCTTTCTTTAGTATGCATATCACCTCGCTTTAACCATTGGATGTTGATTTTATTATTGTGTTCAAATGTAGAGATCAGTAAGAGTATCTGATGTTATAAAGCCAATCACTTTGTTGTGCCTATCAAAGCGGTATTGAAAACGCCTAATCAGGATCAACGTTTTATAGAAAAGCCCCATTATGGATACCGTTTGTTCAAGTACCACAACCTTCTTTAGGCTTAAATGCTCTAAACTACAACCACAGGCAACTTACTGTACAAATGGGCGTGTCAGATTCAGCAATGGATTGACCTGCTGAATGTATTTTCAAAAGTAACAATTGCTCGAATACTGACACTCGGTGCTAAACCGCGGATTTAAAAGCGAGACGAAAAAAACGTATTTCGTATAGAAGTTAGAAATTTAAGCAAAGACAGTCAACTAACTTAAAATACTTTAATATTAAAACTACCAATGTTTTTAAGCAAATATGTTGAGAACTCGTTGATCAATATTTAAGTGAGGTAACACTCAAGACATTACAAAGTTAATGTGGACTTTTCGAATCATTAAAAGGCCTGGCATGGCCGAGCGGGTTAAGGCGTGCACTCGTAATCCGAGGGTCCCGGGTTCGCGCTAAACATGCTCACCCTCCCAGCCGTGGGGGTGTATATTGTGACGGTCAATCCCACTATTCGTTGGTAAAAGAGTAGCCCAAGAGTTGGCGGTGGGTGGTGATGACTAGCTGCCTTCCCTCTAGTCTTACACTGCAAAATTAGGGACGGCTAGCACAGATAGCCCTCGAGTAGCTTTGTGCGAATTTCCAAAACAAACAAACATCGAATCATTAAAACGTAAACACAGGTTGAAGTACTTTCATGTCACGTGAACTTCAGAGAATAACACACCACGAGCAAAAGTAGTACCATCAAACTACTAGCCGAGCGCGTAAGGCGTGCGACTCGTAATCCGAGGGTCCCGGGTTCGCGCTAAACATGCTCGCCCTCCCAGCCGTGGGGGTGTATATTGTGACGGTCAATCCCACTATTCGTTGGTAAAAGAGTAGCCCAAGAGTTGGCGGTGGGTGGTGATGACAAGCTGCCTTCCCTCTAGTGTTACACTGCAAAATTAGGGACGGCTAGCACAGATAGCCCTCGAGTAGCTTTGTGCGAAATTCCAAAAGAAACGAACAAAAAAATCAAACTACAGAAATTAATGATTTACTGAATGAAAACAGCGTTCAAAGAGACTAATGTTTCTATATTGCTTTTTATAAAATTTAAGTGAACGGCAGACTTTGCTGTTTGTTCGACCCAAATGTTTTTCACACCAAACGATGTCAAACAACGATAACTGTGAGCGAGAAGTAACTGGAAAAACACTTATAAACTGTGAGTGAAAGTAACTAGAAAAAACATTTGTAAACTGGGTGTGAGAAGTAACTAGAAAACTTGTCAGCTGTAAGAAGTAACAAGAAAAAACATTTATAAAGTGGTAGTGAGAAGTAACAAGAAAAAACAATTATAATCTGTGAGTGAGAAGTAACTAGAAATAACATATATAAACTGTGACTGAGTAGTAACTAGAAAAAACAATTATAAACTGTGAGTGAGAAGTAACTAGAAATAACAATTATAAACTGTGTGTGAGAAGTAACTAGAAAAAACACTTATAAACTTGGAGTGAGAAGTAACAAGAAAAACAATTATAAACTGTGAGTGAGAAGTAAAAAAAAAATTATAAACTAAATGAGAAGTAACTAGTAAAAACAGTTATAAACTGTGAGTGAGAAGTAACTAGAAAAAACACTTATAAAGTGTGAGTGACAACTAACTAGAAATAAACAATTATAAACTGCAAGTGAGAAGTAACTAGAAAAAATAATTAGAAACTGTGAGTGAGAAGTAACTGGAAAAAACAATTATAAACTGTGAGTGAGAAATAACTAGAAATAACAGTTATAAACTGTGTGTGAGAAGTAACTAGAAAAAACAATTATAAACTGTGAGTGAGAAGTAACAAGAAAAAACAATTATAAACTGTGAGTGAGAAGTAACAAGAAAAAACAATTATAAACTTCTACACTCTACATAAGAAATTTCGAGAAGGAAGAGACCTGCATTCTAAATAAGAAGAAACTACAAGGAAAACTTGTACACTATAAATAAGAAGTTAGTAGAAAAAAAAAAAGAGTCCTACACTTTAAATAAGAACTTATCAGAAGGAAGAGATCTACATTCTAAATGAGAAGTAATTGGAACAAAGAATCCTAAATTCTGAGTGAAAATTAACTAGAAAGGAGAATCATACACTCTGAGTGAGAAGTAAGAGGAAAGAAAAATTCAACACTATAAGTGAGAACTAACTTGAATGAAGAGTCCAATATTCTAATTAAGAACTTACTAGAAGGAAGTGTTATATACTTAAAGAGAGAAATAACAACAAGGAAGAGTACCACACTATAAGAAAGAACTAACTAGAAGGAAGAGTCCCACACTATAAGAAAGAAGTAACTAGAAGGAAGAGAGTACCACACTATAAGAAAGAAGTAACTAGAAGGAAGAGTACCACACTATAATAAAGAACTAACTAGAAGGAAGAGTACCACACTATAAGAAAGAAGTAATTGGAAAAATTACTGATTTAGAACCATCCATATAAACAGGAATGGAAAGATGGTTCAAAAGATGTTCAGGAAATAACATATAACACTTCCAATCGAAAGTATTTGCTTTTCTCAGATGACTTGGAGAAGGGTAACATTTGGAAATTGTAATAAGCCATGGTGGGATTGGCTGACCAGTGGATACAGCAATGTTAGGCAAGGACAGACCCATTTCATCAAAATGCACATGGATACGAAGGCTAAAAGGAATAATAGCAGATCATCTGTTACGATAAAGCATGGCCCACTGGGGAAGGGAAACACAACCCCAAGTGGGATGCTGTGGTAAGGATTGAAGGTTTGAGGCATACAGTGAAAACAGTTGCAAACAGCAGAAGTGTAGTGGAGGTTTATGAGACTCTGTGTATAAGATCTGGACTGGATGAGAGCGGTGAAGAGCCAGAGTCACTGATATTTCATTTTCACAGAGACAAGTTTTGTCGACAGTGTCAGTCAAACAGCCACTTTCTAAATATTCCATTATTACAAAGTTTAATATTACACTTACATTTTATTTAATAAAAGTACACATAATAATGAGACAGGATAATTTTTCTTCCTCATTTAAGATCTTGACAGTAATAATAATGTATCTAGTAAAACTATAAGTTTTTCAAACAATTTTTAATGAAGTAGGAACTAAAGTAACAACAGTTCTTAAAATTCTTTATATTTAGATTTTTATTATCTATAAAGACGTGTGGTTCATAGAAAGAAATTCAATTTCAAGGGTGTTAATGAAAAAGAGACCACTTTTCAACTTCTTTCTTAGTTTTATCTATTTCTAATTTTTATTTTTTACCACAAAAGATTTATATTTTTTAATGTACATTGTTTTATAAAACAATTCAGATTTTATTTGATGTAAGTTAATATTTATTGTATTTCACGCAAACAAAGTTTACAGTTTTATAAGTAATGCTACATTTAATACAATAATTTCTACAACCACATATAAACTATGTGAACTAAGTAATGTGCTAGTACATGAACATATTACATCATGCTACTAATAAAATCATTCTCTCTTTTAAAATCATAATAGATTATCAGATATTTCTAATTTTATATTTCTATACAGTTAAAAGCTGTATGCTTTGTTTACACTGGTTTACAAATAAATTGAGGCAAGCACAAAAATAGCTGTTTTAACCTAATTTGGGGGTGCTGAATTCAGATTTGAAATCCGTTTTTACTCATCACCTCTAGTTTTATAGATATGCATACTGTACATTTTGTACACATACTGTACATAAAGGCGTATATGCATTCAGGGTTAATTTCTAATATTGTGTGACTTATGTCTTTTTTTTTTAGTTATTATGCAATAAATGCAAATAAATCAGATCAAGAAATGCCTCCAAGGGAAGATTCTGCCAAGTCAATCTCTTCCGAAGATATTGACTCTTCTTATTCAGGAACAAGTGGCAATGAGCCACACTGGATCACGCAAGAAGACCTGAATGACCCTGCTCGTGATTTGTATCTGTTAAAACAGCAGTCAGAGCTCTTGGCTTCTCAGCTTAAACAGTGGAACCTAGTCCAGGAAGATGTAAGGATCACCAGTTTCAGGAATCGGAACAAAGACCTTGCTTCATTTTTCGACATGGAAAACAAGTTGTGCTACTGCACAAATGTACCTGGCTTGTTCACTTTCCTTGGTTTGCCACATAATCCTTCAGACTGGCGTCTTTTCATAGACTCTTCCAAGCGAAGTCTCAAGGCTGTGCTTCTGCACAACGGGAATAAATATCCCAGAATTCCCACTGCACACTCTGTCCATCTAAAGGAGTCCTATGACAATATGAAGCTTCTTTTAGAAGCTGTTAAGTACAACCAGTACCAGTGGAGTCTGTGTGGGGACCTCAAGGTCGTTGGTCTTCTTATGGGTATGCAAGCAGGCTTCACAAAGTACTGTTGCTTTCTCTGTCTCTGAGATAGTCGAGCTGTATCCCATCATTACAAGCAGAAAGACTGGGGTCTAGAAGCACTTTTGTTCCTGGCGAACACAGCGTCAAGGAGAATCCTCTGGTTGACATGAAGAAGGTGCTTCTTCCTCTTCTTCACATTAAGCTTGGTTTGATGAAGAATTTCATGAAGGCCATGGACAAAAATGGTGCTGCCTTCCAACACTTGTCTACTGTGTTCCCAGGTCTCAATGCTGCTAAGCTCAAAGAGGGCATCTTTGTCAGACCTCAAATCCGAGAAGTGCTGAAGGATACTGATTTTGAGGAGCTTCTTACCTTAAAGGAACTGAGAGCATGGGAAGCATTTAAGTCAGTCTGTAGTGGCTTCCTTGGTAACACACGCGTACCAAATTACCAAGCCTGTATTGAGAAGTTGCTAAAGACTTATGAGGATCTTGGATGCTGAATGTCACTCAAAATTCATTTTCTCCATTCCCACCTCAACTTCTTCCCTCCAAACCTTGGAGCAGTGAGTGATGAACACGGAGAAAGATTCCACCAAGACATTACGAAGATGGAGAGCAACTACCAAGGCAAGTGGAACCCCAGCATGATGGGAGACTTCTGCTGGATGCTCTTGCGTGACATCCCAGAGGCAAAATACACCAGATCATCTAAGAAAACACACTTCTAACTGTCTGCGGTACTATGAATTGTGTACATTGTGTCATCCAAGTATATTTATTCCATCAATGTTCTTTATCTATCCTGTTTTATCTGTAATAAGCTGCTGCAACTGTTGAAATAAGCACGTATGTACTCTTTATATACTAAAATGAGATTATTTAAAAGCCAGAAAACTAGAGGTGATAGAGTAAAACTGTTTATAAATTTGAATTCAGCACACCCAAATTAGTAAAATACACCTATTCACATTCTTGCCTCAGACAAAAAATATTTTTTTGTAAACCAGTGTTATCATACTGTAATTACAAAATTGAAAATTTAATGTTTGTTATTAAATGAATGTCATTCTGAGATCCTGATTAAAATAAATGATAGATTATATTCACTCAAGTAAGCATCACTCCTTCAAATTACATTACCATTTGGAAGTGTATTCTGCTGTTACATTCAAGGTTAACTTACACGCACGAACTAAGCCATTGTAGTAAAGGTTTGCTTTAATGCACTACAATATTAATAACTACAGATTATTTGGATAATTAAACCTTGTATGTGATCATATGTACTTTAAATGTTGTCATGGCAACAATGTCGTTCTATACTGTTATTTTCTTCTTAATAATTTGTCTAACTTCCCCTTTAAATGAAAATGTACAATTATTTAGTTTCAATTTTTCAACATGTTCTGAAGTATGTAACTATTTTTGCTGCGACTAAAATAGTTATTTTTGAATACAAACTTTTGTTGGTGTAAAATGAAATACTTACATTTGTGTCAGGTGAATCAGACTGACCACTTGTTACTCTACGTTTTTTTTTTTCCTTGATGGGCCAGAAAAGGGTAAGATGTCTTAATTTTGAACATTTCCATATTTTATAATTTTAATCATATTTTTAGGTCATCAGTAATACCATTCTGTAGGTTGGTTAACCAGCATTTACATTTTCCTTCTGTATTCCACATACTGTGATAATGTTATTAAAGTTATATTTTTCTGTACTGAAAATGCAATTCCAAGAGACACGTTTCTCCTTTCACACAAATAACTAGTTTCATTCAGTGCTGCCACCTATATGTGTCTCTAAAGTACATTATTATGTGAACCTTTCCACCATTGATAATTTTACACATCATCGTTATGCATGAGACTTCCTCTGTCAAACTGTACCAGACTAACACTTGGAGTTTTGTCTAAAATTGGAAGCATCAGTTTATATGAGTATGAAAGGAGGTAAGTGCCTTTTGTACATTTGATTGGTGGACAGACTAGTGCTGGAGTCAAAAAGAAACATCCAAAGGATGCACCTGGAGACAAGAGAGTCAGATCCAAAGAACTGGTGTGAGATAGCGTATACTATCCACCCATCTGATAAAGGTATAATATATCAAATCCCTAAAGCAGTGAAAGTGACCAGAACCAACGCAGGTGCACTAATGTCTTTGGAATAAGATACTTCTAGACTTAGAGTATGACACTTCCTCTGTCAAACTCTACCAGACTAACACTTGGAGTATGAGACTTCCTCTGTCAAACTCTACCAGACTAACACTTGGAGTATGAGACTTCCTTTGTCAAACTCTACCAGACTAACACTTCGAGTATGAGACTTCCTCTGTCAAACTCTACCAGACTAACACTTCGAGTATGAGACTTCCTCTGTCAAACTCTACCAAACTAACACTTGGAGTTTTGTCTAAAATTGGAAGCATCAGTTTATATGAGTATGAAATGTGTGAAGTGTGAAAGGAGGTAAGTGCCTTTTGTACGTTTGATTGGTGGACAGACTAGTGCTGGAGTAAAAAAGAAATATCCTAAGGATGCACCTGGAGACAAGAGAGTCAGATCCAAAGAACTGGTGTGAGATAGCGTATACTATCCACCCATCTGATAAAGGTATAATATTAAATCCCTAAAGCAGTGAAAGTGACCAGAACCAACGCAGGTGCACTAATGTCTTTGGAATAAGATACTTCTAGACTGAACAGAAGGGAAGGAACTGTGACAATCCCAAGTACCTTCACTGTGACCCTCGATGCGGATGGAATATAATCGAGGGAGGAAGATAGACATTTGTAACAAGTGTGTCAAGATTTAAGTTCATTGGTTCCACTCTCAATCCAGTATTTGAACTGTGACAATTGATATCTACATAAGGGTAGGATAATTGATCCCAATTTAAGAGATGAACCACAATATGAGGTCTTACTACTCTTGTTTTTTTATGATTTAATGTGGAGAATTTCATGTTGTCTACACCAGCACAACACGACAACCCTACTCTACACTGAATGGATTTTATTATATCATTAAGGATGTTGTCTTTACTGTACTTACACAACCAATATAGAACTGGAGAGTATTAATGGTCCACAGACTCCACTAAGATAGAAAGATTATTAAACCTTATAGAGAGTCTGGAGACAAGAAAACACTTGAAACAGTGACCACAAAACCCTATTTTAAAAACAGAACATACCAATTTATTTAATGCAAAGGATAGCAAAAATGGGTAAATATCTCTTTCTTCTTTATCCATGTAGTCCATAAATGGTATAGTCCAGTATGAGTATATTTATAAAGAAATTGCACCTTCAGGAAAATCTTCAAATGATCTTGTTAAATACCCCTTCAATACAGTATGCAATGCATAGCCATGGAATATAACAAGCAAATCAAGATGGTTAGGAAGTGCAGAATCCAAAAGTTAAAGTGTACATGATCATGCACAAATTTCCACAAAGTGGAATCCAAACAATGGGTAATTACCATCAAAAGACCCCTGAAAAAAAAAGAAGAATAAGATATAACTTACCTCACCAAAGTTATGCAGAAATTTGAAGAGTGACTACATGTGGAAGATGATAACCCAAAGAAGGAAAAATGGCGATACTGTGGAAATAATGAAAGATGAATGTATTAGGTGTAGCCCTAATGGTTAGTTGAAGAAATTCTTCCAGTGAATGATAAAGATGTGATGCCAGAGATAATATAAGATGTCAAGTTTCATGAGATTACATCCAAAACAAAATATGGGAGGACAAAAAGAGAGGAATAAGCCAATCAACTCAAGATCCAAAACTTAATTGGAGAGGGTTGAAGGAGAAATATTACAAACAGAGAATGGTTTTCGAGTGGTAAAGAGGCAGGAACAAACGCCATAGTTGGAAACCACGTAGACAATATAACATTTGAAAAGCACATATAGGACATATAAGATTTTCCAGAACAGATATAGGATAAAGGTAAGAAACAGAAGAAAGGCACATGGGTTAAAAGTAGGAGTTACCTTCCCATTGATATCTCACCCATTGATGGACATACCAAAGAGATGGTCATAACTGCGGAACTATCAGAATAGGTAAATTAACATTCGTGACACCCAACTTGGCCATCCATAATATGCAAAAAAACTCACCTGAAGGCAAAGAAAAAGTCCATAGTAAAACAAGGGAGATTATGAAATTTACTGAAGTGAGAAATTTTTTATGAGTGACTAACTGTCAGTCTACAGTTTTATTTTGGGGGGGGTGACCATAAAAAGTGTGATATACAAACTGAGAGAAACATAAGTCACATGTCTGATGGCCTGTTATGATAGGCTTGAACCACATGTGACTGGTAACAGGATCCTGAGACAGGGAGAAGGAAATGGGGACCTGTGATAAAGAAGGTGAGGAAAAAAATTGTAGTAAAAGTCCATCTGATAGAACCTGAAAAACACATTGATCCTCAAAGAAAATAATGAAATACAGTACTCCAAGAAGAAGGAACAGGTTAGGTTTGAAAATGACAAGGACAGGAAAGTAGATTAGGGGTTTTTTGTGGCTTAGACTGCAACAAACAATCTGTCAGTAAAGAAATAGTAAAGGATTTCATATATGATTGTAAAATATCAGTAACATGGTTTATACATAAAGAAAGGACGAAATACGTAATTCTCTGAAAGAAGTGTTGTTAAACAAACCTGAGACGAGGCCACATCGAGACCCAGAAGATATCAACAACAAAGGAACGAAGTGTGAAGGCAAGATAAAAAGGATGATGAATGAGCCATTGTGAAAATAGTAAGGGAGAGGTTGTCTCTTGATAAACTCACAAAACTTCAATGCATAGCTCAGAGAACATGATAGATGACAGACAAAAAGGGTAGAACAAAGATGTGAAACTGGGTATAGTTTAAACGCAGCAGAAAATCATATAGTGCCATCATATTAACATAATACTCCTCAAATGTTGAGGACAATCAGCTTGATGGTATCTTAAAGCAAACTGATGATAGGCTATGTCAAGTGAGACATGCCGGCATCCTCTACCAATTGGAAAGCAAAATGTTCCACCAGAACTCTCATACTGGGAAGATGGGAAGACTAAATAAGGAGAAGAAGAAATATGGAGCACAACAGAAGAACAGAGATCATGAGAAATTGGGAGAGGGATAAAATATCACAAATCATATAATCATGTACAAAAACACCATACGAGGCCTAGCTGGTTTCACTGATGGGGACACAGGAAGAAATAGCAAAATATGGGTGTCAGAAAGTTGTTGAGATATTTGTCAAACTGAATAGATTTCACATGTTCTTGAGGAAGTGGCTCAAATTCAATAGAAGGTGGTTGATCCATGACCCCCACCTGTCGTCAATGAAAAATTGACTATTGTTGGTGTGACACATAAAATGGGAACTCTTATTTATACAGAAACATATAATGTATAAGATAAACAATGGGTTATAATAATAGTGTTTTACAACCACTCCTGTTATGTCATGTTGATAAGTAACAAAAGTATAGTGTAATGTTATTGTCAGTACGTGTATTGAAAGTACAAATGAATTACATAAAAAATACTTTAATTCAGAAATGATTTAGGCTTAAAGTTGCCAAGGGGCAGTAACTCAAAGTTGTTTGTCTCAACCTGCAAAGTCCATTATTTACTCATGACAGCAGATGGTAAAATAACTGATATATTAACCTTATAACCCAATCAAAGCCATGTACATGTGGTAGTTAACAGTACAAACAAGCTTTAATATTTGTTTGTTGTACTTCATGTTTGTATTGTTGTATCCACATATCATTATATATAAAGTATTGAATACAACAAACACACTAAAATTATCCTGATATGTTAATATATTTAAAATAAATTCATATTTCATTTAGGTTATCAAAGGAATAGAGTTTCTTCATATTAATAACATAATTCACAGAGACATTAAAAGTAGTAACATTTTACATGGAAAGGACTACAGTATAAAACTAGGTCAGTTTTTAGACATATAATGACTTTGTGAACACATGTAGTTCCAAGTACTTTAGCTTGTTTTTAACACTTTTATTGTAGATTACTTGACATTGTGACAACACATTAGTTTAATTAAAACAAGAATTTGAGTTACTATTTGCCACTTGGAAACTTATATTGATCTAATAGTTTATTTTTCAAAAAGCAGTCTTATTTGAAGACCTTGTAATAAATTATATGTATATATTAATGGAAAGTAACATTTGTCTCAAAGTACTGTAAGCCAGTAATATATAAATAGCAAACAAAAAATAAAAATTTTGTGTGAAATTTAATATTTAAAGTTTTCATTATTATAAAACAAGTTAACTGAAGATGTATTTACTTTTCTATATTTTTCTTAATATGTCTGTTGCAATTGAAAAATTACAGGTATGTAAGAAAACCATTATGTTTTATCTTTTATACGTCTGTAATTTTGAACCACAATAGACAAGTTAAGAGGAATATAAAAAGTAAAATACATCTACAGTTAACTTGTTTTATAATAACTTTTAATTTGTACAATATTTCAGTGTTTACACCATTTATATTGAAATATTTAATGTTTTATACCACATGTATAAAGAGTGTTTTACAGAAACTTTTGTGTCTCACTGTTTAACCAAACTGATGAGTTCTAATATTGTATGAAAAGCTTGTTTGGCTCTGACTTGTAGGATACAAAAGATAGATTTGAAATACTGTTTCTCACACACACCTTTGATTCTAAACCACAATAGAAAAACTAAGAACATTGTAAAAACAACACCAACACTTGTTTTTATAACCAGTTTTAAGCCAGTTGGTTTTAAATATTTTATTAATTTTCCATGTTTAACTCATGATTTTTATTTAATTATATTTTACATATTTTAATACGAGTAATTTCTAAAATAAATATTTTATTACAAACTATTTGTTCTGGAACTAAGCAGATTTGTATGTTGACAAGTTTTATTTGTATATTTAAATATTTCTATTTTACAATCAATATTATCAATAGGACCAGAATAAATTGAAATTATAGTTAACCAATTGAATATTTTTTTATTAATTTATCTGAAACAAATAACAATGTAATTTTATTTTGTTATTAAGCCTAACATTTAAAACATAGTTTTGATATATAGTTGATTTGACAAAAGAAGATGGAACAAAAATAATTTGAACTTAATGTTGTCATGTGCCCTTTTAAAAAAGGATATGATACACTTAGCTAGATAAGGTTAAAGTTGTTTCAGAAATATTTAACTTTTGTTATCTATGTTAAACCTGATGAACTGACTACAAAACTGTAACAGTTATGAATACACTTTATGTTGATTGTGTAAGGCTAAATAGATATTCTGTACAACTTATTTCTGTTTTCATTTTCTCTCACAAGAAAACTTTATTTTCAGTTTTCTTCATCACACAGCTGATTTTGGGTTATGTGCCCAATTATCCCAAGAACAAAATAAACAAACATTAGTGGTTGAGACTCCTTAATGGATGGCTCCAGAAATAATAACGGAAAATGTATGAACCTGAGATTGAATCAGACAGAAAATTAAAGACTTTCGTACAATGACAATGTAAAATTTTCTTTTAGTGAATCTAAGAAAACCTTCCAGGGAATAGAATTAAAGTATTTCATTAACAGCTTCACGATCTTTAAATAATTTGGGTACATTAATGGTTTGCTTTAGTTAAACATAAATGTTTGTCTGATAAAGTTAATCATAAAAATTTTTATTGTTTCACAATATCCAAATTCTTAAAAGCTGCATATCTGTTGTATAAAACACATGTTTTGTACAGAGTGTCTTTCACCAACTGCAGGGAATATATGTAATAAAGACAAAAAGATGGCTTTGCACATTATTCATACATATTTGAACATAATGATTATAACAACAATTAACATTTGACGAGATTGTTCACAAAAACAAACATGTAATTACTGAATGTACATATTATTGTTTTGTAACTTGTTAACTTTTAATGTTTTTGGCCATAGTATTACTATCATCTTCAGAAGCCACTATAATAAAACAGTAACAGTTTAGGTAATTCACCCATGGTGATGTACTTTGGGAGCTATTTAGATATTATTAGGGAAGAATTATCCAAAAAGTTGTCATGGTTCTCAAGTAATGAGGATTCTGTAACAGTCCATGAAGCAGATAGCAATTTTGTGTTTTATAAGTAAGGTATATTCTATCTCTGTAATGTTGTGTGAAGCAGATAGTATTTTTGTGTTTTATAAGTAAGGTATATTCTATCTCTGTAATGTTGTGTGAAGCAGATAGTATTTTTGTGTTTTATAAGTAAGGTATATTCTATCTCTGTAATGTTGTATGAAGCAGATAGTATTTTTGTGTTTTATAAGTAAGGCATATTCTGTCTCTGTAATGTTGTGTGAAGCAGATAGTAATTTTGTGTTATATAAGTAAGGTATATTCTATCTCTGTAACATTGTATGAAGCAGATAGTATTCTTATGTTTTATAAGTAAGGTATATTCTGTCTCTGTAATGTTGTGTGAAGCAGATAGTAATTTTGTGTTTTATAAGTAAGGTATATTCTGTCTCTGTAATGTTGTGTGAAGCAGATAGTAATTTTGTGTTTTATAAGTAAGGTATATTCTATCTCTGTAATGTTGTATGAAGCAATAGTATTTTTGTGTTTTATAAGTAAGGTATATTCTATCTCTGTAATGTTGTGTGAAGCAGATAGTATTTTTGTGTTTTATAAATAAGGTGTATTCTATCTCTGTAATGTTGTGTGAAGCGGATAGTATTCTTGTGTTTTATAAGTAAGGTATATTCTGTCTCTGTGATGTTGTATGAAGCAGATAGTATTCTTGTGTTTTATAAGTAAGGTATATTCTATCTCTGTGTTGCTAGTGTAACTAACAGTATTGGCTATAATTTTTCATGTATACTTATATATTTTTACTATCAGAATTATTTTCTGTTGTTAAGTTATTGATTTAGTCATCAATTTAACACTACTTTTCAGATATATAACTTAATACAAACAAATGGAAGCCAGACATTGAAAATAAACATAACCTATCCCCAGTTTTATAAGATTTTGTGAATAAATGTTCAGAAGTGGACATAACTAAAAGATACACTGCCTCTGAACTCATAAAGGTATGTTATGAATTACTCATAGTTTCATATTTGTTTATTTTGTAATATCCATAATTCCATACAATATCAAGTTTTACTGGTGTTAAACTGACCAACTTTAAGGTGAATATTTTTACTTTGTAAAACTTGTCATTATATTTAAATCCATCCATTCACCTTCACTTTAGTTAACCTCTAACTGGTAAAAGTGATCTAATTTTTGAGATAATAAAACTCAAAATGTTGTTGGATCTTATATTCAGTTACTTTGAATATTAATGTGTTTATTATTAATTAAAAACCACACCTGATTTTTACAATATTTTGTATGGTTTATTTAAGAGCTAGTTCTTTATTTATATTTAATGACAAAAATTGTGACATTGTTCGTGTTTACCCTTATCCTTATTCATACATAAACATGGTGTACATTGTAAACTAGTTATAGAAAATAACTGTTCTATTCTATAAGAATGTTAATAACTGTTATATATTTAATAAGGTACAATTTCTTATTCCATTTTTATAGTTACTTGTCTGTTTGTTGTATTTCCACAAATTTTTACATTAGCCATCATAACAGTGTGTAGTTTCATAATCTCAGATATCTAATATTTATTAAATAAGAATATTGTGAGGGATTTCAGATCTACTGTATCAGAAACCAGTTGTCAGTTGGTGGTGCTAGGAATGAAATGTACCAAGTAATGTCTTGAGGAGGAAGTTATTCTGGTTTACCAATTAGTTCATCATGTCATGTGATGAAGTCTT
This sequence comes from Carcinoscorpius rotundicauda, assembly GCA_011833715.1. Lineage (NCBI taxonomy): Eukaryota > Metazoa > Arthropoda > Merostomata > Xiphosura > Limulidae > Carcinoscorpius > Carcinoscorpius rotundicauda. The sequence goes on along the minus strand of CM022396.1, from coordinate 97,032,483 downwards.
CAAAGTTCAGAAAGAGAAAGAAATGACGTATCTGAGGTGTCATACATTAACAAAAATTATAATAAGAGTCATGTTAGAGGGTTATGTAAATCCTTACGAAGAAAGACCATTCATACAAATCTATATAAATATCAATATGATAAAGATACTACATCATACCATGGTTTGGAATACTTTCTTAGATGCTTGTTATATGTTCTTTAGAATAGTTGTATAATTTACTGAACACTTGATTTCAACTTGTTTATAAAATCATGTTGTTAGAGAGTTGTAGTTTAACATGTGTAATTACTTAATCTTCAGTTGTCAGCATGTCTTTAGGATGTGATACCTTTAAAAATATTAAACTTATGTTACAATACTGTAGAAAAGTGTCAGGATAAACTTAAAAATTAGATTTCAGGTTCCATAAAAAGAACAATGGAAGGTGAAACCTCAGGTATATTAATCTATATATTTAGTAGAACAGAAACTCAGTGGAGATGCTTGAGTTTAGTAAACACTTAATATTTTGTGTGTTCCACAGTCATATATTGTTGTAAGATATTAAAGTATCCAATAGGATTGTACTCCATGTGACCTTCATACACTGCCTTAAAGTTTCTTTAGAAGTAACTTTTGATTTGTAAAGTTTTTAATCTATCATATCCCAGATCTGTTCAGTTAAGTTGAGATAGGGGTGACTGTATTATTTGAATTACTCTCATAGCTTGTTTCTTAGCTAAGTAATTTATGTATTGTTTGGATGAGGTTTTCAAGTTATTATCTTCTTGGTACAAGAATCAGTTACCAGTAATATCTCAACCACTGGATGCTCTTTGATGGATCAATACTTGTGCTGGTCTGCTGTTCAGTGTATTTTGAAATATCTCCTGTCATCTCATCATAAACACCCCCAAACTAACACACTGCTTCTCCCACGCTTCATAGTAGGTGCTGCATGGTGAGGTAAGTATCTTTCACCTTTCTTCTGCCTGACATACAACACACATTTTGAGTGAAATGTTTCAAACTTGGACTCGTAAAATGTAAAGAATGACAGAGTATTCCCTTGTCCTAACATTTTTACACAGTACTGTTTACAGAGACTAATTTAACATAATGTGTATGATGTAGAATAATCACTTTTATTAAACAGATGTTTTTTATTTTTTTCACACAGCATCCTTTCTTTGAACTGGCAGATGGGTGTAATCTTCATGATCTTTTAAAATGTCAACCACAGATGCAGTAAATTGTTATCAATACAGTTAAAATGAAATATCTCAAAATATGTTGAAATATGTTGCATGAATTTGTTTATGACAGCCATCATCTCTCTGGAACAAGAAAGTTAACAGATTGTGTTTGTCAGTTTTCCCAAAGAGTAATAATGTATTGGGTATTCAATAAACCCACAAAAGGAAATAAACATTTAATTTTTTGGTAAAATGTTATATCAGTAACAAGGTGAAACTGCTTTAATAAATATTTGCTATTTTTCTGAAGATTTGTGACATCTATAAGTGCAAGGGTACAAATAGTTTTTCCTATTTTACTAACAAATTCATCTTTATAGATGTTTAAATAATATCCACTTTTTCTATTGTATAAGGATATTTTTACAAATTGGGAAGAAACAAAACTTACTTAGATCAAATTATTATTTTGTTTACCACAATGAACATTTTTTATTATCATGTTTTTCAACAAAAATACAAACAAACTGAACAAAATTGAAAATAACCGATGTGAGACAATTAGGTTTCCTCATTCATCCTCATTCTTTTGTGAAATCTACATCTTTTAGCCTCAAAACTACATGTTATGGTCTTGTACACTGAGATTCTTGGTACGGTCAGATTATTACAGTGCTGAAGTTGCAACATGTGGGTTGCCGATTTGAATCCCCATTACATCAAACGTGTACACTTTTTCAGCCATGCGGATTCTATTATGGGATGGTTAATGCCACTATTTGTTGGTAAAAGAGTAACACAACAGGGGACTGTGGGAGGTTATGACCAGCTGCTTTAATTTTAGTCTTTCACTGCTAAATTAGGGACAACTAGTACATAGAGACCTCTTAGAGCTTTGCGTGAAATTGTAAACAAAAAGACGTACTGCATCAGTAGTTCAACAACCATCAGTAATTAGCCATTTTGGATGTCAAAATCTCTGAAGAATCCTTTGGAAGACCCAGATTTCATCTTATATGAAAAGTTGTAGTTCAGGTGACATTTCAGATTTAAAACAATTTCTGTTGTCATTTCTATTGACATCTGACTCAGAATTAGATGACTCTGTATCAAGAGTCTCCAGTGGGTAGGTACAGGTACATCACATCAACAAGTAATGGTGTTCTGAAGGTTTGAATACAAAATTTTCTTTTTATATTGGGTGTTGTAAGGCTTGCTGTGTTACATAAACCAAAATATCGGTCATCTCCAAGGTTTCTATGCTGACACCAGACCGTAGGAATTTCAAAAGGCAAAGAGCTATAGTTCACTATCTCATCTCTTACACACAAATGAGGCACACCATGTTGAGAGCCCATGATTTGTTTTGTTCCCCAATTTTCATTTCAAAATGTGCGTAATAAGCTTTCTTGGCAGATTTTGTGATGTTTTGCCATTGTTTTTTTAGCAAAAACACAACACAATATGTCTGGGTCATTTACACAACCTCTTAGTGCCATGATGAGAAATAAATAATTTTTTTAAAATAGAAAAATAACGTCAGTGTATGCACAAACAAGACTACTATCCAGAAATGAGACTTCATGCAGTCTGTTAAGAGTTTATTAATTAACTAGTGATGCATTTCTTATGGGTTCTGGAACAATCTATAAGATTCTCAAATTGAAATTGGTCTAAACAAATCTATAGCCAGTGGTTGTCAATACTGTAAGTGTAACGAAATGTGACACAATTAATATGATAATGATTCACTTATATAAAAGTACACATGATGTTTTGTGTGAAATACATAAGTGATGGAGAAAAGAGTTTGTTTTTATTTTACTCAGCCTTTCCCCTATGGCTTTTATTATAGATCTAGAATTATCCTTCCAGACAGTTTGTTTTTCTTTCTCTAATGTAATTTATGTAAAACAAATCTCAGTAAGAGACATAAATGAGTCATAACTGTTCATTCAAAAATCCCTTTTTTATGGACATTCTAAATTAAACATTTCTCGAAATATTCAGTCTGCCATAAGACCTATTGCTATTAGACGTGATGTACCTACTCCACTGAAGACTCTTGGTACAGTTTCATCTGATTCTGAAGTCAATAGAAATGATGAAGAAAATGATTTCAATCTCAAACGTCTGGTGAACCACAACTTTCCACATAAGGTGAACTTAATGAGTTAGTCAGAGACCTGGGTCTTTCAAAGTATTTTTCAGATATTATTTTGGTCAAATGTAGGGTTAAGAACTTACTTTCTCCAAGGACATCATATTACTGTACAAAAAACTGAAAAACGTATTTATACCACACCTTTTTCAAGAATGTTCACTGGTTTATTGGAACAATAATGTTTAGTTTATACCAATACTATGAACTATAGCTTATGAACCAAGTGAGTTTTCATTGATTCTTCCATAATAAGCCTAAAACTTGTTCTTTACAACAGTAACATTTATACATCTCTTCCTATTATTTGTTTGGCTCACTTCAAGGAAATCTCAAACTACTTCTTAATCAGGTCAATACAAAGAACATGGTTGGTTACCTAGTGGAGACTTAAAAGTCCTGGCATGGCCAGGTGGTTAAGGCACTTGGCTCGTAATCTGAAGGTTGCAGGTTCGAATCTCCATCACACCAAACATGCTCGCCCTTTCAGCTATGGGGCATTATAATGTAATGGTCAATCCCACTATTCATTGGTAAAAAGAGTAGCCCAAGAGTTGGCAGTGGGTGATGATGCATAGCTGCCTTCCCTCTAGTCTTAAACTGCTAAATTAGGGATGGCTAGCACAGATATCCCTCATGTAGCTTTGCTCGAAATTCAAAACAAACCAAACCCAGCCTTTGTATGTTGTTGGGTCAAGAACCAAGTTACACAAAGTTGCCATGTTTGTTTTGTAAATGGGACAGCAGAACACGAAAACATCACAATATAAAAGCAGTGGTATCAGTCTGATACCTGGATTGGTAAACATTCAACATGAAAGTTTGGATGACACAAAGAAGGAACTTTAACCTCCACTTCACATAAAATTGGGCTTGATGGAGCAGTTTGTAAAGGCCTTAGACAAAGAAGGCAACAGCTTCAAGAACCTATATAGGTAATTTTCAGCTCTTTCAGAAATGGAACTGAATGAATGATTTTGTCTGGGTTCAGATTAGGAATATGACTTCAGATGAACACATTTTTAGAAAACAACAAAAACCCAAATTAAGACAGTATTCTCGACAAATACAAAGATCTGAGTTGTAACATGAGCTTGGAAGTTTATTTCTTACTCTGACAAATTGACTATTTCCCTGAAAATTTTGGTGCCTTTAGAGAAAAACAAAGAAGTTTTGTCAACAAACATAACAATAAAAATGTTAACTGTGGAAAACAAAATAATAATTTGATGTAAGTAAGACCTTTTTTATCCAACTTATTAAAAAAACAACAACAAAACAATACCTGGAACTTTTTGTTCTTTCCACAAAGTGAAACTTTTATTAGCTTAAATTCAGAGGTGTGTGTTATGGTTATTAATACCTGTTGTCTACTAAATTCCATACATATGCATGTATTTATATAATAACTTGTATATAATAATAAAAGTGAATGAATTACATTATTCTGTAGATATTTACATTTCTGCAATGTATATATAATTAACAGTCTACTGATTATATTAATTATTAATAGACTACTAAATCAGCACTATAAAGCAATAATCAATAAAATATCTCATTTCCATTATCTGTCCAGGTTGATAATTTATTGTCATAATGATAATGCCTGCAGTAACAGCACCCACTGGCATTAGGGATAACCCATCTATCAGCAAAATACAAATATAAATGTCATTTTAGTCAGCCTTCATGGAAAATCATAAAAAAATGTTAAATAAGGCTTGAATCTGAGTGTTAACACCCACAATGTATCAGCATCTATTGTGTTTCACTGTCTATAGCTACCCTTAAATACATTAAAGAAGGAATATAATGAAGCCACCCACTAATATTTCTACTAATTAATCTTCGAACCTCCACACTTACAAAAAACATTAAATGAAACTATAAAAATATTGGACAGAACTAAATATAATTGTAAGGTATTAAATAGTACTATATACTCTACCATGATACTTGTATTTGGTTGTTTTTCATCCTTTTCCATGAGGGTTCACTAAATTGACATCAGTTTGGGTTCTGACTTGAACAGATAGGATATCCCTACCTATACAGCTACCTTAATACTAGTTTGTGGAGTGAATCAGCATTTTAGTAGTTGAACAAATTTTCATTCAAGTGACTTTTACAGTGTATGTAAAAAAAAGAAGACAATGTATATTGGTTTACTTCTTTTACAGAATGTCTACTTCTGGGTTTCAAATTGTTCTTGCTTGTACTGAAAAGAATACCAGTATATATATATACATACACACACACATAAGTACAAACTGACAGTGACTTACCAAAGAAGATAAATTTTTGAAAATTTCAAAAAATTCAGTTTTGGAGTTTTTAATTTCTTCTTTTAACAGTTTTTGTAGTATTGAAACCACCTATGTCAGTACAGTTGTTCATGTTATGTGAACATCAATCGTCTGCCATTATAACATAATTCTCCATGTTATTAAATTTTGACTTGTCTGTACAAAATAAATTGGATTTATATGAATGTTATTTGGTTGGCATGAATATTTTATGTTTTAAAAAAATGAGAAATGGTACCCTTTTTAAAAATTTATATTGTAGAGTTTTGATATTCTAGTAATGACAGTAATAAGTGAAAATTCGTCGGGATATATATTTGAGGAATCTTGAACATTTCAAGGAAATTGTTATTGTATCATACTTATATATTTGTGATGTAATGTTCAAATAGTTATCTGGCACTTATGTCTTTGTGAATCAATGTTCTAATAGTTATTATCTGACACATATCTTTACGATTCAATGTTCTAATAGTTATTATCTGACACATCTTTATGATTCAATGTTCTAATAATAATCTTTTTTATTTTTATCAGTGACATGAATGGTCAATAAATTAAACTTGTTGATTGTGTTAAAGACTTGCCACTTCAGCTGAAGTCATTATTATGGGATGGTGAATCCCACTATTTGATGATAAAAAGTTGCCAAAGCTTTGGCTGTGGATGATGATGAGTATCTGCCTTCCTTTTACTCTTTTATTACTACATTAGTGATGGCTAGAGCAGAGAACCTTCATGAAACTTAATGTAGAATTCAAACCACACCTATAGAGATCTCGGGTATTGCTGTGAAGAGAATGCAGTTTATTTATAAAAAAATTTACATCATTTAGCGAGTTGGGCAAATAAATGGCAGATGGGTTTTAATTATAATAAGTTCAAGAAACTGCATGTGGTTTATCATAATTTGAATTACAAGTATAATTTTGATAGGATTAATCATAAAAATATCATGAAACAAAGGTATCTGTGTAATAGTTGGTTAGTATTTAAAGCCATCTAAACAATATGCTGTTGCTAGTGGTAAAGCAAATAGGATTTTAAAGATATTATAATTCCATTGTACAGGCCACATTTGGAATGTTATGTTCAGTTTTGGGGTCCTTGTCTGAGGAAAGAGATTGAACTCTTGGAAAAAAAAAAGGAGTTCACAGAAGAGTTACTAGAATATCATCTGAGATATGAAGAACGGTATGGATAGAACAGCATGGATAGAGCGGTATGGATAGACAAGCATGACAAGAACGGTATGGATAGAACAGCACGACAAGAACGGTATGGATAGAACAGCATGGCAAGAATGGTATGGATAGAATAACATGGCAAGAGCAGTAGAATTAGGAGACATATAAATTCTGGCAAGGTACATGTCATAGTAAGCTAAGTTTTATTTTTCTAACAGGGTGGTTGGTTGTTGTGGAGTCAATAAATTTAAGTGAGTTTAAGACAAAACTTGAGAACTACAAAGTGGCCCACAAGTAGTTTTGTATATGTTGAAACTATTGAATTGTTTTTAAGTGATAAGAGGATAACAGTTTGAAACTTGACCAATGACCAATGCTGAAATTTTGGTGGAAATCAGAACATGCTAAGACTATTGGGATTATTCTGTCATGTGTAAAGTGCTGTTAAATAAACTATCAATTGTCAACTCTATACCTACTTTTGAGCAACTGTATATGAATGATAATGGTTGGCTTCAAGTTTTAAAAATTTACAATAGTTTAGAGGATGTGATAGCCAATAGATCTTTTGTTGTCTCTAAACATCAAGTTTTTGTAATATTATTACTCAAAATTGCATTACCAGAATTTCAAGGTTCACAAGGTAACAAGCCAACTAAGTGGTAAGTCTGTAATGTGTATAGCATCAGATACCAGATGGTTGTAATACATTTGTGAAGTGTGGACAATAATTGATTAACATGATGTAGGAAGAGGTTTATTTTGCAGATTACAACATTAAAGTTTATCCTAGTGATATATTCTAGGTCTTAATAACCCCTCTAAACAAAACAACATATTTTTGCAAGATAATTCTTCACCCCTTGAATTGTTATTTCTTCTACCATCTCTACAGAAAGAGTGGCACAATTCATCATGGCATATTACATGACTGCTATAATTTTGACCATTTGTTACAATGAAATATATAGTTACAGTGACATCTTTTTAATGGGTATACAGGTAGGAGATATTTGAATCCTGACCACATTTAAAGTAAGTTAGCTATTCCAGGGTTGAAGATAGCAAAGACTAGGGGGTCTGTGTGCTCTCTGGCACATATTATGTGATTTTGTAGCATTAAGTTTTCACCATATTTACTGCTAGGATGGCAAGTAAGCATCTGACATTTGTCAATAACTCGTGTCTTGATCAAAATTACAGACCAGTTAATATAAGAATTAGTCATTTAATGATATATTTAGATACATACTCCATACACGTTTACAAATAATGAACCAATACTTGTTTAAATCAGTTTCCAAAAGAGTAAAGTAAAGATCAATCATTTATAAACTATAAAAAGTTATTTGTGAAAAGATTATTCTACTGTTATTTTGTCTGATTGTAAAAGAAAGTGATACATATTGGAATTTGTATGTATTGTGACAACCATGTTTGTTCAGTGAATTTTGGTTAATAAAAGTATATGGTAGGATAACGATTGAGTATTCATTAGGTCTAGGTCCAATTTTGGCTCCATTTAAATCATCTCACACCAACAAATAATGTCCAATAAAAGAATAATGTATATTCTACATAATTATAAACCAATGGAAAAAGAATGCAACATGAGCCCTACGTGCATGGTTGTGGGTCAAAGTATGGATGCCATGACCTTTCACATCATCACTGTTAAGGTGGGATGGCATTATGTATTTGATATCAGAGTTTTAAACTATTCATTTTACACTATTGATTTAGTTGTGTAACAGTTCATGGTAAATACTATGTATAATATACAGAGATACTGAAAAAATACAAACTGTATATATGCATTTTGCAGGTTCCACAGGTTACATAAATACAGTATGCACAGTGGGCAAATGTTTTCCTTTTTTTCATGGACATTGCCTTGCACTACATCTTGTCAGAGTCTTGAGACAGATTGATATTGTAAATTCACCGAAATTCTAAATGTTACAAACACTTTTGTAACACATACTTTGCTTTGTAAAACAGACTTTTATTAAAATCTTCCTAATTTTGGTGTAGAGATTAACATTCCTGTATTTTACAGGATTGTAATGTAATGTATGTAAACTGTATTACAGTTTACGTGTTGTAAATTTGAAATTATAGTCAACCCTCTTTCTCCAATACAAAGTGAAGTCCAACAAGATGACCCTTTTCACATGTTGTGAGGTCAACCGGTGAAAGTGTACCTCATTGTTGATCCTCTTCAACTGCAAGCTACTGAACTTCAAGGAGTTTGTATATCTTGATGTTTTCAGATGTCCTGTGATTTTTGGTTGTCCATCAACCCAGTTAAAGGGAGCATCACATATCAATTTTAGTTTAGTGCACACACTGGTACAAGTATTTTACTTTTGGATACAGATTTGCTCATTGGATTCCAAATACTTGTGTGGATTTGACAAAAGAAATGGAAGTAATCAAAATTTGGTGGTCACTCTTCACTGCTGGAGAATGAAGTACAGATTCACTTCTGTTACAGACTATTGAATTTTCTTCCTTATTGTAAACATATTTCCTTTTGATCAACACTGTTTATAAACTCTTATGTCACGTGTTCTCGAATTTATTTTTAGAGCAAAACCATACTGAGCTTTGCACCAAGTTTACAGTATAGAATCAAACCCCAGATTTTAGTGGTGTAAAACCATAAACTTACCACTTTTCCCTGGAGGGGACAAAAATAAGCCAAGACCAACAGAATAACATGTTTTAAACTGTTTTTGTTAGAGCAAAGTCTATTGAACTACCTGCAGTATCCACCACAGGAATATGAACCTTGAATTTTAAAGTGGTAATTACTTGTCCACCAGGGGAACAATATTTTTGGAAGGTGTTTAATCATGATACTCGAACACCATTTTGATGGCCACATGAATTGAACAAACAAATGTTATTAGTTGTGTTGCAGACAGAACAAAATATCCTCATTAATATGTCTCAAACATTAATCCTTTTTGCTACATACAAATAAGCATAATGTTCAAAAAATGGGGATCCTACATGCTGGTCAGTCGATGCATCTTTAATGGGCACACAAGATTTTTGATGGTGATCAGTTTTGAGCTCAGTTTTAACAAGTGGCAAAGTAATAAAACCATTCTTTAATCTTAAAAACAGCTACAAAGTTTTGCAAAAACAAAAACACATTCAACAAGCATAGTTCACTTGCATTTTGTTATACAGCCTCTATCAATATAAAGTCTCCATCAATTTAAATGAAAGCCATTTCAGAAAACTGATCAATTTGCATAATAATTCTCAAACATATTAACATTTCAAAGAGCAATAACAATTATTGGGAATATATTTCTGTAAATAGATGGATGTCCATAAATTATCATGTCTTCCTGTTTGTATTTGGTGATACCTAGATTTTATTTTTCCATTTTAACCTCTCCTTTAAGATGTTAATACTGAAGTTTGCAATAATAATAATAGACAATTCTTTGTTAATAATAAAAAAAAACAAAAAAACTCGTCCAGACACAAATACAGACTTGATTCTCACAACAATTTGGAATCTATTATTATTATTAAATTCAATAATTTGTTTTCACAAATATCTTCACAGACATTGTTTTTTGTGTACAGCACAAAATCTTTTATATTTCATTAAATAATTTTTACAACTATAAATGAAATAAAATTACCTACAATGGTTATCCACAAATGACATGTACATGAATTAATTACAAATTACAAATGTTTCTTGAAGGTTTACAAGTAGATACAAATGACACTTTATAAAGTGAAATTAGAAAATCATAAAAGATCTATACACATTCTCCAGGAGCTCAATATTAAAAATCAAATGAGTGGAATGCGGTACTGTAAGTTACATCTAAAGGTAAAATTACTTGTATTGATGGCTACACAATCACATTCACTAACTACAATATCACTCTGACATACATATTAGTGTAAAGTATCCTATCCTACATATCCCAAACAATAAACAGAAGATACAAATACTGCAAAACTTTAATAATAGAAAATAATGTTGAGCTAAAATGAACCAATGTTGAGTGTATATACATATACACAAATTAAGAGATCTTACTATGCGCAAATCTTGACTAGAAATGAAAATTATGAGATAGATTCAGTTCATTCCAACCAACTGATAGCATACAAATAAAATTAACTCTTACAGAATTAAATAACAGAATTAAAATTTTCTGTGAAATTCACCTGAGACAACAACATCCAATCAAAAAAACAAGTTAACAAAATGACAAGAAATGGATTCAGATCTTTACAATGCTCAAATCTTGCAGTATTTCGTCTTTAACACCAATGTAGATTGAAATGAAATCTAAGATTTGTGGCATTTGACAAACATCAGTAACTAAGTTAGTCAGAGCATCTAGCTAGTTGGTTGAATCACAGGTTCCAATCCTGACAAACATCAGTAACTAAGTTAGTCAGAGCATCTAGCTGGTTGGTTGAATCACAGGTTCCAATCCTGGCCAATTTCATTTTTAACTTCTCCATACACATACATGCAAATTCAAATTTCACATTGTCAATTCTCTGTACACAAACTTCCTCTCAGTAAATACACACTGATGAGGCACGCTTCTAACAAAGAAACTTCAAGGAAACAAACACAATATTAACTAAGGTTTGATGAAGAAACACCAAGTTTGTACTTTTTATAAATCTTTGGAATACTACAATTTTAACACTAATTATGAATAGACTAGTGCACAAAGAGATCCTAAGGACAATATTTTGTATAACATTTAACTAATACAAATAATCTTCGTTTTCTATTATTTTTAAATTTCAAACTTGTTTCCAAAAATACAGATCTAGAGTTCTATAAAACAAAAACCACTGTTTGTGACCGGGAATTCTAAGTTGTTTACTTTTACCTTTAAACATTCTTTAACAGAAAATTCTGTTAAATTCACATACAAGTGGGGGATTCCATGTCTGGACATATCTTTTTATTGGTCCACTTGTCCTTGGTTTTCATAACAGCCCATTTATAATACAATGAATTGATTTAATATGTACAATGTATACTAAATTTGGTGAAATTTAAACATCACATGATCATACAATCTCTGTTGGTAGTTATCTAACTATGGGCCTTCACCAACATCACATGACCATACAATCTCTCTTGGAAGTTATCTAACTATGGGTCCCCACCAACATCACATGACCAGAAAATCTTTGTTGGAAGTTATTTGACTATGGGTCATCACCAACAGCACGTGACCATACAACCTGTTGGAAGTTATCTAACTATGGATCCTCACCAACATGATGTGATCATAGAGAGTTGGAAGTTATCTAACTATGGATCCTCACCAACATGATGTGATCATACAAAGTTGGAAGTTATCTAACTATAGGTCCAAACCAGCATCACATGACCATAAAATCTCTGTTGGAAGTTATTTAAATATGGGTCCTCACCAACATCATGTGACCATACAGTGTTAGAAGTTATCTAACTATGGGTCCTCACCAACATCACGTGACCATAAAATATCTGTTGAAAGTTATCTAGCTGTGGGTCCTCACCAATATCAGTTCTGGCATAATGATAATGGTTTATAGTAATGTTTTTAGTAACCATTTTAATGTGTGGAGAAATGTTACACCATCACTTTCAGTCTGAAGAATGTTTCTCTAACTAAGGATGATGTTTAAACCTCACAGAGAGATGACTACCATTGTAGCTACCATGGCCTGTCCAGGCATGAAACCTCTGCTTTGACCAGAGGACAATGGAAGTAATATGTCAGTTGACACAGTGCAGAGCCAAATAATTAATATACAGATAATTTGACTTTAGTCTACAACTATGATGCAAAAACATGGAAAGCAAAGAAGAGAGTCTAGCACAGTTATGGTTATCTTTGGCTCAAGAATGAGAGAAGAACATTTTCCACAGGTAACAGGACAAAGTTCAGAATGCCTGTGGGCTGGAAGGCTTTTTTGTTTTGGTGCAATTAATTGTTTCACTACATTTTACATGTGGTTGGGGGATTCCATTATGTTTTTATGAGGTTTATTAAATCTTTGAGGGGAAAGAAGCAGTAAGGCCATCTTATGTTTTTCATATAAACATTTGTACAAAAAGTATTTATAAAAAAATCAGTGTATCAAATGTTTCTTATAAATACTGTCAGTTGTTTGAGTCTTGTTGTTTAAATGATATATAAAACTTTTTGCTTTAAAATGGTCATTCATTTAAGTCACTGATTATTTACTTGTATTTAAGTTTATCTTCTGTGATTTTGTTTCCTTCCTGGTTTTAAAACCCACTAACCTCTGCTGTATTAACACTAGTGTTCGTACCCCCAGGTTGCCTATTTTGTACTGATGAGTTTTCATTCAACATCAACAAGGGTAGCAATATAATTTCTACAAAAATTAAATTTTACATTCAAATGACTGACATTTAATCAATTACACAGCACAGTATTAGGCAGTTGTCCACTGAATCAACTCACCAGCTTCAATGATTAACAAAATGCAATAACAATACTATTGTTCTGTCCATGTTTAAATATTATATAATATTAACAGTTTGTTCTCAAAACTGAAATAAATTAAAATTATCAAGAGCACTTTAACAGAGTTTCTAAGTCAAGAATACATTTTATAATTATACACTCACACTATTTTAGTTACTTATCTTTACTAGGAACACAAGTTCCATGAAATATAACACTATAATAAAATTATTAAATGTCAAAAACTGTATACATCTTTGGATTTCTCTTACAAGTCATTGTAAAAGTTATAATATTACAATGCATGGTATTATTTTGTAAATAATACCAGAAACCATAATAGTTTGTGAAATTATTACATCTGATTAACTTTTGTATTCTGCAGCTTTATCTTTGTTGTAAGTTTCCCTTCATTACTTGTTCTACTGGTTTATAAAACAAACAAGTTTGGGTATTACTAATATTGTCTTTAATACAACAGAGAAGTCACAATAAGAATTACTTTCAGTGAGGAAATCATATTTGTTAATCTAAGGTAACTGATCAAAACATTTACAGCAGCATGGCCACACCAAAGTAGATAAACATTCATTTTATTAGAATAACGAATGTTCATACACAAGCATGTCTGAAGCATCAAACCCAGTTAACTCACCAGCAGAAATTTCAAAACCTCCAGATGAATATACAATAAAGATTTCTGGAAACAAAGGCAGGTTTATCCAACTTCCAAAATATGTTATTTTACTGTAGTTAAGATTAACTACAACAGTATAAAAACACAGTTCAAAGTGTTGCATGCACAGTTTTCAACAATTTCTAATTATTAGTCTGTTATTTCTCTGGTTACAATACATGTATATCATTTAGTTCAACTAAAAATCAAAAGGTGGACCTGATGTAAAACAAATGATACTTTTACTCCACTTAATAGCAATGTGTTGTAAAATTGGGTGATGCATTTCATAAAAAAAACTATAATGTACTGATTTTACAAATAATTTTCATCCTACCACATCTATACATATACTGGTTGTATTACTGAAAAGAAAGGCTCAGAGATTTAACAGACCTATTATGTTTGGAAGTATTCTTAAAACTTCCAACCCTATAATAAAATCTGCAAATAAAATTACACACAAAATCACTTATGAACAGCACGATGTAACTTTCTCATCAGAGGTAGTTAAAATTGTGCAATATTTTTGAGCAAAAAGGTATGTTACATCTTTATTTTAAGTTTTGTAGAAAAATTCAGGGCAAAAGCTTTATGAAAACAATCCTTGTTTACCAACAAAATCCTTTAAAATACATACTAATATGATTTCCTATGGCTATTAAGTTACAGTAATAAGCTGCATTATAGCTTGTATAAAAATTTATGTACATTACAATAAAGTGATAACAAAATTAAATTCAGTGTATTGAACGTACTGTCAAAACTTGAACAAATAAGAAGTACACATCTTGAGCTTGCGAGCTAACAAGGTTCGTTTCGTTAGTTTAACAACATTAACAGTCAAACTTACAAATTTTTAATTACCACTCACTTTCAGGTCTAGTAATTAGAATAAAATTGTAAGCTTTAAAAGCAGCACTAGATAAATTTCGAGGTTTTGCTGGAATATGTGTTTTAAATGAACAGACCACCACTTAGGGTCACCCTGTGTATTCCTTTGCATAGCAAGTACTCATGAAGTGATAAGAAATAAAATTTGAACTTTTATTGTAAGCAGGTTTGATCTGAATTCTGCACAAAGCTATATGAGGGTTATCTGTAATAGCTGTCCCTGATTTAGCAGTGTTTGACAAGAGGGAAGGCAACTAGTCATCGCCACCCACTGCCAACTCTTTAGTTATTCTTTTACCAACAAATAGTTGGATTGATCATCACTTTATAATTACCCAACAGCTGAAAGGACAAAATTTGAACATGCAACCCTCAGAGTACAAGTCGAACACCCTAACCACCTGGCCATGCTGGGCTACACTGTGCAACTGATAAACAGTACCAACCCACAGAATGTTGTCTGATGAAAGGAAGCTACAGTTGAAAAAAGTTGAATTATGATGTTACAAACAAACAGCTACATAGAAAAGTTACCCAGAATGTATGAATGTGTGAAAAAAAAGACAACTAATCAACACACGTAGGAAAAGAAACACCCACCGTAGGCATACAATTAGATTTGAGGGACAACTAACACAGACTAAAGTGTAAACACTGAAGGAAGAAGGCCAAGAAACAGACTCACTTGGCTTTAAAAAGCATGAGCAGACAGCAAAGAATGGGGAACAGTGGAGTGCCAGAGTCACCTATCAAAGAATGGGGAAGAGTGGAGTATCAGAGTCACCAATCAAAGAATGGGGAAGAGTGGAGTATCAGAGTCACCTATCAAAGAATGGGGAACAGTGGAGTGCCAGAGTCACCTATCAAAGAATGGGGAACAGTGGAGTGCCAGAGTCACCTATCAAAGAATGGGCAACAGTAGAATACCAGAGTCACCTATAAAAGAATTGGGAACAGTGGAGTGCCAGAGTCACCTATCAAAGAATGGGGAACAGTAGAATACCAGAGTCACCTATAAAAGAATGGGGAACAGTGGAGTGCCAGAGTCACCTATCAAAGAATGGGGAACAGTAGAATACCAGAGTCACCTATAAAAGAATTGGGAACAGTGGAGTATCAGAGTCACCTATCAAAGAATGGGGAAGAGTGGAGTGCCAGAGTCACCTATCCTCAGAATTAAGGATGGTACCACTAATGATTGAGTGGACCTGAGAAAATAAAACCAAAACTTCCTTAAGAGGATTGTTGTTGATGACCAGATTTCTCCAGAAACTGTAAGAAGACTTCAATTCTTAAATATATCTGTTAGTTGCTAATGTACACACACATGGACATATGTACTTAGTGTAAGCTGGAGAGAATGTTCAGATTACTGACAGTCAACTATGTTAATTATAGAGCTTTATAATCTGGTAACACTAACAAAAATTACCTAAACATCTTTATGTTAATTACATAATTCAAACACCTACGTGTATAATTGATAAAGTATTTAATTTTTTGGCTTGTGTTTCTTTATTAACAACATAAACTGATTATGTACACACAAGTTAAATATCAACAGAGCCCGTTTCCCTGGATCTGTGATATTACTTAAAACTGGAGGATATATCGTCGGATGCAGAAGTAAAAATAAGACATTTCTGTGTGTACTTAACATTCACCACACACCTCCAGCCACCTCACTTGATTACATTTTATCAGTAACATGGCATGCTTTCCTTGCTACATTTACAGCAGATTACGGAAAAATGGTTGTTTGAAAACACAACATATTTCTTTCTTTCAACATTACTTATAGAACAGAATTGGTCCACACAATTTTCTTAAGAGAAGCTTATATTTCCAATTATTTTATGAACAATATTTCTTGATCAAACAGTATGTAACTGGAAACAGAATAACCCAAAAGTTGTATGTGCTGAATGTGTGCGTATCTATGTAAACAAATACCAAATATATAATATTAAAAATGTACATATAAACACTAGTATACAAGTATAGTTAGTAGAGAATAAACTAAGAAATAACAATTCTTTATACACGTGACAACAATGAAGGACTTTTCTTAGGGAACTAACCTATGCTGACCCCTGAGGTCAAGCTTAGCCTACCCCAGCACCACAAATGTAAGATTTTGGCACCAAAATATGTTGGCATGTACCAAGACCAGTTACTGTGCATTTATATACTCCACAACACCTAGAATCTGTACACGTGTGTACGTGTAAAATTATGTACAAAATATGAATCAATAATTGTTTATGAACTAACAGGATGTTGTTAATACTGAATGTGAAGGTTTACAGGTCCGGTTCCTACAAGTAACGAGTACAGAAAAAATGCTTGTTACCTTTTCAACTATTCACCAAAATAGTAGACAAACATTTAAAACATGTACACAGCTCAAACGAGCAAATTCTCACCAATGTCACAATGCCCAAGCTACATTCAATGATCCAGTAACTTCTTCACATACAAACATTCTCACAATAGTGAGTTATTTTAAAGCTTTCTCTGTCTTATTTTCTTTTTCCTATCAAACCTTAAAAATAATAATATGATCACTAGAAAATGTACATATATCCTTATTCCTAAATGGAAAGAAACTTGCATTTAATTACTGGTCACATCTTGGCAGTGATAAAAATGTATGCATGTAGTACAATGATACTGGACTACAGTACAACCTTGTATTACCAAACACACTGGCTAATATACAAACTACAGCTTACAAGACGAATTGGCAAGGCCTAATAGTATCTGAAATATCCTGCTACTTCTCTTGCTATGAATATATACAAGTACACCAATTAACTCTTTTGCAATAGGCCATGGGTCAATGGTCATGTCATCACATTTCTTGACATCCATTCAAAATTTTATTGAACTATTATTTTAGGAATTTATGTCAATAAGTTTGGAATCAAATTGTGGATTATAATTCAAACTTTAATTTAATATACAAGTTAATTTATTACTTTAAAACTAAATACTAAAATAACAAATTTAAATATAGACTTTACTGAATCATGTGGTATGTTGAAAAATTGTTTAAAATTAGATGTTTGTGATGTCCAAATACCATGTCTGTAGTTTTGTATGAACTCAAACCACTATCATCAGCTTAGAATTTTAAATCAGAACCTTTGTCAAGATATGAACTGAATTATACACATTTTTGGAAATGGTTCCTTAAATACACTTACTTCAATATATGACATGTGAATAACCAACTGATAGCTTAGAATATCCTCTAGTGGTTTTTCAGCCATTTTAATCTGTCAAAAGGCTACCATATTCCTTGAAATGAAAATTTCATGAAGTTAGGTTGTGTCTTTAGTCTGCTTGAAGTTTTATATACTATTAAATCTAAATACATCCTAGTTACTAAGCTTACTAAATTACAGTGTAATTTTATGGTATCGGTATAGTTATTTTTTGGTTGTTCAACTGTATATATAAAACTTAAAAAAACTTTGATATCTTTTCACATGCAAAGTTTAAAAGGCTTAGCAATCCATGTCCAGCAGCAACCAAGTTCAAAGGTTATAGGAAGAAGAGAATTGTTTGCTTTACTTCTAGATCTATTTGTTCTGTATTTTAGGAAAAATAAGTTAAATAATTATTTCTAAATAGTAATAGTTTATAAACATACATGATGTATAATAATTGAAATGACTATATATTACAAAACACTAAACCACTAAAACACAGCCAAGACGAAAGGTCAGTTTTATATTAATGGATATGCAAAATGAATGTATGTGTACCATGACAATACACATTATGTAATGTTAGCTAGGCATGATTAATAGGTCATTACATTAAAAAATAATAATAATAAATATATATTCACACACACACACACACACACACACACACACACACACACATATATATATATATACATATATATAAATGTATAATATTATGACTCTTAAGCAGCTTAGCTTCAAACAGTTGTATTTTCATGTTATAACATGTTGTCATTCTAACATGAAAAAAGTATAACTTAGATTTCCTAACTTTTTTCATGATGGTTCCTAGGTTGGTCAAGTAACAGAACCTACACGTTTAGAGTGGAGATAGTAAAATATAAAGTCTTAATGAAAACAATATAATCGAAATATGTTTAGAATGTTTTAGAGATTACGCAAATGATATTTTAGATTTTTGGGATGAAGAATAGTTTCTTTAATCATAGCATGAAGTCATTTTGTACCCAGACTAGTAACAAAATAAGAATCAATATTTTCACAAAGTTTCAGTAAAATTCTGATTTTGTTACAAAACACTTGTAATCTTTACTAAAGTTAGTTCTGTGAAGATACACATTCTGTATCAAAAGTTATAGTGCAAATACTTAATGCGAGCAAACATATAGACAAACTTGGGTATATTATACCGAGTATATTGCAAAAGGGTTAACACACAAAATAACTTGTACAGATTTTTTTCTTTTTTCAACATACTTAATATTTGAAATACCTATTTATCTAATTCAACCATCATGTTCGTATTTAGTTTAAAATGTAATACTAAATGTTAGTCCAATTATTCACAAGAAAAGTAAAAAATAATTCAAAATCAGAACATAAATACACTTGCTCTACCTAACTTATGGCCTTCATGCACCATAGTTACAGCTTTTGTACCTATTTTATCAAGTGAACAAGGTGGATATTCACAGAGCACCAAACTACAGGGAACTTCAGAGCTACAAATTATTGTCCAGAAAATCAGGGTTTTAGGGAAAAACATTAAGTAAAACTATGCTAGGTATTCTGTTATTACCCAATGTAGATTATTCTGTGTCCAAAGGAACTCTCTGTAGATTTTCCTGTGTGTCCAAAGTAACTATCTGTAAATTGTTGATTTGATTGCCCATTTGTCCACTTCTGAGTTCTCTTCACATGTTCTAATTAGGAGCTTAGCCTTACATCACACTCAGCCAAAAGGTGACTCCTATTTGCAAGACAGCTGGTTCATTAAACTTTCAAACAGTCACTCTTCCTTATTAGCAGTATTTTTCTTTTCCAACTCAGCCTTAGCCTTGCCACAAAATGACCACAACCTTTCATTTCTTACATTCACACAGTCTTCAGAGGACCTGGAAGAAACCTTTTCGGGCAAGTTGGTTGAACAATGGTTGTAATTCTAAGTTACACAACAATCATCTTCAAAGCCAATCTTCAACAAGTGAATTTACTCCATCCTCTGTTTCTGCATCTTGTTTTGGCAGCATGTGACGAGGGGGCCTGGGTTCCAATCCTTTTACAAACAGTTTTGCAGGTCCTTCTCTCCGAGGTGAGAGATCTTTAGTGTTGGCAGTAGTTTGATCTAGTTCTTGTGTCATCAGTTCAACCCTCCACATGGGATCCGGCCTACTGGACGGCTGCTGGACTGGCGATTTAGGAAAGTCTTGTTGATCCCAGCGTAGCACGACTGTAATGTGGCCTTTATTGTCCATGATTTTCCATGATGGTTGCTTATCCACCAACTCAAGGCTATTGATAGCTTCACACACAATTTGAGGGATGGCTGTGATGGCTAAAGAAGTCAGAAAAGATGACTGAAATCAAAGCAATAAAATAGTTGACTTTTTAATCTATCAGCTGTTTGGCAGTGTAAAGAAACTAAGTTATCATGGTTTCAGAAAGACTATTATGAAACTTGTTTCTTATTGTGAAAGTATGTAGTTTATAGAGTGAAGATACAATGGCAATATGTTTAATTGGATATCTGTCATCGAACATAATAAAACTTTAAGGTTCACCCTACTAACTTGTATACATATGGACAGTTACAGTAATTATTCTTCCACTGTAACCAATTAGAAAACAAAACATCGCATGCTAAAGTAAAATAAACATTTACATAATTTGTTTTACTGATACAGTGGTTGTTTTTAACACAGCTACACTACATTTACATGTAGACAAAACTTACATTATCTGAGACAAGTTTTACTAATTAGTTTATGTTAATAATATGGTTACAAATCAATAGATGTTTACATGACATTTGCCCTTTAAACTTTCCCTTTAAAAGTTATTCTAAAACAATAACACATTTGTTAATTCTGAATATTATAATAGTATTATTTTATTTGGAAAATGAACAGAATAAACTTCAGTAAAATATTACAAAATGATAAAACTCTGAGGCTAAGAACAGTAATGGGGTTTGTATTTAACTACAATGACACATTATGTACATGTGACCTAACAACCAGGTTAGACCAATAATTCAGGTATAGCTGTCCTGAATTTTCAATTAATGGTCAGTTAGAAGGCAGTTGGTCAACAGCACTACTTGCCAAAGGACTTTGTTCCCTTTGAATCAAAGAAGTGGATTTTCATACTTATAATGTACCTACAGTGACATTGTGGTGAAAATCTTAGACAATTTTATCTCCATCTGGCATCTGAGCCATTAGGTTACATTCAGCAGTTTAGAATAAAAACTGGCAATATTACATAGTATTCAGGAATAGAATTTAAAAGTTAGCTATTTATACTTAAGTTATGACATAAATAGTCTAATAATATTAAGGAAAAACAAAATGGTATTACACAAACTTTCAGAGCCTGAATATCGAACAAAGTTAATCTACATTCACAGTGAAAACAAGTTTAGTGTATTATAGAAAGACTTGTGTTATTCAAACAATCATGGTAACAAATTTTGTACTTTAGGCTAAAAATTGAAGAAATCAATCAGTCGGTGAAATACAGGAACAGAGAAAATTATTGAAATGTTAAAACTTAAAATTTATAAAATAAATTAAATAATTATTTTAGAATTTCAGTGGACAGTATCATAAATTTTATTTCTGATATATTAAAACACATCCCATGTATTAACCATTAAATTTGACACATCCTTCTTGTGCAAAGTTTACTTTAACAAAGAAAAAACACTGTTTACTTTATAAATCAAGTTTTTACACGCTGTTGATTGCTATTTTTAGTAGAAATAATTTTAAAGATTTGTTCAGGTCAGGCTTTAACAAATTTTCAGATCTAAGAGCCATATCCCAAAACTTAGAAGCCAAATACAGTTGATGTAAAACAAAGTTATGGTACAAGAAATACAGTTTGACATTTAAAAAACAGAGGGTTCATTATTAAAATTTATTACATACCATGTATTAAACTTCAATATGTGCAATTATTAAAACAGTAAATAACTATGACTTAGGTCAATTCTTGCAATGAACGAAATAAAAATAACCAATGAATGGGATATCGATAAGCCAAGAAGACAGTTTCAAAATATGTGCAATATACTTATCACTATAACACTGTACAACAATAAGCAAAAGGTTTTGGTGCACTTAACTTCTCCACTGTTTGTTCCAGAAAATAGTAGCTATATTTATTTACTTTCACAGCAACGAGTGCATGATAACAATCACGTGATATCAAGAACCACTTGATATTATTGCCTGACCTAACTGCCTTTGGTCTCGTATGTGTCAATAACACATGCACTGATTGGTTGAATTTAGAGTAAGGAGAAAAACAAAATGGCACAAAGTTAGTAATGTGTTTTCCAACCATAGAAACTCATTCATGAAAAAAACATCAAGAGGTGAGCCCCCATTAAAATATTAAAAACAAAGATCAAATTCAGGACACAAAGAGTACAAAAAATAGTTCTGGACTTAAATAAAATAAGTATTTGTGATGAGTTGGTTAATCACACTGTGAAAGACTGTGTCACAACTAATTAGTTAGTTCAGTCAGCTTTAGTTAGTATCTGAATGTGATCCAGTTAGCCTGTCCATCCATGATTGATGAGGAAGCTAGCCATTAAGGAAATTTTGCAAAATGTGTGTGCTTTATTAGTGCATTAAGCCTACACTGGTTTTGAAATACATGTTAAAAACTTATATGTAAAGTCAGGCCTTTCAGGGAACTTGGCCTATATAGAATGTTATCAAACAATATATTAATGCATTATCTTTTCATTGAACTGGAGTTTATTTTAATTGAATAACTCAAAAGTACATGTTAGAACAATATCATATGACTGATTAGAATGTCAATTGTTCAGTTGTCTATTGAGGAAATTCATTCATCAAAACAGCATTAAAAGTTTTACACCTTTTTAAAGAATTAAGTTCTTACATTATAAGCTTGCAATTTGTGTTTCAAAAAGGGAACTTTTGTGTAACATAAATGATCATTGATTCTCGTGTTATTCATTATTATAGTGTAATTGTAAGACATTACACAATGTGAATTAGTTAAAAATTATTAAAATAATTATCTAAATTGAGAATTTAATGTTTACAAATGAGGAATATGATATTTGATAAAAATCATTAACCATTATGTATTTAATAGCTACAATGTGAATGATTTGTTACTTATACTAACCCTGTCTAATTGAAGTGATAAATTAGAGGGAGACAAGCAAGCTAATAACAACTGAAAACTTTTGAGCTGGTCTTTGCTAACGAACGGTACTGACCATCAGATTTAAATGCTCCCACAGCTGAAAGGGTGAGCATGTTTGGCAATAGGTCTGAGTCCTGTGACCTGCATATTGTGAATGAAGCACCCAAACCACAGGGAGGCTTATGATGAAAAAAGAAATAAATGTGTTGTTTATCTACTTAGTTACAGATGCTTCATGAACATTCATGACCTTAAGTCTGCCAAACTATCACTTATGTTCTAACATTAATTATTTTACAAGTGTATTGTGATGAATCAGAAGAGATTTATGAAATATATATAAATTAGGTTATAAGACACACCAAAAAGAACAACAAATGTTTTAAGATCTAAGATCTTATATAATACGTTTTACTAAACAAAGATACCCAACTATATACTCTATAAAGTTATTGTAAAAAACATTCTGTAAAGTAGTCCAAGGTGTTGTCACCATTATGCGACTTATATCTGAAGCAAGCATTATCAACTACAGACATAAAATCTAACAACTGGTTTTTGAACTTACAGTTATGTTTCAATTTAAGGTTATTTCTATAAAAAATAGTAACTCTTACTTCTAATACAAACATTACCTGCTCGCAATGTTTCCATGCTTGGAGGGAACCATCGCTCACCAGGACGGAGGAGGATGAACACTGTGTCCTTGTCTACAGTTTTGAAATAATTTTCATCTTCAACCTCTGTTCCATCATTTTCTAGCACCACTCTAAGGTTGGAGGGGGTGCTGTAACCCAACTTTTCTCCACCTACAAAATGATCATATGGCTCACTCAGATACATTATTATTATTTAAAAATTGAAAAAACATCTTTTTGAGCTTCAATACTCAATTACAATAAAAACTGCTTATAATAGGACAGAATTGTCTGACTTTAAACTAGATGGAAGGAGCCACATTGCTGGTTAGCAATCTAGAACCATGAATCCTAGAATCCCCAAAACAAGTAATTTGAAAAACCTGTCCATCTTTTAGAGGGTGTCCATTATATGAAAGAATAGAAGGTGACTAACACACAAATAATAGTTTGCTTCTTCAAAATGCAAATTATGTATTTATTTATATTACAAACTTAAATCATAAATATGGGAACTTTACATTAAACAGAACCTGTTTACCAACTCTGTGCATTTACAGACTAACAATATTTATTTTCTTGCCATCAAAAACTGTTAACAAACCAACCATCCTACTAAAACCTCAACTATTAGATTGGTTTCCATCTGAAAGTGCATATTTAAGACCTAGTGGCAATGGTCACTCATTCAACAAACTAATTATGTTCTATAACATAGTGCTACAAAATGTTTGTCTGCCGTGTTTCACAACTACATTGTGCTAACCTTGTCCGTGCCTGATAATCAACTTGTGAATAAATTTTAAACTGAAGTACATCATCAGACAACTACATTGCGCTAACCTTGTCCGTGCCTGATAATCAACTTGTGAATAAATTTTAAACTGAAGTACATCATCAGACAACTACATTGTGCTAACCTTGTCCGTGCCTGATAATCAACTTGTGAATAAATTTTAAACTGAAGTACATCATCAGACAACTACATTGTGCTAACCTTGTCCGTGTCTGATAATAAACTTGTGAATAAATTTTAAACTGAAGTACATCATCAGACAACTACATTGTGCTAACCTTGTCCGTGTCTGATAATCAACTTGTGAATAAATTTTAAACTGATGTACATCAAGAGAGAAAAAAATAAAAACTGCCCAAGGTGTAGTTTTTCTTTAATTCACACAACTGCAGATTGTTAGTTTAAACTAAGTTGCACATCCTACAGTATTGTGTGTAGTACAGTTCTGTTGACTCAGGTGTGCAGATCCACAAATACTAACACTTCAAATGTATACACATTCTTCTGATGAAGGAGTGAATTTTGTTGTTCATTCTGTTTTAATTAGTATACTTAAAGCTGATTTTATTTTACACCATATTTGCTACATACTGTCAACACAAGATTCTTTGGATCATAATAAAACTGGAGACAATCATGATCTCCTAGCATGAGTGAACAGAAGCTGTTATGACACCAAAAACAGGATGTCTGCATGGAGGGTTCTTACTTCAGAGAAGTCCACAAACACACACCATACAAACTAAAACCTCGAGCACCAGAATTTAACGCAAACAAAACAAATCAATACATTATTTAAGTAGTTTTATATCTTCATTACATTGTACTAAAATCTACACATTTAACATAGGAAATAGTCTGGAAAATACACCAAACATACAAAACTCAATTCACAATGGTACACACACATCCTCATAACAGTTATCAAATATTTTCTGTGAATGAAAAACTAAGCGAAACTACTTAAAGCAACTGCAGGAAATGTTTCATTTTCCCAGTTGAAAACCAGGAAACAGAAACTTAGTTTCATCACCCACTTAAGCATAAATAAATTATATACACTAGGCATATGATTGACAGATAGTAAAAGAAAAAATAGTTGCTACTGGAGACCAATGAAACTGGACATTTCTTACCAGTGGAATGCTTCAGAGGTCAGTCATTGTATTTACTTACATTAATGACAATAAGATGGGGATAACCTTTGTTGAATATTTTGGTACTTAAAGATGATAGAATGTCACAGACTGACTTATATTAAATGTTAAGTTGGACATGTTCAGTATTTGGAAGTTTTCCTTTAATTATACTGAAGTGAAAGGTTATACATTTGAGTTAGTATACTTTGATTTGGTGTAGATGTAAATCCTTTCAATAACGAGCTACAGAAAAATGTCTTGGCAGAGTAGTGGATGTGACATTCAAAGCCATTATCACCATGCTCTGTTGAACAAAACAAAGATGAAACAGGTAGCAACTGTCTTGTTTAGAGTGTAGTGAAACTTCAGAGGAAAGACTTGAATGAACAATCTAAGAAAGTAACTCCAGTGTAAGTACAAAGTTTCAAAACACTTCAGGTCCCCAATCTCCACTATTAATGTTACAGTGAATATAACTTTACAATATATTTATTAATATACTGATTGTAAGTGAAGGAAGCCAGTTATCTCCATTAAAGTTACAAGTCACAACCTGCAAAAATGCATCTCAGAATGGTTGGTACGGGTATTAACACTTTTATTGATAATCAGAGAACAACGTTTCCACCTTATGAATAAAAGTATTAATATCCACACAAACCGTTCTGAGATGCATTTCACTTTCAAGTGGGTTTCTCACCATCAAGAAGTCACAACTTACTAGGAGTACCTTTCACAGTTGTGGTTTTACCTTAGACAGTACACTGGTTTACTAGTAAGGGTTCACAGGATAGCTGCTACAAAGGTTAAGATCTTTTAGTTTTTATTAGAAAAATAAAAGGATGAGGTGATCTTACTGAAGTTTGAGATATTATAAAGTAAATATAAAGAATTCTTTGATTATACTGTGTCGTATTCAGAACACAAGACAACACTGTCTTATGAAACGAGTTAGAAATAGTCAATTTTGGAGGACAATATTATACAAGTGTTTAAGACTGGAACTACTGACTTCCTGGAAAATTAAATTTGGGTTTAAATTTTGTACTTTTCTTGAGGCTCAGGGTTGACAAACAAAACAAACCTTGAAAAACCAAATGTTTGGTTTATAGACATTAGCAGAATAATTTAAAAGCATTTAACTCGATGTTCTTTAACCATGAAACTTACATCTGTCAAGTCAGATATATAAAACAGCCTTTTAATCTTAGAGTTCTCCAAAGTTTGCACAAAAATGACATTTAGTGGAGTAATAGATTCTTTAAAGTAAAAAACACATGATTAATTACAGCTTGCTTAATATTAAAAAAAATCACAGTACACCAAACATAAAGGTACTAACCTTTAGTTCTAAGATCTGAGAGGGAATGTGCCACAACTGCTTTCCTTGTTTCTCTATTACAGCTCCATACTTTGTATGGAAGCTGTCTCAGTTCCTGGAAAATAAAAAAAATAATAATAGATACAAGTCTCCATATCACCATGTATGTGGCAAAATGTATTGAAGTAGCTTCATAATTTCATTAAAGTAAAAACCTAAAGGAAAGTTACACTGAGTTTATTCTCCAAGGTGGATTACACTAGTTTTTGGTTGGTTGTTTGATCATTCGCTCAAAGTCACTTAGTTATGTGCACCAAACAGCTGATAAAAAAGTAAAAATCACTAAAATACACAACAAATCACTTTAAAGCAAAACAAAGCCCAATTTTTTAATTAAAAACTTAAGAGTTAAAAAGGCCAATGACCTTAAAAATTTTAAATCACAACTGAGGTGGACAGTGTCACCATCACCAATGACACTGTCCAATGTCAAGAGTGAGTCCATGGTAAAAATATGTTTAAAAGGGTATTGTCACTCATTGTTGTAACAATGGCACAACAGTAAAATGTGGGTTATTGTGATTTGAGTGTCGCACAAGTACTGCTTACCTTCTATGTGATCCAGGGCAAGAGAAATGGCAGTGAATACAGAAACTGTAGAGGGGATTCTGTGTGCAACCACTGAACCAAATCTAATCATGGCAGATCCCACAGAGTCACCTGATTTTGAAACATGTATATAAATAAGAACTGAAGGATGGTTCAAAAGATATTTGGCAATTTAAAGATAGTACTTCCAATTGGGAGTATCTGCTGTCTTCAGATGACTCAAAGAAAGGTCACACATAGATATGGTAATAAGCCATGGTGAGATGGGCTGACCAATGAATTCAGCAACGTTATCGAACGACAGACCCAACTTATCTAACTGCGCTTGGGTACGAAGTCCCACTGAGGAAGGAAAACACAACTTCAGGTGGGATGCTGTGGTAAAGATCAATGTTTGGAAGCATATAGTAATGACAGCTGCAAATGGCAAAAGTATAGAAAATATTTGTAAGAGTCAGTGTATAAACCTGGACTTGAAAGGTGTAGGAGGCAACTGATGGTGAGTAGGGTCTAACATCTTCAAGGCAAAGGTCCTGGCAGGGCCATAGGTCAGAGACCCATGGTCTAGTTTTGATCAAATGAGGGCACAATAGATTTTTAGTATAGAACATTGACCCATGACCCAAGAGTTGATTGACTGATTTAGTGTTTTATGGCACAAAGCAGCTAGGCTATCTGCGCCAAACGTTCGGTAAAAAGGTAAAAATAAATTAAATGTAGTAAAATACAGAAAAGGAAATGAAGGTAAAACAAAACATCATTGAAAAACAGAAAAAGCATAAAACCAATGTTGACACCTAGTTTACAATGATAAAGTGGAGTAAAAGAAGTTGTAAAGTACTTACTCTAGCAAAATGGTAATATTCATAACCCGCCAGGAAGACTAACAGATAAGTTCAAGAACCACCATCAATCACCTGAAGTTAGCCTTTCCAGTTCTGGTTCCGAGTTTTGTGTCAAAGCAGCCATTATCAAAATGTAAAATAATAGAAGTTTTAAAAGACACAAGGCAAAATCGTAATAATGAGTAGCCAAATGTCCAGTAAAAAGGTAAAAGTAAAGTAAATGAAGTAAAATTTGTAAAAGTAAATGAAGGTAAAAACAAAACAGCAATTAAAAACAGAAATTTGCATAAAACCGATGTTGACATCCAATCTAGAAAGTTGTATAGAACTTCTGTAGCAGAATGGTAATGATCATAACCTGCCAGGAAGACTTAACAGGCAAGTACGAGAACCACCGTTAGTCATCTGAAGTTGGTCTTTCCAGTCCTGGTTCCAGGTTATGTGTCATTATGGCCAATACCAAAGGGTAAAGTAATAAAATTTTAAATGATATACAGCAAAGTTGGAATAACAACTCGCCAGGATGACTAACGGGTAGTTCAAACAGCAGCGTTAGTCACCTGAAGTTGGCCTTTCCAGTCCTGGTGTTAAGTTATTTAATATTCTGGCCAATTTTAAATGTCAAATTGAGCAAGAGAGAATGAAACTGTGAAAAGGGAACCACAATTAGAAAGATGTAATAAATAAATATCCAACACTTAAATGAGACTGAAGAGATTAATGGCTATTAAAAAACTAAAAACTTTATCAAGATGGACAGTCTCACCATCACCAATAACACTGTCCAATGTTACAGATAAACCCTGGGAAAAAACATGTTTAAAATAGTGCAGTCGTTGAGAATTGTAATGATGGCAAGAAAGTAAGATGTGGCTTACAGTGATTTGAGTGTTACACAAACTACACACTGGTGCATAATTTCCAGATAAAAGAAAACGATGAGTTGAAAAGCTGTGACCAATGTGTAGTCTAGTTAGAACAACTTCCTCCTTCTGAACCTTACAGAAGCTAGATGGCCAAAGCCCAATATAGGGTTTTATTTGAAAGAGCTTCTAGCGTTGCTCACTCCAAGTAGGCTGCCAGCTGGCATGAAGCCGAGCCTTGAATATAAGACTATAGTCCATGTACGGAATAGGCACAGTGGTGATAGTGCCGGAGCAGATAGATTGAGCTGCCGTGTCTGCAAGCTCATTCACACGAATATCAACATGGCCTGGTATCCAGAAAAACTGGATTGAAGTAGCAATTAATGAGAAACTGGCCAGTCGGTTTTGAATATCAGTAAGAACAGCGTGTGAGCCACCATGTAGTGATTCCAGGGCCAGTATAGAACTAAGTGAATCAGTATAAATAGTACAGTTGGAGTACTGCTCAGCTTCAATATGATCCAGGGCAAGAGATATGGCATACAGTTCAGCAGTGAACACAGAAGCTGTAGAGGGGATTCTGCACGCAACTACTGACCTATAGCAAACCACAGTAGAGCCCACTGAATTACCCAATTTGAAACAATCTGTGTAAATGGGAACTGAATGATTATTTGAAAGATGTTCATTGAATAAAAAATGGTACTTCCAATCTGGAGTATCTGATGACTGAAAGAAAGGTCACATTTGGGGGCTGTAATAAGCCATGGTGGGATGGACTGACCTGTGGAATCTGCAATGCTTTGCAAGGACAAACCCAAGTCATCCAATTGCACCTCGATGAGAAGGCCAAAAGGGGCAACGGCAGATCGTCTGTTCTGAAAAAGTACAGCCCACCGAGGATGTGAAACATATCCCCAGGTGTGATGCTTTGGTGAGGAACAAAGTTTTGAAGAATGTAGTAAAGATAGTTGCAAATGGCGAAGGTGCAGAGAAGATTCATGAGATTTAACATATAAGCTTTGAACTGAAGAGGTGTGGAAAGTACCAGTGCAAAGTCAAAGTCCTTGGTGATGAATGGGGTCTAGCATCTTTAAGGCTGAGGGTCTGGCAGAGCCATGGACCATTGAAACATAGTCGAATTTTGATCGAATAAGGGCACAATATACCTTTAACAGAGAACATTGATCTGCTCCTCAACTGGTAATAGAGAAAACAAGGAGGATGTTCAGTGCTCTTGTGCATTAGACCAATAGCTGCTTTAAGTGTGGTATAAAGGTCAGCTTATGGTCAAAGATAAGCCCCAAGAACTTGGTCTCAGGGACCACTGGAAGCAAAACTTCACTGATAAGGAGTTCAGGATCAGGGTGAATACCCCATTGGCAGCAAAAGTGCATACAAACAGTTTTAGAGAAAAAGAAATTAAAGCCGTTTGCCATAGTCCACTTCTGTACATGACTGAGAAAAGTTTGTAGTTGCCGCTCAATATATCACATGTTCAGTGACTGTCATGAGATGTGAAAGTCGTCGACAGACAGCCCATTTGCAATAGTGAGAAGTTGTTCAGTGATGGCAGAAGCAGGAGATAGATAGTGCAGCATGTCATAGTGTACATTGTCAGGTCCAACAGATGTACTGCCAGACCGATGAATGGCCATTTTCAGTTCCAGTGTAAAGGGACAATTATAGTCAAAGAGACAGTCAGTTCAAAAGGAGAGGTGAATGCTCTGCCCAAGAAGGTGGAGGAACAAGCAGAAGTGCTAGATACCTGGCAAAAGCTTTCACCTAGAGTATCAGCGATGCTCCAGACATCAGCCATCTCCTGACCATCAGAGAGTAAGATTGAGAGGGAGACAGAATTGTAGTGCCCACTGACCTTTTGAATCCTGTCCCATATGACCTTGGAACTGGTGGTAGAAGATATGTTTGTTGTTAAATTAATCCAAGATTCTTTCTGGTTTTGATGTCTTACCCACCTAGCATGTGCACGAGCACGTTGGAAGGCGATGGGGTTCGAAAGTGTGTAATATCTACAAAAAGTATCCCAGGCTCGTTTTTGAGCCTTCTGTGCTAAGTGGCAAGCAGGATTTCACCATAGACAAGGATATTATGGAAAACGTGTAGAGGTTTTAGGAAAACACTGAGCAGCTACTTGTATAATACAGCCAGTTACTGCTGCCATACAGTCGTCTATTGATGGCTGATTCACGATAGCAGGATCAAGTTCTGCGAAAGCAGTGAAAGTGGACCAGTCTGCCTGATCCAGCTTCCACCAGGGCATGCGGGTAGGGTGGCACTGACCATGGCCAGTCTCTCTCAAAAGAGATTACTGTCAACCCACCATGAAAAATGGGAGAATAATGAAGAGGAGCAAACCGAGAGATCAATAGCGGTAAAGGACTGACTAGGTGCATGAAAGTAAGTGGAAGAACCAATATTAAAAAGAGAAAGATTGTGATCAGAGAGCATACGCTCTACAAAGCGACCCTTCCCATCAATAATAGCACTTCCCAAGAGGGGATGATGTCCATTAAAATCCCCCGGGATTAGAAATGGAGATGATAACTGTTCAACGACAGCATCAAGGTCTGATTGATCATATGTCTCTCCAGGGGACAGGTAGAGAAAACAAACAGTGATGGTATGACACAAGGAAACATGGATAGCTATGGCCTCCAAGGGTGTGTTGAGTGACAAAGACAGGGTGGGCACATGCTGATCAACCAACAGTGCCACCCCTCCATGTACTAGTCCATCACACAACCTGTCATTTCCATACAGAGAAAACTGACGAATGGAGACTGTATCAACAGATTTGAGAAATGTTTCTTGTAAAGAAAAACAAAAAGGATGGTAGGAAGCAATCAGCGTCTTAATATCATCCAGATTAGAATGTAAACCTAGACAGTTCCATTGTATCAAGGTAGCCATTTTTAATGATGGGTAGGCAAAGTGGCTGGAGAACACTTCTGTTTATGACCACTTCTGCCCCTCACTGCAGAATCTCCTTGAGTGGAGAGACAAGCAAGAATCTTTGAGTTGGAGACATTCTTAAAATCCCTCTCAACAATAACTCCACGTGATGAATTCAAGGTAGCATGAGGGGTAACCTCAATAGGAATATCCCCAATTGCTGTTGAATTCAAGAGAAGTTCACTGTGGTGGGTTGTGGATGTTTCAACTAATATGTCTCCAGATCAAAGCTTCTTTACCAACTTTGGAGAGCCAGCAAGACCCTCTTGTCCCTTTTGAATAAAAAAGGGACATTTGCCCTGAAGGTTTTTCTAAAAGAAAATGTAATACAAGAAAATGAGGTACAGGTGTTACAGATGTTGAAGATTGCTGCTCAGAATCTTCAAGATGTGGTCATTTACCAATTAACTGTTTTTTCACTATTTTATTTAAATGTTTGGAAGGAGGATCCATAGGAAAAAAGAAAAATTTCAGTTTCCATTGACCCCACCCACCATGGAGCCATACGAGGGTATGCACTACAAAATCATGCAAGGACAATATGGCAAGGGTTTTGTGAGCACTGTACCCAAACACCAGCATCAGGCACAATGTCCACAACACCCACTGAGAACTTCTAACACTGGTACTTGGTTGACTCTAGCCCAAGTTGACCAGCCGACTGACCCAAGGGTGGCCACCCAAAGGCTGCCCGTCTACAGGAATTCAAGGTCAAAGTGGTGTGTTAGGGTTGGACCCCTCAGCCACCAGGATCCTCTCCTCCCCTTCATGAGTCACGACATTATTAAACAAACTTGCTAGATCTTCACTTAAAGTGAACAAGACAAAACAATGATCAAAATACCAACCTCTGAAGTTAATCACTAATAACAAGGACCTAGACCAAATCAACTCCACTAATAGTAACTATTTTGTTACCTTCCACTCATCCACCCATCAACCCACTTATAGCCTTTTCCCAATATGGTTTTCTTAGCTTATTTTTGTGTGGCATTTTATATAAGCCTTTGGATAACTGAATGATTTGTCAGCAGAAGGAAAAGTTTTACTAATTGTACAACATACTACAGGGTGTTCGGAAAGTCGCTGTGCAGTTTTGAACAGCATTCATTCAATCTATTTCAAGCCAGCAACTGATAGCGGTGTTTAAGAACAAAATAGGAAGGATCTAAGCCTGTATTGATGTCAACGGGGGTCACTTTCAACATTGTTTATAATTGTCATTCATATTATCTCCTGTATTCGATATTGAAAATGTTTGTTAATAAATATATAAGTGTACAGTGACTTTCCAAACACTCTGTACATTTCAACAAGACATTGATCTATCTTCTTCAGGTGTACTGACACATCTAGTATGTTCTACCATAATGAACCATTTCCTTATACTTATAAATTGTTATTTGTCTATCTACTACTACATTAGTATAATTTGCTTTCTTATTCAAGCCTTTTGAATAGTTAGGTATACCACAAATAAACCCTTTCCACAATTTTAGTTACAAGAACAACCTAGAAAAAAGATAACAGATAAATGACACAAGACATTCCTTTTATGAATACATATTAGCTTTCGTTTACTAGATCATATTTCACTAATGCCTCTGTAAATCTTTTCTATCACTATTAAAATAAACATGACCACAAACTCCAAATAATAAATATTTTAATGTACCTGATGTTTCTTCTCATGGCTCAAAAATACAAACTGATTAAGACTTTGTACAACAATTTGAAGAAGTTTTTATTTTCTTTATTGCAAAATAAACAAATAAATATAATACAAACATGTTTACACATGAATATACAGTTTATTATATAAATTTCAATTTTGGAAGGATAATCATAACATTATTTATGAAATGACTTTGTCGGCAGTGTCTCCTTATATTTTCATTCTAAATAATAATTACTTCTTTCTAAAACTAATTTCACAAGATATTACAATCAACAGTTCAAGTGTTAAAACATGCTCAGCTGCAGTTATTGGTGACATTCTTAAAATCATTCCTGTTCGTTGCAACCAGTTTCAGGAACATCTTTGAGAACTACGTATATTGTGCTTCATATGTCACATTTTCATGGTACACGTTTCATCACAACCTCTACATTTTGAATATAATTGTTTGATATTATAATTATTATCTCATACACAACTGATACAAAAACCAACACTTCCTTCTGATCTGAAATCATGTCATGAAAAGTAAAACTCAAATCACCAGGTACATTAAAATAGTATTTTATCTGGAGTTTGTGAGTGATTTCTAGCCTCCTGTGTGCACTTACACATCTGAATTATTACATCCTCTAGAACTGTTCCAATAAAAGAAGCAAGTCCAACTAACTGGCCTAAAATTTCCATGGTAACACTTATCTTTAAAAACCAGAATGCCATATTCAAGGCTCCAATCCTACAACACCTGTCCACTCTACTAACACACTAAAGTAAGACATTCTTAAACACATCTGATTTTTGACCTTGTTCAAAATCAAGAGGTAAACCTTGGCTGGCTATGATGCTTTACCTTCTTTTAATCTTTAAGTGTTCCATGTATTAACATCTGTATAACTCACCCCAATTCTAATATTTTCCATAGAGTGTCCTGGAGCAGGAAGATTACAAATATTTTCTTTTGTAAAAACAGAGCATAAAATTTAAAAACTCAACTATCTTTAAAATATTGTTATTAGCATCCTTTAGATGTAAAACTCCCCATTCTAATATTTTTCTTTCCATAAAAATATAACAAAACATACTTTTTGTTAGTTCTGACAATCTCAAAAAGCTGTTTCTCACAAGTTATAATCACTAGACTTGCAATACTTTGGTAAATATTTCATCCTATCTACCAACTGAAAGTTCTTAATGTTATGATACTTATCCTCATATTCACTGATGGAGACAAGAGTGCCTGAATAGGTTCAAGCCCCTGCATTCTTATGTCCCCAAAGTGCCCTAATTTCTTGGTCATAAACAATCTTTAACAACTATAAAAAGATACAAGTGATAGCACACCTGGTTTGGTGGAAGTTAACAACAAGATACAAGTGATAGCACACCTGGTTTGGTGTAAGTTAACAACAAGATATAAGTGATACCACACTTGGTTTAGTGTAAGTTAACAACAAGATATAAGTGATACCACACTTGGTTTAGTGTAAGTCAACAAGAAGATGAAAGATTTAGCATTAAAATGACTTGCAAGTCTTTATAGTAAATCAACTGTGATGTACTATTAATTGGCTATTTAATTTTAGGTTGTAAAAAATATTCATGAGAATAGCTGAATAGAACAAAATCAGGATGATGCATTTACTCTGTACACCAGAGGCAATCTCAAGACCCCATAGTCTCCTCTTTATTTTTATCAAACATCAACCTAATTATGCAATTAACACTATTCCCTAAATAGCATCTATTTCTTTTATAGTCATACTTTTGTTTGTTTTTGAATTTTGCCCAAAGTTACACGAGGGCTATCGGTGCTAGCCATCCCTAATGTAGCATTGTAAGACTAGAGAGAAGGCAGATAGTCATCACCACCCACTGCCAACTCTTTTACCAACAAATAGTGGGACTTACCATCACATTAAGACCCCTGACAGGTGAAAAGGCAAGCATGTTTGGTGCAACAAGGATTTGAACCTGTGACTCTCACATTACAAGTTAAGCACTCTAGCCACCTGGTCATGCCAGGTCTCATACTCTTGTTAGTTTGTGGTTTATCTTAAACAAGCTTTTAATCAGTTGATTCTTATAATTCTGGACTTGATTAGATAGCAAAGATGCTACCATTTGAGTCAAAATATCGCATCAAAAACCAGTACAACATTTTCTCATCTCAAGTATACTTTGTAAGATAATTTATTACAATGAAGTGTCATCGTCAATAATCCAAAACAAATTATGAGACACAAATAATTATCTATAATTAAATAGATTAACTTATAACTATATTATACTTGGCTCATAAAATATGATTTGTAAAGAGTCATGTGAATGGATACACATAATAGTTCATGGCTCAACCAAAGTTCAGTATAAGTAATACTAACAGTATTTCTTGTAATATATTAAGATACATATTAAGAAACTTGTTTTTCTGAGTAACACTTGCCATTAGCTAGTCAGGAGTAAATGTACTAATATTACTATTAGCACACTTAATTTTACGATATTTAACTTCTTTAAAACTGTTTAAAATCACGACAACACTTTTACTAGTTTAGTAGTTGTACAGAATATTCCAAATATTCGTTTAGTCAAAAATTAGTATTGTACCTGAAAGTGAACTTACCATAAGTGACATTATTTCATTTTTGTTTATTATTTTGAAAGTTAAACGCAGTATTTTCGATGTTAGACGTTAACTAATCTTACTCTCTTCCATATTAACTTCGACACTCCCTCTCTCCTTCCCAATCTGCCTTACTCATTAGTTACTTTTTTATTTTTATTTAAGAATAATCAATCCTCCATAGGCGGCCTGATAATCATATACATTACTAAAGAGATAAACAACAAAATTAAGTAACGCTATAAAACAATCAAATACGCTTCAGTAAACCCAGTT
Source organism: Carcinoscorpius rotundicauda (assembly GCA_011833715.1). Taxonomy (NCBI): domain Eukaryota; kingdom Metazoa; phylum Arthropoda; class Merostomata; order Xiphosura; family Limulidae; genus Carcinoscorpius; species Carcinoscorpius rotundicauda. The sequence goes on along the minus strand of CM022396.1, from coordinate 96,995,409 downwards.
GTTATGGTTTATATTAAAGGCCATACAATAATTTATCGTTCTGAACAAGGACGAACAAGTTTAGAATAAAGAGAAAAATGTCATCATGAATTCCAAATATTAAATAATCGAAACTTATTTTCTTTCTTCCTTATAATTTGTTTGTTTGTTTTGGAATTTCGCACAAAGCTACTCGAGGGCTATCTGTGCTAGCCGTCCTAATTTAGTAGTGTAAGACTAGAGAGAAGGCAGCTAGTCATCACCACCCACCGCCAACTCTTGAAATAGTCATTTATCAACAAATAGTTGAATTGACTGTCACATTATAACGCAACACAGCTGAAAGGGCAAGCGTGTTTGATGTGACGGAGATCCAAACTTGCGACCCTCGGGTTATGTATGAGTCGAGTGTCTTAACCATTCGGCCATGTGAGCGTCTATGTAGTTAAATTAAATACTGACATAATATCTTCTATAAATTCTCTCCTCTTAAAAATCTTGAAAGGGGATAGAGGCATGGTGGATAAAACATTTTAGTTATTTTAAACAGTTCTTTACATTTATACTTAACACTAAATGCATTTTATTTTAATTCGAGGGAAATGTCAGATCATAGACATTGTTGTCAGGTATAACAATTTCTAATTTTGAACTGGTGACGAGAAGAAAACCAAACAGCCATTAGTATTTACCATTACCAGGATGTTGTTGGATCCTCTGAACCAAATAACAGGCTTGATTGCCATTTTATTTTAAAATGCCTACACCTAAAAATATGGAACTCGTTCAAAGCATCACATTTCAAACCCAGGACACTTTGATTCGCAGTCCCAACACACTAACTTTAGTCCATTCTCTGCTCGGTTTAAAAATATTCACACTTCCATATATACGTTGAAAAACAATAGATAATATTCTATTTCCATGGTTATAGTTTTAATATATGACTCTTATTCTATTCAAATGACAACAGATTAATTCTTCCTTTTAATTAAACATATTCCAAATAATCACTACACTGATACTGAGTATAATAAGCAGCACCCAGAAGAGTTTCTTTTGCTTGAGAATCTACATGTGCCTATAACAGGCCACAAGGTCTTCGTTTATATGCTGTTAGTTTTCTCGGCATTTTGCCTCTGGTGATGTAGCATTGAAACGAACAGTAAATGGTATTTTTTTCAGTAAAGTTCTACGAATAAAATCCACGCCAACAAATATGACAAAGCTCAATCTAAATCAATCAATCATTGGCATCGCCACTTGGTTAAACAAAATGAACAAATAGTGAATTAGTAAGAAGATTCACATGTCATGTAGAAAAACGTTTTTGTTTTGGAGTCTGCCATCCTAAAAAAACAAAAAAGCAACCAATGGTAGTCAGTGAAGAGTCTTCAAGTTAGGGCATTGGTTGAATTTGGCATTATTATGGATGAAAAGAGACCTAAATGTTAGTTAATGACTAGACTTGAAAGAACTCTATTCATCGAGAGTTAAAGTGTAGAAGATAATTTGAAAAATCAGAACAAATCAGGTGTCAAACAATACACATGACAAGTAAGCATCAAGAATACCATAGTAATCTACTTATTTAACTAATATGATGTAAGAAATTATAGTTTTGGAGTACGTGGCAGTAACCAATCATATAAAGCCAATGATAAACAAACCTTAAAGCACAATGGAAGAAGATCAAAGTTCGAACAACAGAACAGGAAGTACAATAAGGTTCTAAAGTACTCGCCCTTTGTATTCATAAAGTATAAATGAACAATAAGTATAGAGTAAATGAAACTATTAAATTTCAGACGGACAATTCCCAGTTAGTAATCTTGAGATGATCTGGATAACATTTCTATTTCAAGACTATTTCTTTCTCAAGACTATTTACACACTGAAAGAAAAAATGTCCACCAGCAGAAAACAAGGAGTCAGAACGAAGGGGAGTTAGACTGTCATGATTTGAAAGATTGTCTGGTGTAGATATTATTAATTAGTGTATTTTGTGAGATAATATTTTATTACTGTTCAGATTTTTATTATAAGAGAGTTAAAAGAAGATGATTATTGGGAAATCCGTTTGTAGCTCATTGATGTAAGTTTACTGGCTTATAAAACTTTCCCGTGATGGACTGACCACAGATAGCCTATTATGACAATTTTCACGAAAACAAATAAAAAACACACCTGTAAGTTCTTAACAACTGGCAATGGCGTTGCAGTATATAACTGTTATGTATTCATGACTGACAATTACATTGCATCCGATAATGTCAGATGTCAGTGAATGGTAATGATATAACGTAAGTCAGATACATTTCAAGTTTTATTAGCTGGTAATGATATTACGTCTCATAGGTTTAGCCACACGATGTTCCTCATATCATGTTGACTCTTATTTTGTCATACAGCTGATTGGTTGATTTTGAAGTTAGGCCATGTGTAGGTGGACTCAGCAGATACACTAATATGACTTTGATATAAGAAACCACATACACGCTAAAAATGAAATTCGATTCTCGTGAACTTATATGCTAGTGAAGTATTAAACAATATTCTAAAGAGATCGACTGCTGGAAAAACAACAAAAAACTGAAACGTTTTGTGTTTATTTGATAAAAAGTAAGACAACAGGGTAACAGTTAAACGCTTAGTATCTGATTAAGGAATAAAAAAACAGGGTACCAGTGAAACGTTTTCTATCTGATAAAGGAATCAGGCAACAGGGGGACAGTTCAACGTTTCGTATCTGATAAAGGAACAAGACAATAGGGTGACAATTAAACGTTTTGTATCTGATAAAAACACCAGGCAACATGGAGACACATAAAAGTTTTGTATCTGATTAAGGAATAAGATTAAAGGGTGACAGTTTAACGTTTAGTATCTGATAAAAGAATGAGACAACAGTAAATCAGTTAAACGTTTAGTATCTGATTAAGGAAATATGCAATAGGGTGACAGTTAAAAGCTTTGTATATGAAAAAGGTATCAGACAAAGGGTGACAATTAAATGTCTCGTATTTCATAAAGGAATAACACAATAGGGAACCAGTAAAACGTTTTGTATCTGATAAAGTAATAAGACAACGGGGTACCAGTGGAAAGTTTTGTATCTGATAAAGTAGTAAGACAACGGGGTACCTAGTGGAAAGTTTTGTATCTGATAAAGTAATAAGATAACAGGGTGACAGTTAAACATTTTGTATCTGATAAAGGAATAATACAACAGAAAACCAGTTAAACGTTTTCTATCTGGTAAAGAAAGAAGAGAACGGGGTGACAGTTCAACATTTTGTATTTGATAAAGGAATAAGACAACAGGCTAGCAGTGAAACATTTGGGATATGATACATGAATAAGACAATAGAGCGACAGTTAAACTTTTTATATCTGACAAAGGAACAAGACAATAGAGTGATAATTAAACGTTTTGTATCTTATAAATATTTAAGGCAACAGGTTGAAAGTTAAACGTTTTGTATCTGATAAAGAAACCAGGCAACAGGGTGACAGTTGAACGTTTTGTATGTGATAAAGGAATCAGGCAACAGGTTACCAGTGAAACGTTTTGTATCTGATAAAGGAATTATGTAGTAGGGTACCAGTAAAACATTTTTGTATGTGATAAAGAAATAAGATAATTGTGTGTTATGTATAAAGCGTTATGTATATACGTTGTTATTCATGTAGAAATTTCTAGAATTAGGTAGATCGATCATTTGTCTTGGCCTGGTGTCTGTATGAGACGAATCGAGATTACTCTGGAATTCTGGGAAGTTACGCGATTGTTCGAGAATACAGTAGGCCTACTAGTATATAAACAGACGGCGATGCGAGGACAATCAGTCATCCGTTTTCATTCTATTCAAGAGATGTTTTTCGTTTGAGAAATTTTCAACGTTTGCTGTGTGTTTATTCAACTTGAATTTGTGACTGGAGCTAGATCTACAAAAGCTGTGATTTTATTTCGTCAATCTTTACGATTCAGTTCGAATTACTGGTTATACTGAAAGTCAACACGTGCAGGACTGTTTAGGGGAGACCGGGGCAAGTTGGAAAACGACAAATTTGAGACATTCATCCAAAACATCGTAAAAAGAACTTCGTCAAATTTTTTGGACTGTGAATTGTTTCTGGACTTCTCCTTTCAAACTTCGGAATTTCTTCGTGGGACCAAATTCACCCCCTAGACTGGAATTTTGGATTTCTGATCTGGACTTTTGGACTTTCATTTTGGATCATATTATTAGACACAGGCCAGTACCATTTTGTATTGTAATTAACTTTGAAGGTTGAAACTGAATATCTGTCATTGTTATTATATAATTTATTTTATATCTGTCACATATATAATAGTTTATTGTAATAAATTATATAAGCTGTTATCTGTGTCTTTCTGTTGCGTTCAGTCCACATACATAAAAAACGTAACATGTGTGACAGTTAAACGTTTCGTATCTGATAAAGGTGACAGTTAAACGTTTTGTATCTAATAAAGAATAAGACAAAGGTACCAGTAAAACACTTTTTGTATCTGATAAAGGAATCAGACAATAGGGTGCAAGTGAAACGTTTTGTATCTGATAAATGAATCAAATTATACTGAAAGTTTGATTGCTGATCAAAAAGATGCAATTGGAAATTTGAGTATTAAACAGAACATTAGAAAAGATAACTTGAAATTTTGATTTTCTTGTCAATAATTCGGGAAAAAGAAAAATGTTTAGGTTGTATATATAAATTCAAGGTTCAGGTAAACCAATAGCCAGAGTTCTTATATGTCAGTTTACATTGTGAGTTAAAAGAAAAATTGGGATGTTGGTAACAGTTATAGATTGTGGTGCAAAAAAACCACAATAGAATTTTAAAATGTTGATAACAATTATTGATTGAGATGTAAAGAGCACAATAAAAGTTTAATAAGTTGATAAAAATTATAGATTATGATGTAAAAATCACAATAAAATTCCAGGATTGTGGTAAGAATTATAGATTGCCATGTAAAACCAAAATAAAATTTTAGAATGTTGGTAACAATTATTGACTGTGATGTACAGAGCACAATAACAGTTTAGTAAGTTGATAACAGTTAAAAATTTTGATGTAAAAAACAAAACAAAATTTTAGGAAGTTGGTAACATTCATAGATTGTGATATAAAATCCACAGTAAAAGTTTAGAATGTTCATAAAATTAGTGAGTGTGTTGGGATGTAAGAACCACGACAAATTATTGGGGATAATGATTAGTATTTTGGTCTTTGGATTTACAATAATATAATGAGGGGTTCGATTCTCCTCGGTGAACACAGCAGATAGGCCAATGCTATAATATAACATGAATTAACCTTTATCAGGTTTTTATTTGAACGTTAAAACAGTGAATTTGTTCTCAGTGAAAGAAATAGTAAAAATATGGTATTTGTTTGTAATATTTCACACATTATGAAACTACTTAAAATACTTAATGTCAACTAAGTAAATAAATTCCTTTGTAAACTGCTTGAAAAACGTAAAATCAACTTTTATCATAGTAATTGATACGTGGCTTAAAGTTTAGTTTTACAATGTAAAACTATTTAAATTTACAATTACTCCAAAGTTGCTATATTTGATGAAAAGTACCACTGGCTGTAAGAAATAACCCCAATACTAAGTATGCGAAGTAGTAATCAAATACCCCACTAAATTCACTCCATAATGAATACTAAATATAAGTTAATTTGTTTTTACTAAAGACAATGAACTGAAATAATGAATAGTAGAACCACCACAATTCTAAACTTCCTTAACAAACGTTTCGGAATTTCACATATTCTATCTTCAGCAAATCTACGACTATAATGAAAGAAACAATCTTTGGTATAATTACAAATATAAAAATACAAAAACCAATGTCAGAAAATTATAAAATATTCAGTTTCAACAAATGAGAGAGAAATATTTGAATAAAGTTGAGGAAAGTGTTGGAATTCCTAACGAAGCTTGGATTTCGTTTATAATCTTTCTTATCAACGGCTCGTGATCATTCGAAGTAGGGTATGATGATGTTGGTTAGTGTATGGAGTTCAAGTCTGATTCTGTTAGAAACTCCCATTTGTTTCAGGGACGTATCTGTAAATTACGAGAAATCGTATATGTAGGGCGCTTTACAACTATCACATTGATATTTATATACTATCTTTGAACGTAAGAGTGAAGATAAATATAAATAAACGTGTCATAACCCTGAATTTAGAAATACGCGCATTGAACCCTGTAGGAGTTTCTAACAGAACTGGTCTTAAACTTCAAACTCTCCTATATATTCTTACAAAATGTCATCACACCTCATTTCTTAACTTCTAAACATACTGATAAAAGAACTGTTCATAAACAAGTCTACATATTTTATATGAACTTTTAAACCTCATTAGAAATTCGAACTCTTTTCAAACACTACTCTCTTTTGAAATGGAATTTTTTATAATTTTCTAACATTGGCTTTTGTATTTTGATATTTGTAATTATACTAAGGATTACTCAATTCATTATCATGACAGATTTGCTGAAGATGGAATATGTGTAAGTGTGTGAAACGTTCATTAAGAGTTTTCATAATTGTTGCAATGGTTCTTAGTATAATACTGCGATCAGCAAAATCTTCAAAAAATCAAAATCACATAAGATGACCTGAGTAATGTTGGTTTAGAAAAACGGTCGAGAGATGGCGACATAACAGTTTAAACGACAGCAATGTCAATCAAATATATTAAACAAACAAATAAAGATACAGTTAAGTTAACATGAACAGTGTGAGCAGAAGCAGGTATTTCTTCGTTCATTTCCCACTCGTAGTCTCCACAGTAACCATTCAGAATAGGTTGGGTAGGGATGCCCCTTCTGTGTAGAGAGTACACGCAGAAAGTTATATTGAAAAATAATACAAAATAAATACCACAAAAAATCGTTATAATAACCACACATTTTTTATAAAGCACACTTTTTGATTTGATTATGAAACTACAAAGAAAAGCCAAGAAGAAATAAATAAACATTTTTTGTTTCAAAAACATTTTCTGTTTCTTATATCTCACCTCAGCATACGACAACGCTGTTCGTCTAGCCTAAACTTAGCATTCTCAACATCTCTAACGTCCTCGCGGCTCCAGAGTCTTTCTCCTACTGCTGATGCCCGAGGCCTAAACGCAAAGAATTGATGTAGCTTAAGCTTTTTTAAAATATTTTATTACAAGGCTTATGATATATTTACTTGACTGCTGTGTCAAACATTATCAAAATATTGGTAACATACAGAGAAATTGGAATCATAGTATATCGAGCATTGCTTTTGGAAATCTGATTTATTAAGTGAAAATTTTCAAACTAAACTAAGCATATCGAATATGTGTTTTATAAAACCTCTTTCAGCGTTACCTTGACAGTCTGACAACAAATCGCAAATGTTCTCCTCTTGTTAAGGCCGTTGCCATGTGTGCATTTCGTTGGAATAGAGCTTTTTAAATCAGCACAGTGAAAGCACTATGATTCACTTTGGCCTAACTACAATCAATTTTCTCAACCCCGTAATGAACGTTAACAAACCTCATGGTGAAAATTTTCTCGTACTGATAAATGAAGATCTTCAGGGTAGATTAGGCAGCAAAACTTTGCATACAACAAGTTTTTGTAGTAGTGTGAAAACACTGATTAATTTAGGCCTATATATAAATAACGTGGAAATCTCGCCATCTTTCTAGATAAATTTTGTGTTAAGTTGAACAGACGTATTCTTTATATGTTTATTAGTATGATAATGGATTTTGTTGTTTTGAAAATTAAACAATTCCAAAATCATTATGACTTGTTATTTATTCTTAAAATGCTATCAAAATATTCAATGAAATTTTAAACTTTCATAACATACATATAGGCCCAAATATTTAGGCTAAAATTACTTAATTACAGGCTTAATTTACAGATTTCAGTAAACCTGAGGACATAATAAAAGTTATTGACTAGTGATTTTGGGTAACTGATAAAGGAAACTTTAACTTTCTTGAACAACGAAAGATCTGTTGTGTGCCTAAACAGTCAATGAGTGTTCAATGTTTAACACGTCATATTCGAGACTGGGCTGATGTAAGTTGAAATTGTGTAATTAATTTTATCTTGTGTTTTCACATTATATTTAAGTGTCTTGACGATAGCTCTTCCATAAATTAGAAACTGAACATATTTTCATCATGTACACGTATACAGATAAAGTTTTAAAAAGTTTTTTTGTCAAACACAAACTATCATGAGAAGCAACATACAAATATGCAGTGTCTTAGAACACCGATATTCCAACATGCCAGATTTATCCTTAAGCTTGTAGGTAATCGATTTTAGGTTAGTGATTGTGAAGAGCAATTCAGCATTAAAAATTACAAAGAGAACGTTAATATACTGTTCAAAAATTATAGTAAACAAGTACATATTTCACTGTATAATGTATATACTGTTCAAAAAATTAAAGTAAAAAGTACATATTTCAGTACATACTGTTCAAAAAATTAAAGTAACGAGTTGATATTTCAGTATATTTTCGTCATACCTAAATTTATTTACGAAAAACATATCCGTTCATCTGCAAGTGTATTTTTTAAGCTTGGGAGTGAAGTTTGAAGCAACTCAAACGAAACTCACCTCACGTGAGAATAAAACTCAGGGTACACTATATAAGTTTGTTACGTGAGAATACAACTCAGGGTACCCTATATAAGGTTATTACGTGAGAATACAACTCAGGGTACCCTATATAAGGTTATTACGTGAGAATACAACTCAAGGTACACTATATAACACATTGTAAGGCCTTTTGCCGGTGCTGTCTTCAGCGGTTGGTTCAGTATCATGCAGGTTAACGCGCGAGCTCATGTCGCCAGACTGTGTGTGGAGTTCCTTGTCTAGGAAGGATTAGAGACTTTTGAGTGGCCCGCCAGATCTCCAGATTTAAATCCGGTTGAACATTGTTGGGATATGTTGTCGAGGCATGTCAGTGAACGCCAGCACCCTCCTCAGAATGTACAGGAACTTCGACAAGCCCTGGTAGACAAGTGGGCTGCCATACCCCAAGATAACATCAATAGACTGATTCAAAGTATGTCAAATTGGTGTCAGGTGTGTGTCATAGCTCGTGGAGGTCACACTTATATTGAATGTTTCAAACATTTCTTGAATAAACGCATGTAAACTGTTTAATGTATTGTTTCATATGGGATATCAGTTTTGGTAATATTGGGCATTTAAAAAAAGAATATTTCTCCATTTTTTAATGTGTGATGAACGGTAAAACACGAAGAAATAAATGAGACAAATTACCTGAAACAATAAAAATATTATCACACGTGGAACACCGACATAAATTATATAAAAACATGTACTTGTTCTTAAAGTTGTTTTGAGCAGTTTATAAATAGACTGTTGTTTGGACAATATCACGAGCTTGTAGCGTAATTCTTATCTAGGTCTACATTATTAGTTCGAAACGTCGCTCCAACACCACGCTCTGCTATGTTTTTGGGCCCGGCATGGCCAGGTGGTTAAGGCGCTTAAATCGTACTCGGAGGGTCGCAGGTTCAAATCCCCATCGCACCAAACATACTCGCCCTTTTAGCCTTGGCGAGCGTTATTATGTGACGGTCAATCTCATTATTCATTGGTAAAAGAGTGGCCCAAGAGTTGGCGATGGGTAGTGCTGACAAACTGCCTTCCCTCTAGTCTTACACTGCTAAATTAGGGACGGCGAGCGCAGGCTATCCCTCGTGTAGTTTTGCGCGAAATTAAAAAAAAAACAGACGTCGCTATATAAACTCCCTAATCAGATACAGTTCAACACAAACAAACGTCGCTACATAAACTCCCTAGTCAGATACCGTTCAACACCAACAAACGTCGCTACATAAACTCCCTAGTCAGATACAGTTCACTTTCTTTGTAATATAAATTCCTCTTGGTAAGCTTTTGCGAGTACAGCGGTATGTTTTCGAATTTACAACGTTAAAATCAAAGGTTCGATTTCCCAGAGTCAGCAGATAGTCCGATGTAGCTTTGCTATAAGAAAATATACACACACATTTTCCTTCGCCTTCTCTCACGTATGGTTTGAATTGTATTGCTTGTATAAGGTATATTTTCATCATTATGATTTAGTTGTTTGCTGGAGGAAGCTTCCAACCATCATGACGGCCTTTCTTGAAAGTTGTTTTAAAATATCTAGTAAATTCAGGATAATATCTTGAAATACTGCCGAATCTGGAGAAACTAAAGTACATTATAAATGAGTTATTAGTGTGTTAACTCTAAAGTACAGTAGTAAGTTGATAATGAACTTATTATACGAAACTTCACCCATCAGTAGTTAGCGCATCTGTCTTGATGTTTAGTTACTCGGTGAATTACGAATTTGTTCATTTGGTAGAGCTAAGTTAAACTTACGTCTCGTAGTTTATACTGAAACTCCAAGTTTTGACGTGAGGTCTATATTTAGTTACTGAGTTTGTGAAGGTGGCCGTAGCAATAGAAAACGTTATAACATTTTGTTGTTTTGAATTAAGCACAAAGCTACACAATGGGCTATCTGTGCTCTGCCCACCACGGGTATCGAAACCCGGATTTTAGCGTGTAAGTCCGCAGACATACCGCTGAGCCACTGGGGGGCACGATATAAAAATGTTTTACTTATCACAGTAAACTCCTGTTTATATCGAATTTTAACAATATAATCTACAACACGTACACATTACAGATGTGATGTTTAGTTGTCTTTCACTTACCACAATGTTTACATTTAAAAATATACAATGTTCAGATTACTGAACGATATATGTCATTTATTTTTATTTTTCCAAACAACTTTTCAGTTGCATAACTTCTAAAAAATACTGACAAGTTCACTGTAGCAAGAAATGTGAATACTAACAGAAAGAAACATCACATTGGTTGCAAGATGTTTATTGTTTACAAACAGAACACAGCTCACCACAAGCGAGGTATAAGGTTAGTCCCGTCCACGTATTCTCCCCACATGCAGGCTTCTCCTCCAATCACCAGGTCTTTCTGTGCTTCTGTTCCTGAAATCAGTTTTTATTGGCTACGCATTAGTTGATAAATTATGTACAATATTTTAAAACGTTGAAAGTGTTAATATGGTCAGTCACTGAGACTGCAAAATATATCTGTCTATTTACCAGACCAGCCTAAACGTTCTTACTGACCTGTGATATTAAGTATAATGGCGAGGTATCAAATGTTCGTTTTACTCAGCTCATATTTGTCATTGTTTTACTTTTGACAAATGTGACTTCGTAAAGTGAAAGTCACAGAAATGGATTTTTAAAATAGGTTTTCGTGTTTAGGACCAGCGATAAGTTGATCCAGAAAGCGTGTATTTGAATAGCAAAGAGAAGTGAAAAAGAAACAACGGTAAATGGGACAAAGTGACAGAAGTCTTGTTAGAGGAAAAACCAGTTGTATGAGCGTTATAATAACTGAATACTAGTTTTCCCAATACTAAGACTTTTGATAGTGTGCCCTATTTACTGTGTTTATTTTGCAAAACGTTTAATACCATCGATATAATATTGTACAAGAAAAATAACCAGCCATTACAAAACTGTAAATAATATTGTACAAGAAAAATAACTAGCCATTACAAAACTGTAAATAATATTGTACAATGAAAATAACTAGCCATTACAAAACTGTAAATAATATTGTACAAGAAAAATAACTAGCCAGTACAAAACTGTAAATAATATTGTACAATAAATATAACTAGCCATTACAAAACTGTAAATAATATTGTACAATGAAAATAACTAGCCATTACAAAACTGTAAATAATATTGTACAAGAAAAATAACTAGCCATTACAAAACTGTAAATAATATTGTACAAGAACAATAACTAGCCAGTACAAAACTGTAAATAATATTGTACAATAAAAATAGCTAGCCATTACAAAACTGTAAATAATATTGTACAATAAAAATAGCTAGCCATTACAAAACTGTAAATAATATTGTACAAGAAAAATAACTAGCCATTACAAAACTGTAAATAATATTGTACAATGAAAATAACTAGCCATTACAAAACTGTAAATAATATTGTACAAGAAAAATAACTAGCCAGTACAAAACTGTAAATAATATTGTACAATAAAAATAGCTAGCCATTACAAAACTGTAAATAATATTGTACAATAAATATAACTAGCCATTACAAAACTATAAATAATATTGTACAATAAAAATAGCTAGCCATTACAAAACTATCAATAATATTGTACAATCAAAATAACTAGCCATTAGAAATTTATAAATAATATTTTACAATAAATATAACTAGCCACTACAAAACTATAAATAATATTATACAATAAATATAACTGGCCATTACAAAACTATAAATAATATTGTACAATGAAAATAACTAACCATTACAAAACTATAAATAATATTGTAAAAAAAATAACTAGCCATTACAAAACTGTAATAATTTTGTATAATAAAAATAACTAGCCATTACAAAACTGTAATAATTTTGTACAATAAAAAGAGCTAGCCATTACAAAACTATAAATAATATTGTACAATAAAAATAACTAGCCCTCACAAAACTGTAATAATATTGTGCAATAAGAATAGCTAGCCATTACAAAATTATAAATAATATTGTACAATAAAAATAACTAGCCATTACAAAACTATAAATAGTATTGTACAACAAAAATAACTAGCCATTACAAAACTATAAATAATATTGTACAATAAATATAACTAGCCATTACAAAACCACAAAACTATAAATAAATATTATACAATAAATATAATTAGCCATTACAAAACTATCAATAATATTGTACAATGAATATAACTAGCCATTACAAAACTATAATATTGTACAATAAAAATAACTAGCCATTAAAAACTATAAATAATATTGTACAATAAAAATAGCTAGCCATTACAAAACTGTAATAATATTGTACAACAAAAATAACTAACCATTACAAAACTATAAATAATATTGTACAATAAATATAACTAGCCATTACAAAACCACAAAACTATAAATAAATATTATACAATAAATATAATTAGCCATTACAAAACTATAATCATATTGTACAATAAAAATAGCTAGCCATTACAAAACTATCAATAATATTGTACAATGAATATAACTAGCCATTACAAAACTATAATATTGTACAATAAAAATAACTAGCCATTAAAAACTATAAATAATATTGTACAATAAAAATAGCTAGGCATTACAAAACTGTAATAATATTATGCAATAAGAATAGCCAGCCATTATAAAACTGTAAATAATATTGTACAATAAAAATAACTAGCCATTACAAAACTATAAATAGTATTGTACAATGAAAATAACTAGCCATTACAAAACTGTAAATAATATTGTACAATACAAATAACTAGCCATTACAAAACTGTAAATAATATTGTAGAAGAAAAATAACTAGCCATTACAAAACTATCAATAATATTGTACAATAAAAATAACTAGCCATTAGAAAAGTACAAATAACATTGTACAATAAATATAACTAGCCACTACAAAACTATAAATAAAATTATACAATAAATATAACTAGCCATCACATAACTATAAATAATATTGTACAATGAAAAGAACTAGCTATTACAAAACTGTAATAATATTGTACACTAAAAAGAACTAGCTATTACAAAACTGTAATAATATTGTACAACAAAAATATAAATAATATTGTACAATAAAAAGAGCTAGCCATTACAAAACTATAAATAATATTGTACAATGAATATAACTACCCATTACAAAACTATAATATTGTACAATAAAAAGAACTAGCTATTACAAAACTACAAATAATATTGTACAATGAAAATAAATAACCATTACAAAACTGTAAAAAATATTATACAATAAAAATAACGAGCCATTAAAAATTATAATAATATTGTACAATAAAAGTAGCTAGCCATTACAAAACTATAAATAATATTGAACAATAAATATCACTAGCCATTATAAAACTACAAAACTATAAATAATATTATAAAATAAATATAACTAGCCATTACAAAACTATAAATAATATTGTACAATAAAAATAGCTAGCCATTACAAAACTATCAATAATATTGTACAATCAAAATAACTAGCCATTAAAAATTTATAAATAATATTGTACAATAAATATAACTAGCCACTACAAAACTATAAATAATATTATACAATAAATATAACTGGCCATTACAAAACTATAAATAATATTGTAAAAAAAACAACTAGCCATTACAAAACTGTAATAATTTTGTATAATAAAAATAACTAGCCATTACAAAACTGTAATAATTTTGTACAATAAAAAGAGCTAGCCATTACAAAACTATAAATAATATTGTACAATAAAAATAACTAGCCCTCGCAAAACTGTAATAATATTGTGCAATAAGAATAGCTAGCCATTACAAAATTATAAATAATATTGTACAATAAAAAGAGCTAGCCATTACAAAACTATAAATAATATTGTACAATAAATATAACTAGCCATTACATAACTATAAGTAATATTGTACAATGAAAAGAACTAGCTATTACAAAACTGTAATAATATTGTACAATAAAAAGAACTAGCTATTACAAAACTGTAATAATATTGTACAACAAAAATATAAATAATATTGTACAATAAAAAGAGCTAGCCATTACAAAACTATAAATAATATTGTACAATGAATATAACTACCCATTACAAAACTATAATATTGTACAATAAAAAGAACTAGCTATTACAAAACTACAAATAATATTGTACAATGAAAATAAATCACCATTACAAAACTGTAAAAAATATTATACAATAAAAATAACGAGCCATTAAAAATTATAATAACATTGTACAATAAAAGTAGCTAGCCATTACAAAACTATAAATAATATTGAACAATAAATATCACTAGCCATTATAAAACTACAAAACTATAAATAATATTATAAAATAAATATAACTAGCCATTACAAAACTATAAATAATATTGTACAATAAAAATAGCTAGCCATTACAAAACTATCAATAATATTGTACAATCAAAATAACTAGCCATTAAAAATTTATAAATAATATTGTACAATAAATATAACTAGCCACTACAAAACTATAAATAATATTATACAATAAATATAACTGGCCATTACAAAACTATAAATAATATTGTAAAAAAAAAAAACTAGCCATTACAAAACTGTAATAATTTTGTATAATAAAAATAACTAGCCATTACAAAACTGTAATAATTTTGTACAATAAAAAGAGCTAGCCATTACAAAACTATAAATAATATTGTACAATAAAAATAACTAGCCCTCACAAAACTGTAATAATATTGTGCAATAAGAATAGCTAGCCATTACAAAATTATAAATAATATTGTACAATAAAAATAACTAGCCATTACAAAACTATAAATAGTATTATACAAAAAAATAACCAGCCATTACAAAACTGAAAATAATATTGTAAAATAAAAATAGCTAGCTATTACAAAACTGTAATAATATTGTACAATAAAAAGAACTAGCCATTAGAAAACTGTAATAATATTGTACAACAAAAATAACTAGCCATTACAAAACTATAAATAATATTGTACAATAAAAAGAGCTAACCATTACAAAACTGTAAATAATATTGTACAATGAATATAACTAGCCATTACAAAAGTATAAATAATATTTTACAATAAAAATAACTAGTAATTACAAAACTATAAATAATATTGTGCAATAAATATGAGTAGCTATTACAAAAGTACAAAACTATAAACAATATTATAAGATAAAAATAACTACTCATTACAAAATTATAAATAATATTTTAGAATTTTAATATAACAAAATTGTGAAATATATTGCTACATAATAACCTCAGTTTTGTGTTTGTAGTTAAGAACAAAGCTGCACAATGGGCTTTTTGTACTCTTCCCACCACAGGTATCAAAATCTAGTTTCTAGCGTTAACAGATATACCGTTGTACCATTGGGGTAGAAGGAATAAGCCAAGTATGTATAAAACAGTGTGAAATACTGCTACATAACAATTTATTATATGAAACGTGGTCAGCATACTGCAATATAGCGATGTGCAAAGAAGGGGTGACGCAAACTCCTTCCCTTCTCGTCATGTGCCCCCAACGTGCATTTTTATCTCAATCATAAAATGTTTTCCCATGATTTCTAAAATACTCGATTCCAATTTGAAATTCAAAAACACAAAGACTCTTGTAGAATATTATGGAAAACAAAAATGTTTATTGTGTTTTCTTAAATGTAATACGTTAGAGTTCTCTGTTTAGTTTTATATTTTATAAAACCAATTAAACGTTAATAAGAGAGAGTCTGTTTGTTTTTCATAGTTCTCTACCCTACACGTAACAAAAGGTACCCATAGTCTCTTCTAACGCCTTATATTTGTCTCCAAAGTCTTATCCTTTGATGCTTGAAAAGTGTCTTTTAACGTCCTCAGCACGTTTCTGTGTTACATATAATAAAACTTAAATTACATTTCGCTGCAACAACAAGAGAATGTGATGTTTGTTGTTACTGACTATTTTGTTCATGTTGGAGTCTTTCCAAACTGTATTTTATAGAATATGTGATATTGTTACTGACAATTGTGTTCATGTTGGAGTCTTTCTGAACTGTGTTTTACAGAATATGTGATGTTGTTACTGACTGTTGTGTTCATGTTAGAATCTTCCTAAACTGTGTTTTAATTTTATTTGCTTTCTAAGCCATCTTTCTTTTCACCTTTTTGTTTAAAATGTATTTTTAGAAGAAGGATTCATACTTATGTTATTTGAAACAGCTTGAATATGGTATTCGCATCTTTATATTACAGTCTTGGCCAATATTTGTACCTAATTTGTAACATTTACGATCGTTATTAAGATGGAATGCACTTAATGCTCTCATTCTTAGAAATGCTTGTTCAAAGGTCTGTAATTCATCATTTAACCTATCAAAAAACCTTAGCAAAACATAAAAGTGACAAAATATAACATCAAATTATTATAAGTATCGTCTACAACATTATGTCAGCTTAAATTAAACATTCAGTGCTTGGTTGGTCTTCCTCTTATCTAATAATCTCAGGAAAGGACGTGTTATGCTGTCGATAAGGTTATTGATGTAATCCACCGTGAATTCACCCCAGCTTATCACTGAAAGGCACTGCAGCTACAGTAGCTAATTCAAGATAGTGGTTATCAAATGTTTGGCTCAGTTCTGCTCAACATCTCTCAATGGGATTGCTATACAGATACTTTTTAGCAATGGAAATCTTGTAACATTCTTCTGGTTGAGATAATTCTATACAATACATGCATTGTTGGCAGTGACATTGCCATTTTGGAACACAAAGTTATTGCTTTAGCACATGGCAAAAATATATTCTCTATGTGATGTCTGTAGGATGCGCTATTGACATTTTCTTGGAGAATAAGAAGAGCAGTTTTTAGTCATGATGAATAGCTATCCAAACATTTACTGCACCACCTTCTGCGTGTTTCTTGAGGGAAAAACAATCTTTTCTCATTTGTTATCTGGACAAATGAAGAACACAAATCCTATATCACATTTAATAAGCCAGGAACAGGATTTATCAATAAAGATGACGTATCACCCGTATTCTAACTGTCAGTTGGCATGTGTATGGCCCAAGTAACATGGTGGTGACGCGATGAATTCTGGCTTCACTCAGTTTGCAAACAACCTTTGTTACAAAATAACCTTGCTTAGCCAGTCTTATATTTTCTGTTCTTTTGGATACCCTGAGAATAATGGGTTCATACCATTTCGGTTAGCAAATGTT
Source organism: Carcinoscorpius rotundicauda (assembly GCA_011833715.1). Classification (NCBI taxonomy): domain Eukaryota; kingdom Metazoa; phylum Arthropoda; class Merostomata; order Xiphosura; family Limulidae; genus Carcinoscorpius; species Carcinoscorpius rotundicauda. The sequence goes on along the minus strand of CM022396.1, from coordinate 96,977,512 downwards.
GTAAGACTTCTCTCGACCTTGATTTGTTAACCTGATCAAAACAAGTTCATCTCAATCTTTAGTGATTTGTTAACCTGATCAAAACAAGTTCATCTCAGTCTTTAGTGATTTGTTAACCTGATCAAAACAAGGTAATCTCAGTCTTTAGTGATTTGTTAACATGATCAAAACACGGTCATCTCAGGCTTTAGTGTTTCGGCGTCGACCAGTAGATTTTCCTGGAACAACGTTTCCTGTAATCAGATGATGTTTCAGGATTCTGGATTTAGTACACTGGGAATACTTCGCCGTTCCAGCAATGTCCTTTTACTTCATACCGTTTCTGGACAGTCATACAATTTAAAGCTCTAAAACTTCTGCAAGGTAACAAGGTATGGCTACACACAAATTGTCTGAACAAGTTCTGTCCAGTAGAACATTTTACGACTACAGTAAGCACATCATGTGGTACAAAGCAGATGTGTATGCGTGTTTTGACTGACAACTTACACAGACTTAATACAAATTTTTATATGGTGGTCCAATTATACATTACCTTCTGTGTTATTAATCGGGCACTTAGTAACTACTCCACGTATGAAGACAATAACGTCAGTACAGAACAGTATGTAAATAACATCTTGATCAAGAGTGTAAAACATTAAAAAGCCCTTAAGTATGGGCTCACGCTTTCCTACCCATTTTTATGTAATAAATGTTATTTTTTTATAATTTATTATTATTGTACATTTGTTTATTATTTTAATGTTTTGACTCGGACTGTTTGTAGTTGGTATTGTGTAGTTTTGACTCGGACTGTTTGAAGTTGGTATTACGTAGTTTTGACTCGGACTGTTTGAAGTTGGTATTACGTAGTTTTGACTCGGACTGTTTGTAGTTGGTATTATGTAGTTTTGACTCGGACTGTTTGTAGTTGGTATTATGTAGTTTTGACTCGGACTGTTTGAAGTTGGTATTATGTAGTTTTGACTCGGACTGTTTGAAGTTGGTATTATGTAGTTTTGACTCGGACTGTTTGTAGTTGGTATTATGTTGTTTTGACTCGAACTGTTTGTAGTTGGTATTATGTAGTTTTGACTCGGACTGTTTGTAGTTGGTATTACGTAGTTTTGAGTCGGACTGTTTGAAGTTGGTATTATGTAGTTTTGACTCGGACTGTTTGTAGTTAGTATTATGTAGTTTTGACTCGGACTGTTTGAAGTTGGTATTATGTAGTTTTGACTCGGACTGTTTGTAGTTAGTATTATGTAGTTTTGACTCGGACTGTTTGTAGTTGGTATTATGTAGTTCGAACAATTTAATTTTTAGCTATAAATGATACTTTATTGCTAATTAGATTATAATAGGAGAAACATCAGCTTTTCAGTTTTTAAAGATGAAATGTAAAACGAAAACTTTGGTTGTATTTGGTAAAAAAATAATAATATTTTGTTCGTTAAGACAGAGTAATATTTGATTTATTAAGAAAATAATATTTCTAATTTTATGGTTATTGTTCAGTTATGTTTACGAAATATACAAATATGAATTAACCACAAAAACGAACGAGACGTGTTGTCCATCAGTAGACCTAGTGGTCACTTTACGGATTTAAAACGCTAAAATGTGCTGATAATCCACGGTGCAACTTTACGTTGGCGCCCCCCGCTAGCACAGCGGTATATCTCCGAATTTACATCGCTAAAATCAGGGGTTCGATTCCCCTCGTTGGGCTGAGCAGATAGCCCGATGTGGCTTTGCTACAAGAAAAAACACACACTTTACGTTGAATCAAGAACACCAATGAAATTTAACACTTTTTCTTCGAAACTTATATTGATCAATTGTGCCTCAGCCATAGGTTTGCGGGCTTATATCAAAACATTGTGAATTGATCCCTGGAAGGGCACAGCACAGGGAAAGTATTGAGTAGCTTTGTGCTTAACAAAAACAATAGAACGTACTTTCGTTAATACGCATGATACATATTTATAGCAGCTCAAAAAACATCACTTTTTACCATAAGAAAGTTAAACTTCGTTTTAATGACTAACTGCTAATTGTTAAATATTTTAAAAGCCAACTAATCTGATTTATCAGTAGATTCATGATAACGTTATTTTATTTAGTATTGATCAGCGGTATAGTTTCATGAGATATAGTATTGTGGTTTTTTCATACCATCAAAACCTCTGGGGTCTGCCTCATAATATTTCTTCCAGTCTTGTCCATAGCTGATGTAATTTAAGTACCAAGGAGCGGAAAGCACCATGGTGTAGTTTTTAGCAGCGATGTTTTTAATGTAGTTGTACCAGTAATCCAACTTGGAGTCCAAGTACTTGTCTTTCCAAACCTCAACTATCGTATCTTCGGCTGCCTGTTACACAAGCATGTTTATAGAATAAAGTAAACCTTCTTAAGTTAATTATACTGAAAATTATTAAGTAAATTGAGTCATACTACCAACTATACTGACCATTTCTATAGACTTAACTGTGGTGAAGAATTTGTTCAAATTATAGAAAACTTCATACCTTAACACCGTTATCAATTGGAACTTACTAGATCATATATTACCATTTCTATAGACTTAAATGTGGTGAAGAATTTGTTCAAATTATAGAAAACTTCATACCTTAACACCGTTATCAATTGGAACTTACTAGATCATATATTACCATTTCTATAGACTTAACTGTGGTAAAGAATTTGTTCAAATTATAGAAAACTTCATACCTTAACACCGTTATCAATTGGAACTTACTAGATCATATATTACCATTTCTATAGACTTAACTGTAGTGAAGAATTTGTTCAAATTATAGAAAACTTCGTACCTTAACACCGTTATCAATTGGAACTTACTAGATCATATATTACCATTTCTATAGACTTAACTGTGGTGAAGAATTTGTTCAAATTATAGAAAACTTCATACCTTAACACCGTTATCAATTGGAACTTACTAGATCATATATTACCATTTCTATAGACTTAACTGTGGTAAAGAATTTGTTCAAATTATAGAAAACTTCATACCTTAACACCGTTATCAATTGGAACTTACTAGATCATATATTACCATTTCTATAGACTTAACTGTAGTGAAGAATTTGTTCAAATTATAGAAAACTTCGTACCTTAACACCGTTATCAATTGGAACTTACTAGATCATATATTACCATTTCTATAGACTTAACTGCGGTGAAGAATTTGTTCAAATTATAGAAAACTTCATACCTTAACACCGTTATCAATTGGAACTTACTAGATCATATATTACCATTTCTATAGACTTAACTGTGGTGAAGAATTTGTTCAAATTATAGAAAACTTCGTACCTTAACACCGTTATCAATTGGAACTTACTAGATCATATATTACCATTTCTATAGACTTAACTGCGGTGAAGAATTTGTTCAAATTATAGAAAACTTCATACCTTAACACCGTTATCAATTGGAACTTACTAGATCGTATATTACCATTTCTATAGACTTAACTGCGGTGAAGAATTTGTTCAAATTATAGAAAACTTCATACCTTAACACCGTTATCAATTGGAACTTACTAGATCATATATTACCATTTCTATAGACTTAACTGTAGTGAAGAATTTGTTCAAATTATAGAAAACTTCATACCTTAACACCGTTATCAATTGGAACTTACTAGATCATATATTACCATTTCTATAGACTTAACTGTAGTGAAGAATTTGTTCAAATTATAGAAAACTTCATACCTTAACACCGTTATCATTTGGAACTTACTAGATCATATATTACCATTTCTATAGACTTAACTGTGGTGAAGAATTTGTTCAAATTATAGAAAACTTCATACCTTAACACCGTTATCAATTGGAACTTACTAGATCATATATTACCATTTCTATAGACTTAACTGTGGTAAAGAATTTGTTCAAATTATAGAAAACTTCATACCTTAACACCGTTATCAATTGGAACTTACTAGATCGTATATTACCATTTCTATAGACTTAACTGTAGTGAAGAATTTGTTCAAATTATAGAAAACTTCGTACCTTAACACCGTTAATCAATTGGAACTTACTAGATCATATATTACCATTTCTATAGACTTAACTGTGGTGAAGAATTTGTTCAAATTATAGAAAACTTCATACCTTAACACCGTATCAATTGGAACTTACTAGATCATATATTACCATTTCTATAGACTTAACTGTGGTAAAGAATTTGTTCAAATTATAGAAAACTTCATACCTTAACACCGTTATCAATTGGAACTTACTAGATCATATATTACCATTTCTATAGACTTAACTGTAGTGAAGAATTTGTTCAAATTATAGAAAACTTCGTACCTTAACACCGTTATCAATTGGAACTTACTAGATCATATATTACCATTTCTATAGACTTAACTGCGGTGAAGAATTTGTTCAAATTATAGAAAACTTCATACCTTAACACCGTTATCAATTGGAACTTACTAGATCATATATTACCATTTCTATAGACTTAACTGTGGTGAAGAATTTGTTCAAATTATAGAAAACTTCGTACTTAACACCGTTATCAATTGGAACTTACTAGATCATATATTACCATTTCTATAGACTTAACTGCGGTGAAGAATTTGTTCAAATTATAGAAAACTTCATACCTAACACCGTTATCAATTGGAACTTACTAGATCGTATATTACCATTTCTATAGACTTAACTGCGGTGAGAATTTGTTCAAATTATAGAAAACTTCATACCTTAACACCGTTATCAATTGGAACTTACTAGATCATATATTACCATTTCTATAGACTTAACTGTGGTGAAGAATTTGTTCAAATTATAGAAAACTTCATACCTTAACACCGTTATCAATTGGAACTTACTAGATCATATATTACCATTTCTATAGACTTAACTGTAGTGAAGAATTTGTTCAAATTATAGAAAACTTCGTACCTTAACACCGTTATCATTTGGAACTTACTAGATCATATATTACCATTTCTATAGACTTAACTGTGGTGAAGAATTTGTTCAAATTATAGAAAACTTCATACCTTAACACCGTTATCAATTGGAACTTACTAGATCGTATATTACCATTTCTATAGACTTAACTGTGGTGAAGAATTTGTTCAAATTATAGAAAACTTCATACCTTAACACCGTTATCAATTGGAACTTACTAGATCGTATATTACCATTTCTATAGACTTAACTGTAGTGAAGAATTTGTTCAAATTATAGAAAACTTCGTACCTTAACACCGTTATCAATTGGAACTTACTAGATCATATATTACCATTTCTATAGACTTAACTGTGGTGAAGAATTTGTTCAAATTATAGAAAACTTCATACCTTAACACCGTTATCAATTGGAACTTACTAGATCATATATTACCATTTCTATAGACTTAACTGTGGTGAAGAATTTGTTCAAATTATAGAAAACTTCATACCTTAACACCGTTATCAATTGGAACTTACTAGATCATATATTACCATTTCTATAGACTTAACTGTGGTGAAGAATTTGTTCAAATTATAGAAAACTTCGTACCTTAACACCGTTATCAATTGGAACTTACTAGATCATATATTACCATTTCTATAGACTTAACTGTGGTGAAGAATTTGTTCAAATTATAGAAAACTTCATACCTTAACACCGTTATCAATTGGAACTTACTAGATCATATATTACCATTTCTATAGACTTAACTGTGGTGAAGAATTTGTTCAAATTATAGAAAACTTCATACCTTAACACCGTTATCAATTGGATCTTGCCAGATCATGTATTTGTAACCCATAGAGTTGACATTCGCGAGGGTTCTGTCAACATAATATTGTTCAACTTCATTGATCTTTGTCATTCCGTTTCTTTTCATGAAATCCTTAATGTCAGGGTTAGATTTCCTAAACAATATACAGGAAAATATGCCAATATATAATTATTTAGTTACATCACTCAGTTTAGAACAATTCTTCTCAAGTGTCTGTTACCTTTCATTATCAAACTGTCTGGCAATCAATGATTCGTTGAGTTTAACATAAAGCGTAATATGGTGACATAAAGATATATGTATATATACACACACACACATAATCACATTTGAAATTGACAAAGTATTTAGAGTTGTTTTTAAAAGTTAGCTAATTTATTAAGAAAATCCGCTGGTCTTTTTATAAGCCTCTTACATTCTACTTAAACAAATCTAATACACGTAAACTCGTCTTCCCTGATGGGTTTTTTTTAAAGAAATAATAAAATATAAGTCCTAACGAAAGGAAAATGAATCACACTGTCTATTTTCAAGTTAAATTTTATTAAATAAATAAGGTTTATCGTTAGTCAGTTTGTATAACTTTTTATATCTGATCTACAGAGAAACGGTAGATTTTAGAAATGATATAATTCGTTGGGCAGGCCCATGAACGCATCTACTGATCTTCTTCATTTGTTTGATTTGGTTTTCATTTCGCGCAAAGTCACACGAGGGTTACCTGCACTAGCCTTCTCTAATTTAGCAGTGTAAGGCTAGAGGGAAGAGAGCTAGTCATTACCAGTCACAACCAACTCTCGAGCTACTCCTTTATCAACGAATAGTGGGATTAACCGTCACATTATAACGCCCCACCGGCTGAAAGGGCAAGTATGTTTGGTGTGGCGGGAATCTGAACCTTTGACCCTCAGCTTATCAGTCAAGCGCCCTAATCACTATCTACAAATCCATTTTTGTCTTTTGCTAAACTAAATCTTCTGTTATGTTATGTCAACTTTCGCACTTGACCTGTTTTCAACAAGTATGACAAACAATTGAAAAACAGTCATATTTTAAAAGGGACGTTTTTATACAAAACGACTTGGTTTGAAAAGTGTGTCTCCTTCCAATGATTCAGCCATAATTTAAAAAGCATGTTTTTTACACTGAATTAGCCGCAGATAATAAACAGCTTTCTTTCATTATGACTTTTACCCGACTCATGGACCAACTAACTCGATTTCTGTGTCTGTCGTGAGAAGAGAACGCAGGCCTAATTAAAAAAATAAACTAGCATTTATCCAAAAGAAAAGTAAAACCAATAAAACATGAATCTATAACGTGCTACTAAACATGGATAATATCATTGTAAAGTTGGAACTTTGTAAAGAAACATTTGACTTGGAGATTTTACCAACAACCAGGATAAACTTCGTCCATTCCGAGATGAATATATTCGTCCTCGAAGACATCCTTTACTTCTTTGAAAAACTCATTAAAGAATTCGTAGGTGTAGTTCTGTATTGGATTCAACATCTCCGAATCTGCATGTTCTGGATAATTTGGAGTGTATGGAGTCTTTCCATCACCATAACAGGGAGTAATGAGGTCTAACAGAAGAGCAAGAGTAAATAAAATGGCGGATTTCCATAACACAAAGTATTTATAGTTGATGGATTTTTTTTGCAAACTTCTAGATTTCATTGTTTTTAGCAATCTTTCTCAAATTACCAAGATGTTTCATGAGAGCTCATATTATTAGAGTGAGGTATTTTTATAAACATTTTAGGTTTTCAAAATATGATTACCATTTAAAATTCTTGAAACTTTCAACAAGAAGATATGATAAGTAAAAATCAATATAGTGTTCAATATTACAACCCAGTCCTGTTTCTTTCACCCAAGGTGTTTGTTGTCCAAGGAATCAGTACAGCACACGTGAACAATAAACTAGGTTTCAAGTAAAGATGCACCATATCTTTTAATAATATTGGTCGTAATGTTTAAAATAATTGTGAATATTATTCTTAGATTTTCTTATGACTATTTTACACTGTTCACTTAGTATCTGGATTTAAAACTAACCTAAATCTCTTCAGGTGGCAGGAACTTGTGGTGAATGTATTAAGATCATGACGTGGCAGGAACTTGTGGTGATTGTATTAAGATCATGACGTAGCAGGAACTTGTGGTGATTGTATTCAGATCATGACGTTAGGGAATTTGACGAGTCAGTGTTTCAAAGAGGTTTGTTTTATAATTAGCTTCGTCAGCTTATAAGCTAGTTAGTTTTATTTTAAATAGTTTAAATAACATTAGATGACAAGTTTTCAGTGCAGTATAAGGTATGAATTATTTGTCATTTCTGGCCTAAAATATTAACCAACTTTGATAAGTAGTTCTTGGCAATAGAAACTCAGGTAATTTAAAGCAATTTGAGACATAATACGTGAAAACTTATAAAGTTACTAGATCTGATTTGAAAATTTACCTGTTTTTGATCAACAGTTATTTGCAATAGAACCTCAGACATTTTAATGCAACCTAAGTATCTACTCATAAAAAAAAATCCCTAGAATACCTAGAGAAAAATATCTCGGCATAGAGGTTACTTAACATTTATTGAGCCCGTGTATCTTGGGTTTAAGTGTATAGTTCGATTACTGTAACACTTCATGAGATAACCTGTAGCACTTAAACCGAAGAAGATAACATCTTAAATCACGAACACTTATATCATAACTTACTTTAACAATCAGGAGATATTCCCCTAACTTATAACGTTTGTTTGTTTTGTTTCTTCTTTAATTTCGCGCAAAGCTACACGATAGCTGTCAGCCCTAGCCCTCTCCAATTTAGCAGTGTAAGACTAAAGGGAAGGCAGCTACTAATCACCACCAAACGTCAACTCTTGGGCTACTCTTTTACCAATGAATAGCGGGATTAACCGTAGCATTATAACTGGCTCCACGGCTGAAAGGGCGAGCATGTTTGGCGTTACGAGGATTCGAACCCGCGACCCTAAGATTACGAGTCGAATGCCTTAATAACCCGACCATACCGGGGTTTATGTTGCTAATAAGACTCCTTGTAAAGAAAACATGGCACTCACCCGCTGTGGAGTGAAGTGACTTGAACCTTGGGCCCGAAAACATAAACCAGAGAAGTATCTCCATTACATCACAAACATTGTGTGATTTTGATTTAATTTTAATATATTGTAATTACGTAACACGAAGTCATGGATGCTGAAAACTGACCAGAAATGTTGACTCTACAATTATGTATTCAACATTTACCATGAGAAGCGTTCTCCAGACGCAACTATAAAAGATCATCTTTTGTCAAAATATTTTGTTTCAACTAATGGTTTGAATTACGGCTTCAGAATGAGCAAAATACGACATATACTACGAATACAATATATTCGTGAAATTATTCCCCTGGTCAATCATTCAACACGATACACAGGTGTTGTCAATACAATGTATTCGTTGTACTATTCCTGTGGTCAAGCAATAAAGCTAAATACAAATAAATATTGGGGTACAATGTATGTGTATGTGTGGTACTATTCCTGTGGTCGAGCATTAAAGCTCGACACACATAGATATTGGGAGTACAATGTATTCGTGGTACTATTCCTGTGGTCAAGCATTAAAGCTCGACACACATAGATATTGGGAGTACAATGTATTTATCAAACTGTTTATCTGGTTAAATTATTTTCATACAAACGTTGTTTTTATTTAACTCAGCCTTCATTGATTGATTCCGTAAACGTAAAAATGTCTAATTAACAAATCATGAAAGTTTGTAGTTACCAGCGATAGGACTAGGTTTCATACAAACAGTGGAAACAGTGACAGATAAACTGACCAGGAAAAGCCTTGGCGAAACCCTGGGTGTGACCTGGAGTATCAAATTCTGGAATAACCCGGATTCCTCTCAGTCTTGCATATTCTATGATATCTTTAACATCATTTTGGGTGTAAACATGGCGGGGAGAATAAGCACCCTAGGTAAGATAAAACATATAATTATAATTGGTTATCTTTACTGTTAGATAAAATATTTGTAATTTTAGCTAGTATACAGAATTCATACACTGGCTGGCTATTACATAAAACTGGTATAGTGATTGGTTATCAGACAAAACAAACAAAATGATTGGTTATTAGACAAAACAAATAAAATGATTGGTTCTTAGACTGAACAAATAAAATAATTCGTTATTAGATAAAATAAACAAAATGACTGGTTATTAAATAAAACAACTAAAATAATTGGTTGTTAGGTAAGAACAAAATCGGCTCCAGCTGAACGTTTCCTGTACAAGCACGAAACCCCAAACAAAGAAAATCAAAACCGATATAAAGTTTTTATTTTACAAAAGAACAAATATTTCAAAGAAAGATATTTATGTAAGCCATGCTTATTAACAACAACATAAGTACAGGATTTAGTGAAAGGAAACATCGGTGATTTAAGTTAATGCCAGATTTATTTTCAACAGCTAAAATTTAGTCTTTATTACGAACTTCTGTTGTTGTAGCTAGTATTGTCAACTGAAGTTGTTAGCTAGTATTTGTAACGTATTCATTTGATATATAAACATAATTTAGTGTTTTAACTGCTACATAAGTGTAACCATAACCGTTTGGATGTTTAAAATGGTTTGTTTTTGAATTTCACTCAAAGCTACTCAAGGGTTATCTGCGCTAGCAGTCCTTAATTTAGCAGTGTAAGACTAGAGGGAAGGCAGCTAGTCATCACCACCCACCGCCAACTCTTGGGCTACTCTTTCACCAATGAATAGTGGGATTGACCGTTACATTATAACGCTCCCACGGCTGAAAGAGCAAGCATGTTTGGTGCGATGGGGATTCGAACCCGCGACACTCAGATTACGAGTCGAACGCCTCAATCCACCTGGCCATGCCGGGCCTGTTTGAAATGGTAGACCATAGGGAATGTGGTGTTGATAAAACACTCACAGCCATCTCTTGAACTACTCCTGTCTGATTGAATACGAGTAAGGGACCGTTATTTTTCTTAGGACATCCACGACGTCAAAGAACAGAGCGAGTTTTTATGGCAACTGGACTCGAACTTGAAATCCTCAGATCTATAGCCCAAGGACGTTTCACTCAAGCACAGTTTTCGTATTAAGAATCCATCGAACTTAGAAAATTTGTATCATAAATCTATTCATTTTAATGGAGGATAAAGTGAACAGCGATTTTATAAACACCTCATACTGCTCCAGCGTGTAAACAATGAACACAGGTGACACCACATGTGCACGTGATACCGCATTGTTCCCAACATTGTTGTGTTTCAAGAATAATTAAAAACAGAGTTAAAAGCAACATTTTTTATTTCTTGTTTTTGAAGTTCGCATGTCGTGCTGGGCTTGTAGACTACAGAGTGCACAATTATTCTTGTGATTCATTGCATGCACACATTTTACTGACGTCACGACAGCACAAGTTGCAACTTTAAACGCCCTTGTGTGACTTCATTCTACTGACTGACTGACAAACAATACAAGTTCGTATGTGATACGAATGGTTAAACTAGATGACCCTTCCAGATCGCCTTCGTCCTCCTTTCAAAGAAATAAACACACATACTGTTTGATCATGTACACGATTAACACAGATCTTATAAACACACAACAGTGTTTGAATACGTAGCCAATAAACGAATAACTTACCTTTACTGTTAGATTTGGGTAAATTTTACTTTCAAACGGGAATGACTGGTCGTCGACAAGATGCCAGTGGAAAGTATTAAACTTGTTAAACGACATGGCATCCTAAGCATAAATTAAAACAAAAGAGTGTTTAATACATTGTATTTAATAATTCTAATAATTCTAAAACTTCATGAAAGTCCTAAAGTTGAGAAAATATTTGAAAACTGACATATTTTTCATTTTATATAGAAACAAAACACGTACAAAATAAATACAAAATTTGAAATTTAAAAACTTGCAAATAGATTGTTTGTTTGCTTTATTTTTAATTTCGCGCAAAGCTACGGGAGGGCTGTTCCTGATTTAATAGTGTAAGACTAGAGGGAAGGGAGCTAGTTATCTCCACCAACCGCCATCTCTTCGACTATTATTTTACCAACGAATAGTGGGATTGACCGTTACATTATTATAACGCCCCTACGGCTGACAGGGTGAGCATGTTAGGTGCGACCGGGATGCGAACCTGCGACCCTCGGATTGCGAGTCGCACGCCTTAACGCGCTAGGCCAGGCAAATAGAAATTGTAAAAAAAAGTAAATGAACAAGACGTGAGAAATTGTAGGCATTATTTACTCAAACTATTTTGGTTTCATATTGTTACCTAATGTCACATTTGGTCAAAATAAAGATTTGTGTAAATAATTTCTGACGTCTTGTTTTTATCGATCTCGATTTTTAACTTTAAAAATTCTTTTCTTCTTTTGCAGCTCTTGATGCACAACTGCTGACAAGGAACTTCTTGTCCATGATGAAGAGAAAACCAACTTGTAGACAAAAATATATATCTATACACGGCTGCTACGAGTATACAAAACACTATGTAGAAAAGCGAACAACATTTCGACCTTCTACGATCATTGTCAGGCTCATAAAGAAAGAAAAGTAAGTGATCGATAGCTGACTACATGTTTCAAAGGGGTTGTGTAACTGAGTGTAGGAATGTAGAGGGCGTGCTTAGATGTTTGATTATATTTATTAATATAGGCATAAAGGTGTTCCTTTGTATTGGTTTATTTTAGGCTTGAGTTGTTGTATAAGTAAGGCTTCTTTAATTTTGCGTTTGTTTAGGTTTGTTTCTTCATTTGGGTGTTTTTTATGGTTATGTTGTGTCCATTTGACTTGCAGTGTTCGAAAACGTGTGAAGGTGACTTTTTATGTTCTTTGAATCTGGTTTCCATTTTGCCACTTGTTTATTCAATATAGAAGTCGTGGCAGTTATCACATTGTATTTTATAAATAATGTTGGTGTGGTGTTTGTCAGTGTAGTTCTTACATAGTATAGACCTCAGTTTTGTGCCTGGTTTATAAATAAATTTGGTATTAACTGGAATGTCATAATTTTTTACCAGTTTTTGCCAAATGTTGGTTATTTGTCTGCTGATGTCAGGAATATATGGTATACAGCAGTATATGGTTTCGTGATTTTTTGATTCGTGAGATATATTTACTTTTGTTGGTTGATTTTGCTTTCTGTCTAAGTGTGTGCGAATAATGTTTTCTACGGTTTGTGGAGGAAACTTATTGATGTTGATGAAGTATTGTTTTATTTTATCTAATTAATCGTTAATTTTATCTGGTGAGCACGAATGAATATATCCAAAAAATGAAGAACATCCTATCAGACACGAACAAATTTAAACCAATACACATAAATCCAACAAACACACACGAGACGCAACTTTTCAAATTACTACTAAAAATGAAAAAAGCCAACACAATTTCACAAACATTTTATTCCTACTTACGTAAAACCGACTCATGCACACCACAAATATACGTCATCCCCAAACATCATTAACCAGATTGTCCATTACGACCAATAATGTCCACATATGAATCGTTTAATTACAATCTTGGTAAATACATAACATGGGCATTCTCCATATATGTAACAACAGCCAGCTCATTCATCAAAGACTCTTTTAATTTCAAATCTAATCTAAATCAACTTAATCATAAAGCCTTAATGGCCAGTTTCGATGTTATATCCCTCTTTACAGAAGTTCCAACAACAGAAGCCTGCAAGATAGCCTTAGAACTCTATATCCCAGACCCTAACCCATATATAGACATTCCCAGCAACCAATTAGCAACCCTCATAGAATTCACCACAATAAAGACAAACTTCATGTTCAATAACCACAACTATGTACAAACAAATGGCCTAAACATCGACAACCCTGTATCACCAGTTCTAGCCAATATTTTTATGACACAAGTTGAAACACAAGCAATTAACACAGCATTGCATCCACCACTATACTGGTACAGATATGTAGATGACACGGTTGCGGAATTCAGATCTACAGAACACATACTTAATTTTTTCAATCACATTAACTCTATAAATCCCAACATTAACTTCACATGTGAACAGGAATAAAGCAATCAAATATCATTTCTTAACCTCAAAATTACAAGAACCGACACACAATTCAAAACAGAAATCCACCGAAAAATCACCCATACTGGACTATACATTCCTTGGGACTCAGCAGATGAAACAAAACATAAACTAAGCACACTAAGAAACCAAATCAACACAGCCATAAAACTATGCTCACCAGATAAAATTAACGATAAATTAGAAAAATAAAACAATACTTCATCAACATCAATAAGTTTCCTTTACAAACCGTAGAAAACATTATACGCACACACCTGGACAGAAAGTACAATCAACCAACAAAAGTAAATATATCTCACGAATAAAAAAAATCACAAACCATATACTGCTGTATACCATATATTCCTGACATCAGCAAACAAATAACCAACATTTGGCAAAAACTAGTAACAAAATATGACATTCCAGTTAATACTAAATTTATTCAAAAACCAGACACAAAACTGAGGTCTATACTATGTAAGAACTACACTGACAAACACTACACCAACATTATTTATAAAATACAATGTGATAACTGCCACGACTTCTATATTGGAATAAACAAGTGGCAAAATGGAAACCAGATTCAAAGATCATAAAAAGTCACCTTCACACGTTTTCGAACACTGCAAGTCAAATGAACACAACATAACCATAAAAAAACACCCAAATACAAAATAAAAAACAAACATAAACAAACGCAAAATTAAAGAAGCCTTACTTATACAACAACTTAAACCCAAAATAAACGAATACAAGTGAACACCTTTATATCTATATCAATAAATATAATCAAATATTTCAGCACGCCCTCTACATTCCTACATTCAGTTACACAACCCCCTTCAAACATGTGGCCAGCTATCAGTTAGTTACCTCTTTCTTTCTTTGTGAACCTGACGTTGTTCGTTCCTCTACTTCAAGGTTTCTCTACCCATACTAGCCGTTTTTACATATATAAGGAATATTTAATATGGTAGCTAACTTCATAAATTCTAATGAAAATAAACATATCTAGTAACTGGCTGATATGGTTTATGATGATTTACTATAGCTATTGACTACTTGATCGCATTAGTTTGATACTTGGATGTTAAGATAAAGCTGGAGGTTGCCATGGAGATTTGATTGAGATTACAGTGAGAGTTTATAGTTTCTGTGTAACTAAATCCTTTTCATACAATGCATATAAATAGGCAAATATATGCCTAGACTAAGACAAAATCTCCAGTAAGCGTGTAAAAAAATATTACCACAGAAAAGAAGCCATTTTAAACAAACCAAATACGTCTAAAATATTGCTTTAAGTAAACTTTAGTATATTTTAAGGTAATTATTATGCGAATGCGTGTAATAAAACTTCATGTTACACTTACTGATTTTGTTTTACTCCTTCACTTCATACATAATATAGGGGCTAAGTCCCTAAAACCCCTGATTGTGTAGGGTGAAAAAAGCGTTGAATAAATATACGTTACACTAATCTAATATTAATTAGTTATTGTGTGGTGAGCTCTGTTTGCTAGTACAGCGATATATCTCCGGATTTACAACACTAAAAACAAGGGTTCGATTCCCCGCGGAGGGCTACGCAGATAGCTCGACGTGACTTTGCTATAAGAAAACCACTTAAATCTGTTTTTATAAACGCAATATGTTTGTAAAAAAGCTAATTTCAAGGGGTAATGATAACATTGTTTACACCAGAATTATCACGTGTTTTTAACTTATGTAAAACAGAGAAGAAACAAATCGACTTTTAAACACTATAACGACCTTTACAGTACATTATCTAGTGTTATGTAACAAACTGTTCTGTTCTCGGCTGGAAAGGTAATGATACAAAAACTTGCAAACGAGCCGTTTTGAGCGGATTATTTTTCTTTTAAGTCTAACATCGGTGTTTTTTGTGCATTTTACGTGTGTACAGCCTTAGTAATCAATAGTTAAGGCTTTTTACTGCTTAAGGTTATTTTTCCCGAAAGTTCTTTTCGGATTTTGTGCAATTCCTATACAAAATGTTACGAACTCACTACCCTGATCAAACGGATTCTAACGGTTCTTAGTTGAACGGAAACTGTTCGGTTTTAGATAGTTTCTACTGGTAACTATTATTATTATTCATAATCAAAGGAGTTTATAAAATATAAACATCCAAACACAAACGTGAAGTGATCTAAGTATTCAAACACAAACATGAAGTTATCTAAACATTGTAGCACAATCATGAAGTAACATAAATATTCAAACACAAACATGAAGTGATCTAGCTATTTAAACACAAAATGAAGCGATCTAAACAACCAAACATAAACACGTAGTAATCTAATTATTAAAACACAAAATAAAGCGACCTAAACAACTAAAAATAAACATGGAGTGATCTAAATATTGAAACACAAACATGAAGTGATCTAAACAACGAAACACAAACATGAAGTGATCTAAACAACGAAACACAAGCATGAAGTGATCTAAACAACGAAACACAAGCATGAAGTGAAATAAATATTCAAACACAAACATGAAGTACTCTAAATATTCAAACACAAAAATGAAGTGGTCTAAACATTGAAACACAAACATGAAGTGATGTAAATATTCAAACACAAACATGAAGTGATCTAAACATCGAAACACAAACATGAAGAACAGCGAGTCTCTCTGTGGAGACGTTAGATGAAGAGCCTTACCAGGTTCTGTTTTAATACTTTCATAGGTTGAAAATGGCGAGCTGAATCCAGCAGAATTCCTCTATATCCGTATCTAGGAGAGTCAGATATAGTGGTAGCGTTGATCAAATACTGAGGAAAAAGGAATTGAAATTATCATTAGAATCATTATTTACTGTCTTTACATCCTCACAGCCTAGAAACATGTATCCATAATGAATTGTTCGTACTTTCAAACACCTCGATATGAAGTGTAGAAACATATTAAGCATTACAGGTGTTATACTATAAAACTACCAAATCGTCTCAATGATGTTTCACATTACTGGAAGTTCGATGCTCAGTTATAACTGAACATAATAACACAAACAGGCTTGATATTTGTCAACTAATCACATGTTTCATAAATAAGCTAATACAGGGTGGTCGCTAGAAAAGCGGAAAATTTGTCAAACAGCTATTTATTTTTACAAAGAATAACTTTTACAAAGTTTTTTAAAGGCATATGTTATATTACACTCATAGATGCTCAAAATGAATAAAATCATGCATTTTATTCATGATGTAAAGAAATCAAAATAGAAATGAGTAAGCACGCATTTTATTCGTGATCTCATCTGACCCTCAAATTTTCCGCTTTTCTAGCGACCACCCTGTATTTAATAGAAATAGATAACTTACAGCATGATTGGTGTCTTGGTAGACCAGCTGGCTAAAAGTTTCTAAGCCTAAAATAGAAATGAGGAAAATATTTGAGAACCTAACAAACAACAATAAAAATAGTAACAAATAATCTTATAGAAAAACACGATACCGCATAGCACAAACACTTTTAAATGTTCGCCTTGGTGACTGATAGATATACAGACACATATAGATGTGGTGACTGATAGATATACAGACGTGATGACTGACAGATATACAAACGCATACAGATGTAGTGACTGATAGAAGAACAGACACATATAGATGTGGTGACTGAGAGATATACAGACACATAGACGTGGTGACTGACAGATATACAGACACATACAGACGTGGTGACTGATAAATATACAGACACATACAGACGTTGTGACTGATAGATATACAGACACATACAGACGTGGTGACTGATAGATATACAGACACATATAGATGTGGTGACTGATAGATATACAGACGTGGTGACTGACAGATATACAAACGCATACAGATGTGGTGACTGATAGAAGAACAGACACATATAGACGTGGTGACTGACAGATATACAGACACATAGACGTGGTGACTGATAGATGTACAGACACATACAGACGTGGTGACTGACAGATATACAGACACATACAGACGTGGTGACTGACAGATATACAAACGCATACAGATGTGGTGACTGATAGAAGAACAGACACATATAGACGTGGTGACTGATAGATGTACAGACACATACAGACGTGGTGACTGACAGATATACAGACATACAGACGTGGTGACTGATAGATATACAGACACATACAGACGTGGTGACTAATAGATATACAGACACATACAGACGTGGTGACTGATAGATATACAGACATATATAGATGTGGTGACTGATAGATATACAGACGTGGTGACTGACAGATATACAAACGCATACAGATGTGGTGACTGATAGAAGAACAGACACATATAGACGTGGTGACTGATAGATGTACAGACACATACAGACGTGGTGACTGACAGATATACAGACATACAGACGTGGTGACTGATAGATATACAGACACATACAGACGTGGTGACTGATAAATATACAGACACATACAGACGTGGTGACTGATAGATATACAGACACATACAGACGTCGTGAGTGATAGATATACAGACACATATAGATGTGGTAACTTACCCCACAGAGCACCCCAAACTGTCTTCGCTGAGATTTTGGCTTCTCCAGATTCTGAAATTTCGATGTTATCTGTTCAAAGAATATTACGTATGGTGTGATAGTATACGATATAGGTGTAACAATACATAACTGAAATTTGTTGTTCCTCACAAAACGTTGCACAGGAGTATGGAAACAGAGTTTTGTTCTTCAAATGACGTAAAAAGTCTCGTGGTTGGTGATTTTGAAAAAAAACTTGATGATACTAGCTACAGGATGTTCGGATTTCACTGTGTAGTTTTGTAATCATATGTGTATTTAGTCTATTTCAAGGCAGCAACTAATAACAGTGTTTAGAAACAAAATAAGATCCAGGCCTGTATTGTTACCAACGAGGGTCACTTTCAACATTGTTTATAATTGTCATTCATATTTACCTCCTGTATTCTATATTGAAACATGTCTGTTAATAAATATATAAGTGCACAGTGACTTTCCGAACAGCCTGTAGAAGGGCCTGGTGACCAGAGCAAACGCCTTTCAATTTGCAGTTGG
Source organism: Carcinoscorpius rotundicauda (assembly GCA_011833715.1). NCBI lineage: Eukaryota > Metazoa > Arthropoda > Merostomata > Xiphosura > Limulidae > Carcinoscorpius > Carcinoscorpius rotundicauda. Next base: position 96,958,538 of record CM022396.1, on the reverse strand, counting down.
TGGGTTCAAATCGCTTCACGTAACATGCTTGCCTTATCAACCGTGGGAGTGCTATAATGTCATGGTCAACCCTACTTTACGTTGATAAAAAGTAGCCCAAGATTTGGCGGTGTTGACTAGCTGCCTTCTCTCTGACCTGTCTTTTCTGAATTAGGAACAGAAAGCTCTTCAATAGCCTAGAAATAATGCAAATTTGAAAGCAAATGACAGAAAAGATTTACTGTCATTAACTTATTTTAGAACATCGTAATAATAGGGAAACCAATATGTAAACTGCGTTTATTTTTTCCAGCAGGTGGCTTTGGTGTATTAGATTTCTAAGATAGATGCTATGTACTTAGATGATTTCCTTTGATCCCCCTTATCTTGCATATTGTTAAGATCTCGAAGTTAGATGCTATATACCCAGATGATTTTCTCTGATCCCCCTTATCCTGCACATTGTTTGGGGAGTTCTTAATGACTTTACACATTGGTTTGTTTGAATTATCATGATTATTTAAAATGAACACAAGTGTTTCATTTAACATATTTGATTACATGAACATCATTGTTTACGTTAACGTGAATATATATATAAACATGATTATTTATTTAACATGCCTGAATACACAGACATGATTATTCTGGTTCATATACGTGAAAACTGTTGCATATATAAACATTAGTGTTTATTTAATATAGTTTGGATTGTTTTGATAGTCCAACGCTTGGACTACTTTTTTGTCGACAAATAATGGGATTGACCGTTACAGCTGAAAATGCACGCATGTTTGGTGCTATGTAATTAGCAATCCGCGACCCACGGATTACGAGTCGAGGGCCTTAACAACCAAGCGATGTTGGGCCGTTTGATGTGATTTTTTACATGAACACCATTGTTCGTATTAACATGACGTTCACATGAACATGATTGAAGACATAACGTTTAAATTAACACGACTGTTTAAGTTAAGATAATTGTTTACATCAACATGCTTATTTAATTAAACGTAACTGTTCACACTTAACATGAATTTTTACCCAAACACAGTTGTTTTGTTTAGCTTCATTGTTACATAAACTGTTTATCCGGAACGTGATTGGAGGCCCAAATCGTTATATTAAAGTTTATATACGTACGTACCAGGAAGTTATTGTATATTTTCACATTTCATTCAAACTTCATTATATCCTCAAAAAACTTTTTTCTAAAAAAAAAAGAAAAGACCGCCAATATAAAGGTGAAGTTAAGACTTATTAGACATAAAATATACTTGGACCTTGTATTTACTTACACGATTCTTGGTCAGTGTTTTTTATTAGTCTAGGATAACTCCATCAAAACTTCATTATATAAATGTGAAGTTAAGACTGGTTAGTCATAAGTTGGACCTTGTATTTACTTACATGACTCTTGGTCAGTGTTTTTTATTAGTTTAGGATAACCCCATCAAAATTTCATTACATAAATGTGAAGTTAAGACTGATTAGTCATAACTTGGACCTTGTATTTACTTACATGACTCTTAGTCAGTGTTTTTTATTAGTTTAGGATAACTCCATCAGAATTTCATTACATAAATGTGATGTTAAGACTGATTAGTCATTAGATACACTTGGATCTTGTATTTACTTACATTATTCTTGGTTAACGTTTTATATTAGTCAAACTTTCATTACATAAAGGTGAAGTTAAGACTGGTTAGTCATAACTTGGACCTTGTATTTACTTACATGACTCTTGGTCAGTGTTTTTTATTAGTTTAGGATAACCGCAGTTCTTGTTTTCCACATTCACTTGTACTCCTGGCATAACAGGATGATCAAAGCTAGATCTTCCCTTTCCCAAATCAATCAAAATGTAAGACATGTAGCGATTGACGGCTTTCCTGATGACATTACAACTTTCAGCATTAGATGACAAGTAAAAATCATTTGGGTCAATGGTTAACACTGTTGAGGATTTCTTCCATTCTCGGGGGAGCGGCCATGGTGACCCTGGTGGTGATCTTTCGCCCTATATAAAATGAAAATATGTAAGTTTAAGAATGATAATTGGGTAAATATAATCATGTTTTCATGGTTTCCACATATTGTGGTACGCACGTTATTTTATGGAGCACGTCATATTAAATCTATTTTGGAATCTAACTGCGTCGTAACAGTCAATGTTGCTACGTTCGGTCATGATCTGCCTGACGGTTCTGCATTTGTCAATATTCTAGAAGCGTGGTTTCGTCAAACGTTTGTCACGTTCAAACACCCACTGATTCCGTTATGCTTTCCATTCTCTATTTAGTGTTCGAGGATGACAGTTTCCCTGCACTCGTTTGAACAGTATTATAGCACGGAGAGTCCTAGATATTGCATCAGGCGACGTGACCGGTATGCATTCTTAAGGGATACCATTTATATGAACAACGTTTCAAGTCACCAGCTGCTTGAGGTATGCGACAGTTGAACAAATATGTGGAAGCAACTGTTCCAAACATATGGACGGCTTCTGCAACTGCCCTTTGTGCACGCGATTTTTACCTGTTACAAAATGTCTCACTTTACTCACTTCAGTTTGTTTGTAAGTCTCTTTTACGATGGTTCTTTTCGCCCAGAGACAGATAACGGTAAGTGTGCAGGGTTACAATACTAGGAATATAGGTTCGATACCCGTGGTGAACAGAAACAGACAGCTTCTTGTGTAGTTTTGCCTTTGACACAAGTAAATCAAATTATTCATGTTTATCTCAAGACGACTTATGAAGAAACGTTAATATCCACTTTATTTTAATAAAAATTTAATACCAACCGTATTGAAATACATTTTTACTTCAAGTGGATTTCTCGTCATCACGAACTAAATCAGTCTAGTGTGATTCTTCGACACATCAAAGACCTCTGTGGTTCAAATATTATTATTTCTATTTTTCAACTACTGACAGGAGAGATGACTAGATAATAGCGCCTACTATTACAAGGGCTTTATTTGACTTTTTGCTCCTCATAAAAGAATTCATCTTCACTCCTATAACGTTCACATATGTGAGAGTTGGCAGTATCATTGCGACATGAACTATTGACTTTCCGATCCTCACCTCCTCGTGTTAACCATTATGCCATTGTTTATTTACAGATTGTGAAAATATGATTAATTTTAACGTTTTAAAACTTTAGAAAACATTGTTATGAAATTTTTATTGTATTTCAACTAAATAATGTCTTAACTTCAAGATTTTTAAGTTTATTGGTATACAAAAGTAGTTGAATAGCAAACTATGGTTTATAAACATCATAAATTTACGTTATCTACATAAAATTATGTTTATAAATCGTTTGTTTGCAGTACTGACACAATCTTCTTCAGTGCAAGATTATTAGTACATGACATCCGTCGATAGCGTATTCTGGAATAAGTGTCACATCACATATATTATATCAAAGTCAGACTGAAAATACTTATTACCGTATCATATTCTTTACTGATTAAAAACAAAATACGTTATAAATAAATCATCAGTTTTAATGTGATGTAATATCACAGATAATCCGCTTATCTGTACCGCTAACACCAAGTTTCTTGTATGTTGATAAACACAGAGCTATACAATGTGGACTATCTGCGTTGTGTGCACCCCGCTGATAATGAAACCTGATTTTTGGCGTAATAAATTTTCAAGTAGGTTAGGATATTGATAGCGACCATTTACCAGTCTCTTCTACCATTTATCAGTCTGTTGTATCTTCCATTTCACTCCTCACACAAATAAGTCAAAAGGGAAAGAAACGTTAAATTACAAGAAGATATACTAGGTCAAATACCAAAAAAATCTATGCAAAATGATAAAAACGCCCCCCCCGCTTGTACAACGGTAAGTCTACGGCGTTACAATGCTAAAATCAGGGGTTCGATTTCCCTCGGTGGACTCAGCAGATAACCGGTTGTGGCTTTGCTATAAGAAAACACACACACTGATAGAAACAGTTAATAACGTCATAGACTTATCTGAAATAGCTGCCTGTTGTCATGCAATAACCACTGAGTTCCTTTGAAAATTTAGACAGAGCACAGATCACCTGGTGATGTGAACAGAAACAATTACAGAAAGCTTTAATAAAAACGAATGCACTGCCACCTGCTTTCTCGATATCAATAAAGCTTTCGACACACTTTGGTACAATGGATTAAGATATATCAAATGGCAGAAATTGTTATTGTTGTTGTTTGTAATTAAACACAAAGGTCTATGATTTACTATGAGGGCTTAGTTACTACTATATATCTAATGATTTACTAAATGGGCTTGGTTACTACCATATATCAAATGATTTACTACGTGGGCTTGGTTACTACTATATATTTAATGATTTACTACGTGGGCTTGGTTCCTACTATATATCGAATGATTTACTACGTGGGTTTGGTTACTACTATATATCTAATAAAACTATTATGGTGTTATGTAATGTAATATCAAGTTTGTTGAAGTGGTGCTATGTAATGTAATATCAAGGTTGTTGAGGTGGTGCTATGTAATGAAATATCAAGGCTGTTGAGGTGGTGCTATGTAATGTAATATCAAGGTTTTTGAGGTTGTATTATGTAATGTAATATCAAGGTTGTTGAGGTAGTGTTATGTAATGAAACAACAAGGTTGTTGAGGTGGTGTTATGTAATGAAATATCAAGGCTGTTGAGGTGGTGTTATGTAATGTAACATCAAGGTTGTTGAAGTGGTGCTATGTAATGTAATATCAAGGTTGTTGAAGTGGTGCTATGTAATGTAATATCAAGGTTGTTGAGGTTGGGTTATGTAATGTAATATCAAGGTTGTTGAGGTGGTGTTATGTAATGTAATATCAAGGTTGTTGAGGTGGTGCTATGTAATGTAATATCAAGGTTGTTGAGGTTGGGTTATGTAATGTAATATCAAGTTTGTTGAAGTGGTGTTATGTAATGTAATATCAAGGTTGTTGAGGTGGTGTTATGTAATTAAACAACAAGGTTGTTGAGGTGGTGTTATGTAATGAAATATCAAGGCTGTTGAGGTGGTGCTATGTAATGTAATATCAAGGCTGTTGAGGTGGTGTTATGTAATGTAATATCAAGGCTGTTGAGGTGGTGTTATGTAATGTAATATCAAGGTTGTTGAGGTTGTATTATGTAATGTAATATCAAGGCTGTTGAGGTGGTGTTATGTAATGTAATATCAAGGTTGTTTTCAAAAATTGCAGAAGGTAAGCGGGTTGGAAATTGTGTTTGTACATTAGTGATATCTCGTCATAGAGAACATATAAAAGGTTTTTATTTTATATTTAGGTTTTAAATATCAATAACTTAAGTTCCTTATTTGTACAAAAAATTGTGGTTTAATATCATAAACACCTAATTTGAACCAGTGCTACATTCAATGTAACACATAAAACATAAAACTCGGTTTTAAGTGTTTTTGTAATTATTTGATTTTAAATCAAGAAATTAAATAGTGTATAATAAGAAAACTTAAATTTTAATTTACAATAATAACAATAATAAACTAATAATAATAAAAACAATAAAATAGTAATAATAATAAAATAATAATAATAATAGAATAGTTGAATAACAAACTCTATGACATGACCTTTGACCAGTGGCTCGTAAAAATAAAGTTAAAATAAAAGTTTCAAGACGATTTGAATGGGTAATGAATGAAACTTTATTATGAACGTATCATGTGAGGTCTTTGTCATTAAATTAAAAAATAAAACTTTGATTCTGTAGAGTATCACATAATGCTTGTGCTTCTTTGTTTCTCTATGTCACAAATTATGCAGTTTAAGTAAACTTTTAAACTATCATCATTTGTATTGAAAAGATACTTCAAGAAATGTTAACACATATGCAACACTGTGGTCGTGAAGTTTGTGGTTGTTGTGTGTTAGTTAAGACTCTAATGCCTTCGACCATTAAGCCAAATTATGTTTTTTAATCGATATAAAATAACAAATATTGATAATTTATTTCTTATATGCTGATGGTTATTTTTAACAAGTAAACTGTGGATCGTCACTGTCAAATAAATGTTGCGACTGGTTGTGTTCAAATAGTAAGCTAGTGATTTATCGTTTTCAAACGTTGAAAGTTTACGCTATTATTAATATTACGGTACATTAACTCCAATACCTATTATCTCTTTCTTTATCACATCGAAATAAATCTGTCAGTTTCCAAACTATTCCCATTCAACTTTAGTAAATATATTATCAAATCGCTGAGGCCCTGTAATAAACTTTAAGGTAACGATAATTGTAGTTGACAACATGTTTATCTCACAAAGGTAAGAATTATCTTCTGTGAATTTTTCTTTTGATTTATAAGAGGCAGCTATAATACTTAATGTTTACTACTTGAACGATGGAAGATTGACTTAGGTGCTAATCATTTATGCCCATACCAACACTCCTAAAATTACGTAGCCTGTGTGATTAGCTAGGATCTAAAAATGATAAGGGTACAAGACACTGTGGCCATTATGATTACAGAGTCTCTAAAAATACGATAAAATATCACCAGCATTCTTACATGTTACTACTGTGAATTTTTAGGTATTTTACCTTAAAAAAGATACTAAATTACCCAAGTTGATGCAATTTTAGCATATATAGAACACTAAATTTCATACAATTTTAACAGATAAAGATACTAAAGTATCCAATTTGATATAATTTTAGCATATATAAAATACTAAATTTGATACAATTTTAACAACTAAGGATACTAAAGTATCAAATATTATACAGTTTTAAGAAATAAAAATACCAAAGCACCCAATCTGTTGTAATGTGTGTATTTAGTGAAAGCTACAAAAGTGATGTCAATCACGTTAAAATTAAAAAAAATATAATCAAATATCTTGAAATTTAGATTTTATTCAAGTTAATATACGAATAAATATTCACATAATTGTTTACTCCACTTCACTATGTACAAATAACTTAATATGCTCGATACTTTTAATTTATAAAAGGGGTCATAAAGAAACGGACCGGGTGTAGCCTATTAATTGGCACTTTTACAATTTCATCACACGAGTAGACCAAGAGTTGGCGGTGGGTGCTGTTCAATAGCAGCTCTCTAGTTATTAGTTCACAGTTAGAGACGGCTAAACACAGGTAGATCTATAGTAGCTTTTCGTGAAGTTCTGAATCAAATAGACGAAAAGGAATGTTTGGATTATCCTGATCTTCCTAATGTTCAACACTTGGAATGTTTGGATTGCCCTGATCTACCTAATGTTCAACACTTGGAATGTTTGGACTATCCTGATCTACCTAATGTTCAACAGTCGGAATGTCTGGATTGCCCTGATCTACCTAATGCTCAACACTTGGAATGTTTGGATTATCCTGATCTACCTAATGTTCAACACTTGGAATGTTTTGATTGCCCTGATCTACCTAATGTTCAACACTTGGAATGTTTGAATTGCCTTGTTCTACCTAATGTCCAACACTTGGAATGTTTGGATTGCCCTGATCTACCTAATGTTCAACACTTGGAATGTTTGGATTGCCCTGATCTACCTAATGTTCAACACTTGGAATGTTTGAATTGCCTTGTTCTACCTAATGTGCAACACTTGGAATGTTTGGATTGCCCTGATCTACCTAATGTTCAACACTTGGAATGTTTGGATTGTCCTGATCTACCTAATGTCCAACACTTGGAATGTTTGGATTGCCCTGATCTACCTAATGTTCAACACTTGGAATGTTTGGATTGTCCTGATCTACCTAATGTCCAACACTTGGAATGTTTGGATTGCCCTGATCTACCTAATGTTCAACACTTGGAATGTTTGAATTGCCTTGTTCTACCTAATGTCCAACACTTGGAATGTTTGGATTGCCCTGATCTACCTAATGTTCAACACTTGGAATGTTTGGATTGCCCTGATCTACCTAATGTTCAACACTTGGAATGTTTGGATTGCCTTGTTCTACCTAATGTCCAACACTTTGAATGTTTGAATTGCCTTGTTCTACCTAATGTGCAACACTTGGAATGTTTGGATTGCCCTGATCTACCTAATGTCCAACACTTGGAATGTTTGGATTGCCGTAACACATCTAATTTTAAACACTTGGAATGTTTACATTGTCTTGCTACATCTAATGATCAACACTTAGAGTGTTTGGATTGCCGTGGTACATCTAATGTTCGACACTTCTTAGTTACCAAACCTTTCAAAATACGTAGAAAATATAAAAAGCACTTTGCATTCTTGCTACTTGTATCTAAACAGATTAAGTATTTTGTGTTAGATTTTCAAATAGGCAGTCGTTTGTTTGTTTAAAAAGAGTGAACTGTTGGGCATGTCCACTGCAGGTAAGTTGGATCACGTCATATACAGACACTCTTAGCTTGCATTTCTATATACAAGGACCGTTTCCTTTTTCTGTACAAAATAGCGAAGTGTACTCACCGTGTTTAGGGTGTTTAACATCGTATTTGTAATCTTCATTACACCTTGAACATGTCAGTATTAACTTGGCAAACTAACAACACAAACTCACAATGAACAAAATGAAATGAACAAAATTTTGACTAACCTCTAAAGGAAATCGCTTTTCGATGTATGTGATGTAGCCTTGGACGTCACTAAGGGAAAACAACAGCAATGCTAGCAGGTGTTTCGACATCTCGCTTTGTTCGTATTTTGTAATAAACGTACGAGAGATCGATGGTATTTATTCTGAACAACGACCCGAGAGATAATGGTGACGAAACGACTGTTATTTAATAATCTTAATCCCATTTCCAGATAAAATAATGATAAAGAAATGTATAATGTTTAAAGCATGATTGTAAGTCTTAACAATGTCAACGGTTTTGACTAAATAAATACATTGAGAATAAAGATCGAATTTTAAAGTACTGAAGTTCATGGGTCATTCGAACTTAGGTGATAATGTACCACTTATTTTAAACGATGTCTATTCCAGCTGTATTTTAGATTGAACTGATGGACATAAAGGAAAGCAGCTGGGAGAATATTTGGTTTATTTAGCTTTATAAATAATTTACCTAACAACAAATCGGTACACTGGAAGAATAGTTGGTTTAATTACTTTTATTAATATCTTACCTGGACAAGAATTGTTAAACTGGAAAAATAGTTGATTTGTTTAGTTTTATTAATATCTTTCGTAGACATAAACTGGTACACTAAAGGAATAGTTGAGTTATTTATTTTTATTTATATTTTACGTAGACACGAACTGGTTTACTGGAAGGATAATTGATTTATTTAGTTTTATTATCTTATCTAAACACGAATTGGTTTACTGAAAGAATAGTTGATTTGTTTAGTTTTATTAATATCTTACCTAGACACGAACTGGTATACTGAAAGGATAGTTGGTTTCTTTAGTTTTATTGATATCTTTTCTAGACACAAACTGGTATACTTGTAGGATAGTTGATTTGTTTAGTTTTATTAAAATTTTACCTGGACACGAATTGGTATACTTAAAAAATAGTTGATTTATTTAGTTTTATTAATATCTTACCTAAACACGAATTGGTACACTGGAAGGATAGTAGACTTCTTTAGTTTTATTAATATCTTTTCTAGACACAAACTGGTATAGTGGAAGGATAGTTCAGTTCTTAAGTTTTATTAATATCTTATCTGGACACGAATTGGTAAACTGGAAAGATAGTTGATTTGTTTAATTTTATTAATATTTTTCCTAAATATAAACTGGTACACTAGAGGAATAATTGAGTTATTTAGTTTCATGAATATTTTACGTAGACACGAACTGGTGTACTGGAAGGATAGTTGGTTTATTTATTTTTATTAATATCTTACCTAGATACAAACAGGTATACTGAAAGGATAGTTGGTTTATTTATTTTTATTAATATCTTACGCTTACACGAACGGGTATACTGGAAGAATAGTTGATTTACTTAGATTTATTTATAACCTACGTTAACACAAACTGGTATACTAGAAGGATAGTTGGTTTATTTATTTTTATTAATATCTTACGCTTACACGAATTGGTATACTGGAAGGATAGTTGGTTTATTTGGTGTTATTAATATCTTACGTTCACACAAACTGGTATACTGGAAAAATAGTTGGTTTATTTAGATTTATTAATATCTTTCGTTGACACAAACTGGTATACTGTAAGGAGAGTTGATTTATTTAGATTTATTAATATCTTACGTTGACACAAACTGGTATACTGGAAAAATAGTTGGTTTATTAAGTTTTATTAATAGCTTACGTTGACACAAAGTAGTATGCTGGAAGAATTGTGGATTTATTTAGATTTATTAATATCTTACGTTGACACAAAGTGGTTTGCTGGAAAAATAGTTGGATTATTTAGTTTTATTAATATCTTACCTAAACACGAATTGGTACAGTGAAAGGATAGCTGGTTTGTTTAGTTCTATTAATATCTTACCTGGATACGAACTGGTATACTGAAATGATAGTTGGTTTCTTTAGTTCTATTAATATCTCGCCTAGACACGAACTGGTATACTGGAAGGATAGTTGAGTTTTTTAGTTTTATTAATATTTTTTCCATACACAAACTCGTTTACTGGAAGGATATTTGATTTGTTTAGTTTTATTAAAATCTGTCCGAAATAAGAATTGGTACACTGTAAGGATAGTTGGTTTGTTTAGATTTATTAATATCTTACCTAGATGTAAACTGGTATTATGGAAGAATAATTGGTTTGTTTAGTTTTATTAATATCTTATCCAGACACGAATTGGTATACGGGAAAAAATTGTTGATTTATTTAGTTTTATTAATATCTCACCTGGACCTGAACTGGTATACTGAAAGAATAGTTGATTTGTTTAGTTTTATTAATATCTTACCCAGACACGAACTGGTACATTAAACGAATAGTTGATTTATTTAGTTTTATTAATATTTTACCTGGACACGAACTGGTATAGTGCAAGGATATTTGTTTTTTTTAGTTTTTATAATATCTTTTCCAGATAAAATTTGGTACACTAGAGGAATAGTTGATTTATTTAATTTTATTAAAAGCTTTTCTAGACACAAACTAGTATACTGGAAGGATAGTTGATTTCTTTAGTTTTATTAATATTTTACCCAAACACGAATTGGTACACTGGAAGGATAGTTGGTTTGTTTAGTTTTATTAATATATTTCCAAGATATGAACTGGTATACTGAAAGGATAGTTGGTTTGTTAAGTTTTATTAATATCTTACTAAGACACGAATTGGTAAACTGGAAAGAGAGTCGATTTTTTTAGTTTTATTTCGAAGACATAAACTGCTACACTAGAGGAATAGTTGAGTTATTTATCTTTATTAATATTTTACGTAGACACGAATTGGTGTACTTGAAGGATAATTGATTTACTTAGTTATATTAATATCTTACCTAAACACGAATTGGTAAACTAAAAGGATAGTTGGTTTCTTTAGTTCTATTAATATCTCGCCTAGACACGAACTGGTATACTGGAAGGATAGTTGAGTTTTTTAGTTTTATTAATATTTTTTCCATAAACAAACTCGTTTACTGGAAGGATATTTGATTTGTTTAGTTTTATTAAAATCTGTCCGAAACAAGAATTGGTACACTGTAAGGATAGTTGGTTTGTTTAGATTTATTAATATCTTACCTAGATGTAAACTGGTATTATGGAAGAATAATTGGTTTGTTTAGTTTTATTAATATCTTATCCAGACACGAATTGGTATACGGGAAAAATTGTTGATTTATTTAGTTTTATTAATATCTCACCTGGACCTGAACTGGTATACTGAAAGAATAGTTGGTTTCTTAATTTTATTAATATTTTTTAGACTCAATTTGGTACACTAGAGGAATAGTTCATTTATTTAGTTTTATTAATATCTTATCTGGACACGAATTGGTATACTGGAAGGATTGTTGATTTATTTAGTTTTATTAATATCTCACCTAGACCTGAACTGTTATACTAAAAGGATAGTTGATTTGTTTAGTTTTATTAATATCTTACCGAAACACGAATTGGTATACTGGAAGGATATTTGGTTTCTTTAGTTTTATTAATATCTCTTCTGGACTCAATTTGGTACACTAGAGGAATAGTTGATTTATTTAGTTTTATTAATAGCTTTTCTAGACACAAACTAGTATACTGAAAGGATTGTTGATTTATTTAGTTTTATTAATATCTCACCTAGACACGAACTGGAATACTGAAAGGATAATTGATTTGTTTTGTTTTATAATTATCTTTTCTAGACACAAACTGGTATACTGGAAGGATAGTTGATTTGTTTAGTTTTATTAAAATCTTACCTGGATAAGAACTGGTATACTGGAAGGATATTTGGTTTCTTTAGTTTTATTAATATTTTTTTAGACTCAATTTGGTACACTAGAATAGTTCATTTATTTAGTTTTATTAATATCTTATCTAGACACGAATTAGTATACTGGAAGGATTGTTGATTTATTTAGTTTTATTAATATCTCACCTAGACACAAACTGGTATACTTGTAGGATAGTAGATTTGTTTAGTTTTATTAAAATTTTACCTGGACACGAACTGGTATACTGGAAGGATATTTGGTTTCTTTAGTTTTATTAATATCTCTTCTGGACTCAATTTGGTACACTAGAGGAAGAGTTGATTTATTTAGTTTTATTAATAGCTTTCCTAGACACAAACTAGTATACTGGAAGGATTGTTCAGTTCTTTAGTTTTTTAATATTTTACGTTGACACGAACTGGTGTACTGGGAGGATAGTTGGTTTATTTATTTTTATTAATAGTTTACGCTTACACGAACTGGTATACTGGAAGGATAGTTGGTTTATTTTGAGTTATTTATATCTTACGTTGACACAAACTGGTACACTGGAAGAATAGTTGATTTATTTATATTTATTAATATCCTACGATAACACGAACTGGTATACTGGAACAATAGTTGGTTTACTTTGTTTTATTAATATCTTACGTTGACACGAACTGGTATACTGGAATGATTGTTGATTTATTTAGTGTTAGTGATTTTTTTTGGCCTGGCATGGCCTAGCGCGTTGAGGCGTGCGCTTCGTATTCTGAGGGTCGCAGAGTCGCGCCTAACACGATCGCCCTCCCAAACGTGGGGGCGTTATAATGTGACGATCAGTCACACTATTCGTTGGTAAAAGAGTAGCTCAAGAGTTGGCGGTGGGTGGTGATGATTAGCTGCCTTTCCTCTAGTTTTATACTGCTAAATTAGGAACGGCTAGCACAGATAGCCCTCGAGTAGCTTTGTGCGAATTTCAAAAAAAAATAGTGATTTTTTATCTAGATACGAGTTGGTGTTGTGGGTGATAGTTGGTTTGTTAGAAACTTTATAGACACACTGCTAGTTTTAAGTATATTCAAATGATTACAGGTACGTAATAAGCAGCCTGAGCTCCATCTGTTAGGGAGAATCGAGGTATGCATTTTAAATACGTATTAATGATCCATCTGGTGGCAACATTCTATAAAATCTATTGATTACTTAAAGGTCACTTATTTATTGGAAAAGTAAGATACTTTTCCATTGAAAATATTTAAACTATTTATTTAAGTTCATCGAAACTTAAGAGAAGTTTTAAAAAATTCAAAAGCGGCAGTTACTTTAACAGTCTTGTAGTTTTTAGTTTCTTCAAAGTCACACAAGGAATATTTACACACAGTCATTCTTAGCTTTGAACTAATAAGATCCAGGGAATACAATTAGTTAACATATCCCACCGACAATCTTCAGGTTACTCTTGTTTAACCGAATATCAGAAACTGGTTGTCACTCTTATAATGCACCCACGGCCACTAGGTTCTCAACATACTTTGGATCTATCAAGCTGGACTAATGGCTCTCGGACCTAAGTAGCAGTAGCTTATTAAACATAACGTATTAGTATGGTATATGTATATAAAGATATTATAATAACATGGGGCTGTATATACCAGGCCCCGCATGGCCAGGTGGGTTAAGGCGTTCGACTCGTAATCCGAGGGTGGCGAGTTTGAATCTCCGTCGCACCAAATATGCTCGCCCTTTCAGCCGTGGGAGGCGTTATAATGTTACGGTCAATCGCACTATTCGTTGGTAAAAGAGGAGCTTAAGAGTTGACGGTGAGTGGTGATGACTAGCTGCCTTCCCTCTAGTCTCACAATGCTACATTAGGGACGGCTAGCACAGATAGCCCTCGTGTAGCTTACATTTAGTATTATAATAACAAGGCTGTATATACCAGGCCCTGACGTTTAGTTAAGGTTACAAGTTTTTGTGTAAACAAAAAATCAGATTTTTTAATGAAATATTTTTACTCAAGTTTTGTTTGTTAAATTTCGAATTCGTTTGATTATTTTTTACTCTATTGACCTTCTAGTCCTGCTTAGCTAAATTTAGGTGACATATATTGATGCAGTGCACGTGCATTCGTATTACCGTATCCATTAACATAAAATTGATCAGGTCTTGGCTATGTGTTAATGGACTAGTATTTTGTAATATAAGTCACATTTCAATTATTATACAATATATGTGTATAAAGATTACTACTATTTAGAAATGAATTATTAAACCTATTTTTCTTAAAATACAAAACAATAATTACAGAAGTAAAGCAAACAATTATCTCTCTCTTCTAGCCACGACCTTTGAACTCTGTTGCTGATGGACATAAGTTGCTAAGAATTTTATATGCAAAAACGGCTCGTTTTTTTGTTGAGAAAATATTTTAAATAGAAAGTCGAAACGTTGTTCGCTCTTCTATTTAAAATATTTTCTCAACCCAAACAAGCCGTTTTTGCATATAAAATTCTCAACAAGTGGGTTTCTCTACATCACTGACAGGTTGCTAAGCCTTTTCAAACTTCGCATGAAATGGATATCAAAGAACGTTTTTTTTAGGTTTTATATATACAGTTGAACAATCAAAGAATCATAAATAACTCTACTGATACCATAGAATTACACTATAATTTATTAAGTTTAGTTAGTAGGATGTATTTACGTCTAAAAAAGTATGAAAGTTCGAGAAGACTGAAGACACAACCTACCTTCAATCTTGGTTTGAAAAACTCAGTAGCCCTTTCACAGTTTAAAGTAACCATTAGGGGCCATTTTGATCTGTCGATTGGTTATTCACATGTCATATATTGTAGTAAAAGTATATAGGGCCCAAAAAATGGTTTCTAAGAGTGGTAAGAGGTGTAGGGGGAGCCACTGTGTTTGATTCAGTACATAAGCCATTTTTCAACAAAATAAAAGAATATGAGGTTCTTATTTTATATTCTTGCTTGTCAATATTAGTAATTTGAGTTCTTATTTTGCACAAAACTAAAGACACTACTGTGACATAAAAACATCTAATTTTGAACAGTACTGCATTCAAAATACCACATGACTAACTAAAAGCTATTTTTAAATGTGTTATTTTAATATTTACATTTAAATTAACTTGTGTATAATATTAAAGTTTTAACAATAACATAATATTTGATTCCAAAGTTATTGAGATAAATTCATGAAATAGTAGTTCAATAAAATGTTGAATGTAAGTTAACAAACACGATGACATGACCCTTGACCTGTGACGTGTCACAAAAGGGTTAAGATGACATGATCTGAAGATTAGAGAGCTGTACTCGCTATCTGCAGGGTCATAGGGTCGAATTCATTCACTTTGAGTCGTGATGTCGTTATAATTGATGGTCAATCCCACTGTTAAAATAAGGTTGTCCAAGAGTTGGTGGCAGACGATGTTTCATTTCTTAATTGGAAACGGATGTAGCAATTAAGCATTTAAGTTGCTTTTTGCGAAACTCAGTAAACTCTCTTGAGATAATTAGAATAACACCTTGTGACGTAATTAAAGGAATACCTTGTTACAAACGGATGCCTTCGTTTATTAACCGAAGTGATAATATTGTTTCTACAAACCCTTATCATTGGTCTATTCATATGTTCTCGGAGTAGTCAGAAGTAGTGTTAATGTTTCCATGTTATCATGTTTTGATTAAGCAAGACTTTGTTCACATATGAAATTCGAGTGAAGCGGAAATACTTTTCGATCTTTCGAAATTGGAAATTTATCAGCAGTGGCTGAATACTTGACAGGCAAACTGCTTTGTGTACAGATGCTGGCATAACCAGGCGTTAGGTCGCTTTACTGATAATTTGAGGGTTGCGGGTTTGTATCTTCTCCTACCAAACATGTTGGAAGGTCAATCCAACTATCCAGTGGTAGAAGAATATCAAAAGAGCACAGAAATATACATATATATATTGAAAAGGGATTTTCAACTGGAAAAGTCCATACACTTAAAACTTACAGAAATGTGTACATTAGAAAGGAATTACCTTACCATACGTTACCTAAACGTACGTAGGCCTAACAACCGACACTGATCTTACTGATTTTCCTTGTTAGTACAATAGACTAAAACTGACGATTAACAAATCATAACTTTAGACCTTTTTAACTGCTTTAATAGCGAAAAGAAGATTCAGTTTAACGAGAATGTTTTGTTTTTTTTGTGCGAGATTTAATGTTCAGTGTTTGAACGTACACAGTCCTTTAGTAAATATATTATGGTATATGGTCACCAAATGGTTCCTAATTCTTTTAAGTAATTTCAAATTTCACACAAGCTTTGAATTTTTTTAACATATTTCAAAAACAACTCAGTCGGAGGAACTGCTAAGTTCCTCTCGTCCTAGTTACTCACGTAACTGGGGCAGTAAACAAAAACATCACAGGATATTCTTATTACATAACTTCTTGTAAGCTCAATCTTTTGTACCTAGGAATAACCAGGTCCTTTAAGTATCCTAGCCTTCTGAGGTAGGAAGAACCAGGTCCTTAAATGCTCTAGGTCCCTACTAGGGAGAACCAAACACTTTAACTTTCGTAATCTTTTTAAACTAGGAAGAACTGAGTCCTATATATTTAAATTCTTCTACAATGTTATAATTTGTTGTCAGTTACCTAAGTTTTGGTTAGATTCTTTTTAATCATCTTCTTAATAATCGCTATTTTTAATCTCTTGACTATATTATTATTTTTACTTTTTCAATATTATTTTAATTTGTGAACTCAGGTCCCAAGTTGGTCAAAGTTTCACTAAAATCTTCCATTTTACTCCTGTTTATTTTCGGATAAATTGCAGAAGACAAGACCAAGCTTTGAAAAGTTAAAGAATGAAATCTTGGCTGTTAGAATAAGAACCCAACTACATAAGAACCTAACTAAATAGAGATCGTAAGGAAAGGTAAGTCCTTGAGTCCAGTCTAAAGAAATGACGATTCAAAACTATACATGTAACAAAGACATCTAAAACTGTCACGAAAATTGTTTTTTGAAGTCTATCTTTCCTTCTTTCTCTCTTTCTCACAGTTTATAAAAACAGCAGTTTTTAACCTACACTTGGCATTTGCTGCAGTTGTAAATTACAGGAAAACCGAATACCTGAAGGACTTTATGATACAATCCAGTTATCGTTCCACTGTAAGTCGTGCACTTGATTTAAAGATACTTTTAATGAGCTCATGACTAAACAAAGATAATCCCTCTTTCTACTTCTTTGTTAGACTTTGGCCTTGTCTAAGACTGGTCTTATTTTACTTGATCTTTGTGGTAACGTCTATATAAAGAAACGTTAACGAAGGACAAGTTATGCATGGCGATAAAAAATCTAATAGAGGAGGCAATATAAAGAAAAAGGCTTAATATCGACTGTGGAACAACCCGCCTAATAGTGGAACGTCACATATCGACTTTGGAACAACCCGCCTAATGGTGGAACGTCACATATCGACTGTGGAACAACCCGCCTAATGGTGGAACGTCAAATATCAACTGTGAAACAACCCGCCTAATGGTGGAACGTCACATATCGACTGTCGAACAACCCGCCTAATGGTGGAACGTCACATATCGACTGTCGAACAACCCGCCTAATGGTGGAACGTCACATATCGACTGTGGAACAACCCGCCTAATGGTGGAACGTCACATATCGACTGTGGAACAACCCGCCTAATGGTGGAACGTCATATATCGACTGTCGAACAACCCGCCTAATGGTGGAACGTCAGAAAAGACGTTGTAATTTTTTATTGTCACAAAATTAGATGTTTTATTTCTCTTTCATCTCTGGCAATAAAATCGAAGATTTTGTCTTCATTTGTGTTCCACAAGATATGTTTTTCGTGTTTGTTGTTAAACGTAAACAAAAAGTGTTTTTTTTTATATTATAAGCTTTCAGTGTTATTGCTGTGCCATTAGAGGACAGGTCCTTAGCGTATAATGTTCTTGATTGTGTTGTTTGAAACAGTAACAAGAAAATCATATGTAATGTTAATAAAGAGAGGTTAGGATTGGATCTCGAAGGGTTAGGTGAAAGTGAGGGCAGTCAAAAGTTAAATTAGCTGTTTAAAAAATTAAAATCCACTTATATATAAAATGTATCTGTCTTTTTTTGTAATTTTAGCGGATTATTATATAAATATTTATAAAGATATTTCAATATACCCAACATTGAAGACAAACCAAACCAACGTCTCAGAAACACACTATATTATTATCGTAGTCTGGGCTTAGGTACAACTTGAATTGGAAATGTCATCCTGAATGACCTTCTATATAATACAGGTCAGAGAACAGCGGAATTTCTGTATAGCCGTCACAAATCTAAAATACTGACCACAGAGTACATAACCTGTCAGTAGTGCCCGCCGCCACATGGGCAGAATCCAGCTCTTAGAATCAACCAGTAGGGTTCACTGTCATTTTTTATACCAATGTATTCATCATTACAGAAATAAATCATTCAAATTCACTATTTTTAAAGTATTACGTCATGCCAAGCCTACATGTATGTATTTAATGGAAGATATTACTCAACATTAAACTTTAATTTGATTCGTTTCTACTTTTAAGAACACTTATTGGGATTGTTGATGCAACAATTCTCAGTTTATAGAATTAGCCACGTTAACCTGAAATGTTACAATTCTCAGTTTATAGAATTAGCCACGTTAACCTGAAATGTTACAATTCTCAGTTTATAGAATTAGCCACGTTCACCTGAAACGTAACAATTCTCAGTTTATAGAATTAGCTACGTTCACCTGAAACGGAAACGTAACAATTCTCATTTTATAGAATTAGCCACGTTCACCTGAAACGTAACAATTCTCAGTTTATAGAATTAGCTACGTTCACCTGAAACGTAACAATTCTCAGTTTATAGAATTAGCTACGTTCACCTGAAACGTAACAATTCTCAGTTTATAGAATTAGCTGCGTTCACCTGAAACGTGACATCAGTTACATCTGTTTTTGTGACAGGTCTTTTCATTTTAAAACGTGTTAAAATTATCAGGTGAAAATTTGACAGTTTTACTTGAATTCACGTTTGTGTTTATAACTGAGGCTCAAAAACAAGCAGAGATGATATTATTCTAACGATTAATAATCTCACCTATATTACTAATAATCTTACTTCTGTTAATAATAGTTTTACCTGTATTAATAATTGTCTTACGTGTATTACTAATGACCTTACATGTATTAATAATAATATTAAATTTTATTATTAATTATTATGCCTGTATTTCTAATGATCTTACCTATATTACTAATGATCTTACCTGTATTACTCATGATATTACCTATATTACTAATGATCGTACCTGTATTACTCATGATATTACCTATATTACTAATGATCGTACCTGTATTTCTAATGATCTTACCTGTATTACTAATGATCTACCTGTATTTCTAATAATCTTACCTGTATTACTCATGATCTTACTTGTAACACTCTTGACCTTACCTTAATTGTATTACTCATGATTTAATTTATATTATCAATTATCTTACCTGTACTTCTAATTATCTTACCATTATTACTAATTATTCTACCTATATTACTAATTATCATATCTGCATTATTAGAGATCTTGAACACAGATGCTATGTTATAATACTATATATTTCACATCTTTGGGATACAGATATCATATTAAAATACAATGTTTCAATTCTGTGCATTCCAGGTAGTACATTGTAATATTCTGTTTATCCGTCATTGAGTGTAAAATATATATGTAAAAACTTCTGGTATGGATAGAGAATTTTCTCAACCATATCCGCTGTCTTTACATATATATTTTTCTCTACAAGAGGGTTTTCTCGTCATCACGGATTATTGTTGAGTGTAGCTGTCCGCCAGACCAGTCCAGTATTTTCTATCCTTTACATATCGTGTCCATCTGATCCTTCCACCATCTTATCTTTCAGGTTCCCCTAGATATTGTCCTTATCCAGGGTTTCCATTCTGTTGTTTTTATTGTCCACCTCTTATCTGAACGTCTTGCTAGATGCCAACCAATTTCCAGTTAGTCCTCGTTATGTACCTTACTGTACCTGTCATATTTTTTTGTTTTTATTATTATCTGTCTTGTAGTGCTGTATAAAATATTTTTCTTTCCGTAACTCTTTGTGTAGTTTCTTTTTCTTTATCACTATTGTTAGTGTCAATATTTCGCCGCCATATTTTAAGGTAAGTGTTACGTATTTTTTATGTTTTATGTTTTTCGTAGACGAAACGCAACAGAAAAACACAGATAACAGCTTGTATAATTTATTACACTAAACTATTAACAAATATAACAGATATAACATAAATTATATAATAACAGTGACAGATATTAAGTTACAACATTCGAAATTAATTACAAAACAAAATAATACTAGTTTCAAACTTCAAAATTAATCACAATACAAAATGGTACTGGCCTGTATCTAATATAATGATCTAAAATGAAAGTCTCAAATTCCAGTCTAGGGTGTGAATTTGGTCCCACGAAGAAATTCCGAAGCTTAAATGAAGAAGTTCAGAAACAGTTCACAGTTCAATAAATTCGACGAAGTTCCTTTCACGATGCCTTCGATGAACGTCACAAATTTGCCGACTCTCAGCACAAGCAGTAATTCAGATGAATCGTAGAGACTGACGAAATAAAATCACAGCTTCCGTAGATCTAACTTCAGTCACAAATCCAAGTTGAATAATCACAGCAAACACTTGATCTTTTTCAAATAACTGACTCTCTTCTTTTGAAATAAAACTAATGTCTGACCCTCCTCTCTCGCATCTTCGTCTGTTTATATATTGTAGGCCTAGACCCCTCGAATAACCGCGAAATTTCTACAGATCTCTAGAGCAATCCGCGCATGTCCGTTCTTGCACGAGACTAAACGTCTAGACACGAAGTCGCCAGCACTTCATTTACAAACATATGATTGGTTTGCTTAATTCAAGAAAATTCTAAATGTTACCCTAAATGAATAACAACATATTTTATTAGTTTAAACTTCGAAACAATAATATAAATATGGAAACATAGATAATAGAAATGAAAATCCAAACACAACACGACATGCCGTCGTTTACAAAATATTTACACATTTACATAACAGTAAGCAGTTAACATTGATCCATAATATTTTTCTACAAAGCACATCTTTATCCTATAGGTTTGTGAATATCGTGATCCTATAAATTTGTGAACATCTTGATCCTACAGGTACGTGAACATCATAATCCTATAGATTTGTGAATATCTTGATCCTACAGGTTTGAGAACATTTTGATCCTATAGGTTTATAAATATCTTGATCCTATAGGTTTGTGAATATCATGATCCTATAGGTTTGTGAACATCACGATTCTATAGATTTGTGAACATCATGATCTTATAGGTTTGAGAACATCATGATCCTATAGGTTTGTGAGCATTATGATCGTATAGGTTTGTGACCATCATAATCCTATAGATTTGTGAAGATCTTGATCCTATAGGTTTGAAAACATCATGATCCTATAAATTTGAGAACATCTTGATCCTATAGGTTTGTAAACATGATGATCCTATAGGTTTGTGAATATTTTGATCCTATAGATTTGTGAACATCATGATCTTAAAGGTTTGTGAATATCTTGATCCTATAGATTTGTGAATATCTTGATCCTATAGGTTTATAAATATCTTGATCCTGTAGGTTTGTGAACATCATGATCCTATAGGTTTGTGAATATCTTGATCTTATCGGTTTACTTTATGCATTTCTAAACATCGCTATATTAACTTTGTTACTACCATAACTTCTCTTATTGTGTTTTCCATTTTGAAGGTTTGTTCTAAATATTTGTACTCTGACTTTCTATACTTTTTCTTCTCAGTTTCTATGGTATCTATGTCATGATAACTGGTCATATGTATTTTTTTTTCACCGTATGGACTTGTGATCCTGCTTCCATACTGATGTTATTCAAACTGTTTAACTTCCATATTTTTATTGAGTTTTAAGAGAGATACATCATCTTAATATCTGTTAAACGTGACGATAGCTCTATTGGTTGAACGGTAGACTGTAGTAGGGTTATGGTCATCCATAGGTAGGTGACTCAAATCAGCCTCGTCAGGAGTTGTTTTCAGGCCCAGCATGGCGAGGGGGTTAAGGCACTCGACTGGTAATCCGAGGGAGAGGTTCGAATCCTCGTCACACCAAATATGCTCGCCTTTTCAACCGTGTGGGTGTTATAAGGGACAGTCAAATAGTAGTCCAAGAGTTGGCGGTGGGTGATGATTATTAGCTGCCTTCTCTTTAATCTTACACTAGACGGCTAGAGCAGATAGCCCTCGTGTAAGTTTGAGCGATATTCAAAAACAAGCTCTCTTAATGTCTCACCATCTATTTTTATACCTTCATTATCTGACTCGTTTTGAAAACTTCTTATAAAGTTGCTGTAAATAATTTAGAAGACAGTGTATCACCCTGTCTTATCCCTTCCTCTATCTTTACCACTGATAATGGCACTTTATGAAAATGTATTTTTACTCTTGTGTCTGTATATATATATATCTTACGTTTTCGGTATACGTTAGGATAGCATCTCTTGTAACTAAAGAATTTAATATTACACTGTGTTTTACAATATTAAATGGTTTTTAACAATATTTAAACCATACATATAAAGGTGAGCTGTGTTCATTTGATTTTTTTATTATATGGTTAGTTATATTCAAGTGATTTGTTGTTGAGAAATCACTCCTAAGTCCTGTTTGTTGTTCGTCCAAAGTTCTTTTTGTTGTACTTTTGTGTATATTTTATATAAGTAATATATTAGATGGTAATTCTATACAGGTTGCTGGTCTCCCTTATATAAAATGATTATATTGGATTCTTTCCATTTGTTTGGAATATTTTTGAGTCCAATATTTTGTTAAACAGTTTTGATATCCGACTCAATGTTTCAGTTTTACAATATCACTTGTGTTTTGATGTCTGCCTTAATGTTTCAGTTTTACAATATCACTTGTGTTTTGATATTTGCCTTAATGTTTCAGTTTCAGAATATTACTTGTGTTTTGATATTTGCCTTAATGTTTCAGTTTCAAAATATCACTTGTGTTTTTTGTCTGCCTTAATGTTTCAGTTTCAAAATATCACTTGTGTTTTTTGTCTGCCTTAATGTTTCAGTTTCACAATATCACTTGTGTTCATGTCGTTTCCTAGAACTTTCATTTTCCTTTTCTCATTCTCCGAGACTAAAGTTCTTGGTGCTTCTGTTTTATCTGCTTTATTGTTTATTTCACTTCATCGTTATTAATTAACGATGAAAAAGCTCTGTATAAATCTCGACTATTTCTTTCATTTGTGGTAATTCGTTGTTTTTATTATCAAACACATTTTTCTGTTTTCAACCCCTTTATTGACTCTCTTAGTTCTCACAGATTGTAAGATATTTCTAACTCTTTTCTTGTTATCACCTTTGTTAACTCACATGTTCAACTTTCTCATCTGTCCCAAGTTTCTTTATAAACTTTATTTAATGTTTGTTTTTAAACCTCTTGTGTTTTCTGTTTAATTGACCCGTGTCTTGGTCATCCTCCTACACTCCAAATCTGTTTCACATATTTAACTAAAAATATCTTATTTTAATTTAGATGACTAGTATTGATATCTTTATCATGTGGTTTAAGTCCCGCTTTATTTGTCTTAAGTCATGTTTCGCCTCAGTTGCGAATTTCCAGTTTTCTACGACTTGTTGTTGGCTTACAAATAGGAGATCAATCCGTTTTTTTGTGTTTTCATTTGGGGTTTTTCCCATGTCCAATATCTCCTTCTTTTGTTTCTCAATCAAAGTGTTTCCTACTATTAACTGTTCTTTCTCCGCAAACTCAGTCAGTCTATATTATGTTGTTGCATCTTTAAAATACAGAAGCTAAGTTATAATACCACGTTTGGCATGATTTTAAACACAGACGTTATATTAATAATAGTGTTTGACATCTTTGGAACATACGTATGTTCCCCGCTAGGACAGAGATAAGTCTTCGGATTTACAACGCTAAAATCAGGATTCGATTCTCCTCAGTGGACACAGCAGATAGTCTGATATGGCTTTGCTATAAGAATCTATACATTCACAACTATTGTGTTATAATACTAGGTTTCGCATTTTTAACACAGATGGTACTACATAATACCATATTTGACATCTTTGGAACACAAATGTGATAATATGTTACAATACTATGTTTCGCATCTTTGAAACACGTTACTTTATGATACTACATTTTGCATATTTGGAACACAGTTCGTGTGTTATAATACAGTGTTGTGCTGTCTCTGGAAAATTGTTAGTTTGTTACAATACAGTGTTGTGCTATGTCTTGAAAACAGTTAGTGTGTTATAAAACTATGCTTGATATGTTTTGAACATAGGTTGTTTGTTGATATATTGTGTTGTTCTATGTATGTTTAACATGTGATGATTTTCCTCCGGTATACTCCAACATTGCCACGTTAAGAAATCCAGTCACTTTATTCTACACAAAATGAAAACTTACTTTCTGATCAGACCCATTACTGGCTTTATCACTTTGACACAGTATCATCTGTAAACAGGTTAAATAACCAAATAACGTTAGAGGAAATGAAGAAGACAAAGTCTGGATACCTGCCAGTACAAGACACCCACACTTCGTATATATAGAGATTCAACATTTGTCGGCCTTCCTACAAGTCCATAAGAAAGTTTCCAATTACAAAATATTATATACATATATACCAACAAGATTTAGGCCCGAGATTTGGCTGTTACTAAGTTTATATGTTCAAAGTAACACACTTGTTTCAGCTGGAATCAAGACGTCATGTTACACCAGGTAAGTTTCAAGTTGGTCACATATTAAAATATAAACTTCGATCTAATGATCGAAGACTATGATATAATAGTTTCACTCTGTGAGCCACTAAAAAAAAATGTTTTAATTTCTCTGGATGTGAGTTTCAACGTACATTTTTTAATTTAGCCAAGTATAAAATAAATTATATAATTATGTATACATATAGGATATATATTTTTACTTATTTTTCACAAACAACAACTATAATAACATTAAATTTTCTTATACGCGTGTGATATACTGTTTTCATTTTTGATTTGGAAAACCCTTTCATTTTCTGCCTTAGTTGAATAAATAAGAGCTGAAGATATGTTTCATTATTCATAATCACCGTAGGTTTAATCCCTATTAGTTTAATCTCGGTAGGCTTAATCTTGGAAGTTTACTTTCTGTGGGTTCAATCTGATAAGTTTGATCTTGCAAGTTTACTTTCTGTAGGTTTTATCTTTTAAGTTTAGTCCTGGTAGGTTTAATCTTGGAAGTTTAATTTTTTGAAGGTTTAATTTTTACGTTTCTCTTTCTTTTACAAACAGTTTTTAATGTCCTTGTATGTGCGTGTTTTCTTATAGCAAAGCCACATCGGCTATCTGTTAAGCCCACTAAGGGGAATCGAACCCCTGATTTTAGCGTTGTAAATCCGGAGACATACCGCTGTACTAGGGGAGCCATATCTTTGTAATTCCATAATTATCAAGTTAATAATTATTGAGAGATGGCCGTAAATAACAACCTATTTGGAAGATTGAAATTTCAAAATGTAAGATTTTTTTACAATAAATCGAAAAGCTTCCATTTAAAGGTAACTATATACCTTCTGGCCACAAAAAAAAACTCAACGTTTTCTTACTGCAACACACAAAATATAATTCAACGATACGATTCGATATATAACGTTGCATCACAACATTGATTTACGAGAATGTTAAAAGATTTTAACGTTTGTTGAAAATACAAACACTTCATTACCTGTAGGTTCCAATTATACAGGGTGTTCGGAAAGTCACTGTTCAGTTTTGTCTGTTAATAAATATATAAGTGCACAGTGACTTTCCAAACACCCTGTATATGATCGATCTTTTATTAAATAGTTATTTATATTCGCGCCACGTGTCACGTGCAAATCCACTTGTGTGATTGTCATCACATTTGTTTATCAACCCATTCATCCGTCAGTGATAACTTAGTCATTCGTTTATTACTCTTTATTTATAAGTTTATTCAATTTTATGAATCTGTTGTTTGAATTATCAACTATATACTTTACTTTATTTATCCAGTATATCCACTTTATTTATCCACTATATACTTTACTTTATTTATCCAGTATATCCATTTCTTCATAAAGAAGGTTAAAGTGGAAACGCATGTAAGTAATATGTGTTTCTGAAAATGTTTGTAATCGTTGAGAGGATGACCTTTTGTTCTGACGAACCTTGACCAATCTTCTACTAGAGTGTCATGACTGTTTGGTGACTTTTAAGACAATTATTTTGCTATTTCAAAACCTCTTTAAGCAAAATTTTTATTCAGTTTATATTACTTACAATAAAACAGAGATAAAGAAATCAACTTTCAAAATATTAGAGTAGCCTACTTCGGTATAACTAAATAAAACCACGTGGTAAATCTTCAGTTGAGTAACTTTTCATAACATGTATGTACATTGACATTGTGATGTCTGTCTTCACCCTATTGCAAATTAAAAAGATTCTTCCCTAATGGTCACTAAAAATGTAAAGTTTCTTCCCTGATGATCATTACAAACAAAAGATATTCTTTCCTAATGTCCATTACAAACTATAAAGTTTCTCGAGTAACAGCCATTACAAATCACACAGTTTCGTTACTAATGGTCATTACAAACTATAAAGCTGTTTTTTTTCCCTAATGATCATTACAAACTATAAAGTTTCTTCCCTGATGATCATTACAAACTATAAAGATTTTTCCCTAATGTCCATTAAAAATCATAATTTTTTTTTTCTGTAAAAGTGATTAGAAACTATAAACTTTCTTCACTAGTGGTCATCACAAACTATATAGTTTTTACCTAATAGTCATTCCATATTAGAACATTTTCTCTTCAATGGTAGTTAGAATAGCTAAAAAGATCGATTTGTCAAAGATTATCCAGAGTCATTTAACCAATGGACACTGTGATAAAGATGTTATTACGTCAGATTTTGAAATAATTTGAAATTTTATAAATGGTAATGAGAATGTATATCAGAACTGTGGAGCTGTGGAACTATAGAACTGTGGAGTTGTGGAACTGTAGCACTGTGGAACTATAGAACTGTGGAGTTGTGGAACTGTAGCACTGTGGAATTGATACACAATTCAAAACAGAAATCCCCCCCAAAAAATCACCCATACTGGACTATACATTCCTTGGGAAACAAAACAAAAAACTCAACATTCTAAGAAAAAAAAATAAACACAACCATAAAATTATGCTCACCAGATAAAATAAACAATGAATTAGACAAAATAAAACATTTCCTAAACATCAACAAAATTCCTCAAAAAAACTGTGGAAAAAACTATAGAGACACCTAGACCAAGAACAATAAGTCCCAAGATACAACAAACTACAAAACATTGTACTGCTGTATACCATATGTTCTTGACATAAAGGAAAAAATAACCAACATCTGGTAAAAAACTAGTAACAAAACACAACATTCCAGCAAACACCAAATTTATTCAAAAACCAGGTACAGAACTAAAGTCCATACTTTGTAAAAACTAGACTGACAGACATAACACTGACATAATTTATAAGATACAATGTAACAAACCAACACGACTTCTGTATATTGGAGAAAAAAGGAGAAAAATGGAAACTAGATTCAAGGAACACAAAAAACACCTTTACACGTTTTCAAACACTATAAATCAAATAAACACAACATAATATACCCAGATATTGAGTAGGGAAACAAATATAAAGAAACGCAAAATCAAAGAAGCCCTACTTATACAACAACTAAAACTAAAATTAAGCCAATATAAAGGAACATATTTACACCTATACTAATTAATAACCTAGCATACAACTGCAACGACCCCTACAATCCCATACTCGTTTATACTCTCGTCCCTAAGACATGTGTCCAGTAACGGTCACTTGCAAACTCTCTCTTTCATAACTTGAAGACCTAGGAAGGTCAAAACGTTGTTCTCTCCTTATCAATAAAGTGTTACAAGCAGTTCTGAGGTATTGTTTTATTTCAAGTGAATTTCTCATCATCAAGAGGTACAACAACTGACACATTTTGAAAGTTGTTCTTTCAAACTAAAACTTCCAACCTCCTCTAAAAGATTTCGTCACATACTTGTTACTAAAGCAGTCGAGACTCAACGTCAGATGTAAGAAACAGACGACATCTTTAGTTGCTCATTTTCAAAGTAGAAAATGTTAGAAAATACAGGTTTTAACAAAAGATAAAAACAGCAGTATATAAACCTCGTATTTAAAAAGTTTTAACCTATGTAATTTTTATCTATGGTGAGTCTTAGAAAGGCAAACATAAGAAGTTTGTTGACTAGTTACTCTCGACAAACCATAGATGTGATAGCGAAACAAACGTCTGCCACTCAGTACCGTTTGGTCACTTTAAAGGTTAAATTAGCTTCAGTTCAAACAAAACGAAGTTATAATAACCTTGTTAGTTGTTAAGTGAGGTTAGTCGTGAGTAGACTCGTATGATAATGAAGAAAGCCTGATTAGATATATGTACCTCCTGACAAAGATTTACTGGAAACGGTGACTGGGATATCCACCACCAGATCTGTGAAGTTTCATATACACCAGGGTTCTTGAAGTTGTCCAAGGATAACGTGTTTGAAATAACGTGGATTTTTCTTGATAAAGATACTTGGAGTTTTCCTGTTTCGTTCAATTGTAATATTGTACTTTCACGTAAAGTAACATTTGTTTACAAAATTCATACTTGTGTTTTTACATCAATATTAGTTATCGCCCCGATTACTTGAATGCTTTACTGGTTATTTTTTTTCATATAGTTATAGATGCCTAAGACAACACACCAGTGCAACAAGTGTGTACGATTAATCACTATACCGTTTAGTGATATGCACACGAGTAAGATGTAACATATAGGTTACGTTTTTACGTGTATGACCATAATTTATTCGGTCAGACATTTTCAATGAATATATATATATGTATATGTAAAGAATTATACATAGTTTATGTTTCTTGCACACTGATAGTGAATTATAATTTCAATTGTTCACTCATGTGAACTTTTTGCGACCTACTTCAACTATTAAGTATAAATGAATTATAAAAACTTCACCTTTCAACGTAGGGAATTTTACCAGTTTTTGGCTAGTTTTCACTTGACCCTGTTTGCTGTTTTAAGTCATGGCCACATTACCTAACATCGTGTTTAAAGTTGAAAGCACGCAGCCAGTATACCAAATACTTTTACAACTAAATGTAATGAAAAGCTGTCAAGGCAACCGAGATAAAACAACACAGATAACCACGAGCTTGTATAGCGAACATCCAGAAACTCATCCATCCAATAACCAGCTAAACACTAGAGATTTGACCAACGTTAGCTCGTGCAAAGCGGGTTATACGTGTAAAGGTTAACTTGAGGTCACTTTCAGGCTAACCGCATGACTATAGAAATCGTATTGTTAGCAACATAACCTCTTGTCATACCAGTCAGAGGTCTAGAGTCGAGCCAGCTATAGGTTCAGAACTTCGTTTTTGTTCTCAACATTGGTTCTAGTCAGGTTAGCTATAAGTGAAGTCGGTTTCTGTTCTCAACATTGGTTCTAGTCAGGTTAGCTATAAGTGAAGTCGGTTTCTGTTCTCAACATTGGTTCTAGTCAGGTCAGCTATAAGTGAAGTCGGTTTCTGTTCTCAACATTGGTTCTAGTCAGGTCAGCTATAAGTGAAGTCGGTTTCTGTTCTCAACATTGGTTCTAGCCAGGTCAGCTGTAAGTGAAGTTGGTTTCTGTTCTCAACATTGGTTCTAGCCAGATTAGCTGTAAGTGAAGTTGGTTTCTGTTCTCAACATTGGTTCTAGTCAGGTTAGCTAGAGGTGTAAACTTCTCGTTGTTAAAATTATTTCCGTTAAAGACGTATGGGAATGAAGGTTGGCTGTTTGTTAACTATAGTTCTCCCAATAGGCCAATAGTGGAATATGGCTTGTTAACATTAGCTGTTCTATACTATACATGATGTTCACGAAATTAATAAGCTCCTGGTGCTAGATCTGTTTGAATACTGCACTCAATATTTCACGAGTTTACGTGCTAGATCTGTTTGAATACTGCACTCAATATTTCACGAGTTTACGTGCTAGGTTTGTTTAAATAGTGCTCTCGATATTTTAGGAGTTTACGTGCTAGACCTGTTTGAATACTGCACTCAATATTTCACGAGCTTACGTGCCAGATCTGTTTGAATAGTGCACTCGATATTTCACGAGTTTACGTAGTAGGTCTATCTGAACACGTGCACATTGAATGTATGTGAGTAGAAATAAACAAAAACAGTGTTCAGCGAACTTAATGACATGACTACAACATTCAACAGCACCACTTTAGGGTCTTAATTCGCTGAACGAAACCTAGTAACGTTTGCTACTTTGAAAGATTGGAATGTCAAGCGAATGTTTCAAACACTACATTATTGAGGGCAGCCTTGTGTTATGTGTTACAATCAAATCTGTGTGAGAATACCAAGAAACATAGTCGATTTTTTTGTTTTGCGCCATGTCGCTGACACATAAGAAAACAAATTGGTTTAATGTAACCGTTAAAGAAATAAACTCTATATTTATTAAACATTTGATTCCAAGTCGTTACTAAACCGTATTGTTTTTGTATTGATTTCAGGCTCTAAGCGTCATATTTCTAAAAATATTCACTTTCACTACGTTCGTACCAACAACTTTTGGACAACATCCGATTCAGTACCAGTCTCAAACAGACAGAGGTTCTTATAACTTTGGCTACAGTACAGGTCTTTCTGGAGCATATTCCTTCCACTATGAACAGAGGAGCGAAGAGGGAATCGTGAGTGGTCGCTATGGTTACACTGATCCACACGGAAAGTTGCGTCTTGTGGAATATGAGGCAGGCCCGACCGGATATCGAGCTTGGGGTAACGTATATCCGGATCGTTGGATCAACAGTGAGAAGTCTCCAAACTCCCCGAACAGCTTGAAGACTTCTGGAAACAACATCACAAACACAGTGAAGACACTTGCTTATTCATCTGGTGGTTCCTCTAAAACGCCAAGAGCTCTCCTTAGAAATAGACAGTTAACCAACGACTATCACAACAACACTGTTACGACATCGTCAGTCAATACACATCTCTATTTTTCTGAAGGTCTGCAAATCTCGTCAACAGGACAACCCCCACACCTTAAGATTTCTGATTACGTTGCAACTTCGCTCTTAACAACAGAAACCGAACACCCAAGGCTCTCCACAACAACTAAAATCACCAATATTAAACCAATCACTGAGAAATATTACACGCCTTCTTCAAAGTTTATAAAAGTACACAATATGGGACAGGTTAGTAATCACAGAGCGAATTTGTTTAAGAGAGCAGGATCTTCTAATCAATCCGAAAACAGTTCGTCAAATGTATTTCAGGAAATTACTTCCCAGACAGAAAAAACTCATACAGCTATTTCAGACACCGGTTTACCCAATAATCCGAAAATAGCAAGAGAACACAATGAATCCGTGAATGTGAAAAATATTTATTTGAAGAATACTACTAGAAGTGAGAAAAAAGAGAGAAAAACTTCAAATACAGATATGAAGAACAGTAGAGATTTTATCACAAATATGTACAACAGTGAAACTTCAAATACAGATACCAAGAACAGTAGAGATTTTATCACAAATATGTACAGCAGTGAAACTTCAAATATAGATATGAAGAACAGTAGACATTTTATCACAAATATGTACAACAATGAAACTTCAAATACAGATACCAAGAAGAACAGAGATTTTACTACGAATATGTACAACAGTGAACCTTCAACAACAAATATGAAGAACAGTAGAGATTTTACTACGAATGTGTACAACAATGTAACTTCAAATACAGATACCAAGAAGAGCAGAGATTTTACTACGAATGTGTACGACAATGTAACTTCAAATACAGATACCAAGAAGAGCAGAGATTTTACTACGAATATATACAACAATGAAACTTCAAATACAGATATGAAGAACAGTAGAGATTTTACTACGAATGTGTACAACAATGAAACTTCAAATACAGATACCAAGAAGAGCAGAGATTTTACTACGAATATGTACAACAGTGAAACTTCAAATACAGATACGAAGAATAGTAGAGATTTTACCACAAATATGTACAACAGTGAAGCTTCAAATACAGATACCAAGAAGAGCAGAGATTTTACTACGAATATATACAACAATGAAACTTCAAATACAGATATGAAGAACAGTAGAGATTTTACTACGAATGTGTACAACATTGAAACTTCAAATACAGATACCAAGAAGAGCA
This sequence comes from Carcinoscorpius rotundicauda, assembly GCA_011833715.1. Classification (NCBI taxonomy): domain Eukaryota; kingdom Metazoa; phylum Arthropoda; class Merostomata; order Xiphosura; family Limulidae; genus Carcinoscorpius; species Carcinoscorpius rotundicauda. Next base: position 96,925,700 of record CM022396.1, on the reverse strand, counting down.
GAGATTTTACTACGAATATGTACAACAGTGAAACTTCAAATACAGATACGAAGAACAGTAGAGATTTTACCACAAATATGTACAACAGTGAAGCTTCAACAACAAATATGAAGAACAGTAGAGATTTTACTACGAATGTGTACAACAATGAAACTTCAAATACAGATACCAAGAAGAGCAGAGATTTTACTATGAATATGTACAACAGTGAAACTTCAAATACAGATACGAAGAATAGTAGAGATTTTACCACAAATATGTACAACAGTGAAGCTTCAAATACAGATACCAAGAAGAGCAGAGATTTTACTACGAATATATACAACAATGAAACTTCAAATACAGATATGAAGAACAGTAGGGATTTTACTACGAATGTGTACAACAATGAAACTTCAAATACAGATACCAAGAAGAGCAGAGATTTTACTACGAATATGTACAACAGTGAAACTTCAAATACAGATACGAAGAACAGTAGAGATTTTACCACAAATATGTACAACAGTGAAGCTTCAACAACAAATATGAAGAACAGTAGAGATTTTACTACGAATGTGTACAACAATGAAACTTCAAATACAGATACCAAGAAGAGCAGAGATTTTACTACGAATATGTACAACAGTGAAACTTCAAATACAGATACGAAGAATAGTAGAGATTTTACAACAAATATGTACAACAGTGAAGTTTCAAATACAGATATCAAGAAGAGCAGAGATTTTACTACGAATATATACAACAATGAAACTTCAAATACAGATATGAAGAACAGTAGAGATTTTACTACGAATGTGTACAACAATGAAACTTCAAATACAGATACCAAGAAGAGCAGAGATTTTACTACGAATATGTACAACAATGAAACTTCAAATACAGATATGAAGAACAGTAGAGATTTTACTACGAATGTGTACAACATTGAAACTTCAAATACAGATACCAAGAAGAGCAGAGATTTTACTACGAATATGTACAACAGTGAAACTTCAAATACAGATACGAAGAACAGTAGAGATTTTAATACGAATATGTACAGCACTGAAACCTCAAATACAGATACGAAAAACAGTAGCGATTTTACTACAATTATGTACAGCAGTGAAGATTCAAATACAGATACCAAGAACAGTAGAGATTTTACTACGAATATGTACAACAGTGAAACTTCAATTACAAATATAAAGAATAGTGGATATTTTAATAAAAATGTGTACAACAGTGTCTCTGTGACAAATACGGACAACAATGAAGATTTTAACACAAGTGTGTACAGCGATGTATCTGTAACAAATACAGAGAACACTCCGTATTTCAATACAAGTGCGTACAACCATGTGTCTGTGACAAATACGGACAACAGTGAAAATTTTAAAACAAGCTCTGACAACGATATGTCTGAAACAAATATGTGAAGATGTCGGTTTAAATGTGTACAACAATAATGATTTTTCAACAATGGAAAGTGATATTCTAGCGACGCAGTGAAAGCTTATATTTTAAAATACACACTTATTTTGACAACAATTAATGTTAGTTTCTACTCCTTTTAAAGGTAATAGGACACTAGGGGGCAGGTCGAAGCTCAACGTAACATCTTTCCTGGAGTTAATAAACTTCTAAATGTTGTTTTCTGGAGATATTTTTATTTACGTTTTTTAGTTTCTGCTTCTTCTAATCTGACACAAAAACTATTTAAACATTTAAGAAATAACAAAACTTTGGTTCCAGTGTTAATATGTTTAATTTAATTAGGACTTCTTTTATTGTGAACGAATTCTGTAGATTATTACACAGGCTTAACTTTAATATTAGAAGTTAGAACATTTGGATTTAAATTGGGAATAATTCAGCAGCCAGTTCCATTCCAATACGAAAACAATTATTTTATTTAAAGTCTTTCTCAAGTAAACAGCGTCATATACAAATGGAAATCAATAATACATAATAAGACATACAATAGATAAAATCTCACTCAAAACAATGTTACATTTAATGTCATGTTCTCTCCAGTGTAATTAGTCGTCTTCCAATAAACATTGTTTACGCTTTTAGAAATTTTTATGGTACTAAATAAAGTCAAGTTGTAATATGGGTAGTTATTGAGCAAAAATAACATTTGTATTAATTAAGCACGTTTTATTTTAACAGACTCTTAACTGTTTGTTTTTTATTAATTTTAGTGAACAATATGTTAAGTTTCTTACTTCGGTTTTGGTTTCGGTTGTCATCGGCCTATTTATCCTTTACCCACCGTGATTATTGAAATCCAATCTATTGCAAACGAATACTGAGCACGCATTTAGTGTAAGCATGTAACAACAAACTATCAGCTTTACTGCGACACTCTGAACTTTTGATAAGTTAGCTAAGACTAATGGCTCGGAATGGCTACGTGATTTAAAACGTGCGACTCGTAATCTGAGAGTCGCAGGTTCGCATCCCTGTCGCACCAAACATGCTCCTCTTTTCAGCTGTGAGAGCGTCATAATATGACGGTCAATCCTACTATTCGTGGGTAAAAGAGTAGCCCAAGAGTTGGTGGTGGGTGGTGATGACTAGCTGCTTTCTCTCTAGTCTCACACTGCTAAATTAGGGATGGTTAGCGCAGATAGCCATCTAGTAGCTTTGGGCTAAATTCAAAAACAAATCAAACAAGCTAAAACTAATTTATATCAAGTCAACAACGTACAATAAAATAAGTGCATATCGAGAGCTCTAAATACTAAATCAGTTATTCTACAATTATAAATCTATACGTAAATATGCATAGGAATAGACTCAAATATATGTTTATATAGACAGATGTAAGTACACTTTGTTAGAAAATTTGAATGACTATTTAAAAGTCACTTTACTGTTGCTAAACAATATTTTTTATTTTTATAAAATACAGTGAAAAGTTATAAAAACAGTGTCACTGTACAGCTGCTACACAACACATTATTTATGTTATAAAGAACATTTGAAAGTTATAAAACCAGTGTCACTGTACAGCTGCTACACAACCCATTATTTATGTTATAAAGAACATTTGAAAGTTATAAAAACAGTGTCACTGTACAGCTGCTACACAACCCATTATTTATGTTATAAAGAACATTTGAAAGTTATAAAAACAGTGTCACTGTACAGCTGCTACACAACCCATTATTTATGTTATAAAGAACAGTGAAAAGTTATAAAACCGATGTAATTGATGATGTCCTTTAGCACTAGACCATCAATCTGTATGGTGGTAAGGAATGACGTCTTTCAGTACTAGGACATCAATCTGTATGGTGGTAAGGAATGACGTCTTTCAGTACCAGGACATCAATCTGCATGGTGGTAAGGAATGATGTCTTTCAGTACTAGGACATCAATCTGCATGGTGGTAAGGAATGACGTCTTTCAGTACCAGGACATCAATCTGCATGGTGGTAAGGAATGACGTCTTTCAGTACCAGGACATCAATCTGCATGGTGGTAAGGAATGATGTCTTTCAGTACTAGGACATCAATCTGCATGGTGGTAAGGAATGACGTCTTTCAGTACCAGGACATCAATCTGCATGGTGGTAAGGAATGACGTCTTTCAGTACTAGGACATCAATCTGTATGGTGGTAAGGAATGACGTCTTTCAGTACTAGGACATCAATCTGTATGGTGGTAAGGAATGACGTCTTTCAGTACTAGGACATCAATCATTATGGTGGTAAGGAATGACGTCTTTCAGTACTAGGACATCAATCTGAATGGTGGTAAGGAATGACGTCCTTTAGCACGAGAACATCATTTTCTATGGTAGTTAAAAATCATCGAGGTACAACCTCTATGATGGTTAGGAATGTTTTTTTTAGCACTAGGACATCAATGTCTATGGTGGTTGGGAATGATGTCTTTTAGCGCTAGGAATGTATATTTTTATCATTGGTTTTTTATCTCTAAGATGATTTTATATGTATTATCTTAACACTAGCCCATCATCGTGGATAGAGAAGTAATAAACATTAATACATATCCACCTCAGTTACCTTGGTATTACCGTGATTTGTTTAGAGTGTTTTATATGCAAAAGTAAAGGCAGTGTCATGAGCATTTACTAGTTATGGAACAGTTGTTCATCTCGAGGATAAATTGATAAATGTTCAACAGGCGACTGTCAAACAGTAATAGTAATTATACCAAAAGTAATACTTGTTATTTTAAATGTTTCTGTTAACATGCACTTTTGATTTATATTATTGTTGACTATTGAAAAAAACAACAACTATAATTTGTCTTACTGCAATTACATCAGATATCTTTGTTCTCGACTCGAGTATTTGTACACTGAAGTCTTAAATTAATTATTCCTTATAATTTGTGGTCAGGTTCCTAGATGGGGCTACAATCATTCAGTCAGCAAATATATTTTTATTTTTTTTCAATCTTTATTACACCGTCCTTGGAAGGTAACCGTGAGAAAGAATTCTTTCCATTGCCACTGACACGACCTTGAGCGTCTGGGGACAAGCACGAGATTTGAACTTTTATAAATAGGCGTGTTCAAAATAGCCTTCACCTGTTTTTATTACTAAATATGGTAGTTATTAAATTCTTAAGTTTTGCCCTTCTTACAAAATAACAACAGCTGATAGATTAGAGAATTTATGTTAATACTGTTATCTACACTCTGTCCGCCGCAGGTAACTTAAACCTGGATTTTAGAATTGTAAGTTTGAAAACGTTCCGCTGACCTACTGGGGCACCATTTTTATCCTTGAAGTTTAAATGCATTTGTTTAAGACAGTAATGATTTAAACCACAAAATGAATACAGTTATTTTCAAAACATCGCGATCAGTATATTAGGTTAAATTTGATATACTGTGCAAAAACAACATTATAGTAGGCTCGAGGGCTTATGGTGTTAAAAATTGTTGTTAGATATACACGGTAGACACATATTTCTTTTTTCTCTTTGGACGTGACGAATAACTCTTCTGTAAGGAAATTAAGACATTTACCATATCTTATCAGTTGTCCGAAAATGCCTGAACGAATAAATAAGAAAAAACAAAACTTATACAAGTAAGAAACGATTGTTGATGTCTTTGTCTGATCTCTGTTCTTCTGCTCAGCGTACTTCAAATACAACCCTAAAAAACAGGTAACACGACACGAGCAACCAAGAACAAAAAATGTAACCAAAACTATTTTATCACCTAGGTATAAGAAATGAAAAAAAAACAATTAAAGTGTAGGAATGATCCATCCAAAAATAAGAAAACAAGGTAGCAATGGGCGAGTTGTAATAAAACCTGATCTTTACAACCATGCAAGTGTCCTTGAGTACTTCGTTTAGTGTTTTATCCCATATACAATAAAACTAAATTGACTAAATCTCTGAAACTTTGTTTAGTATATAATGATTATAAGTTTCTGTGAATCAAATTAATGGATGTGATACGTGCGTAGTCTGTTTAAACAATACTAGAGCAATCGCATATTCGTGTGGACCTATAACTTGTGTTTTTTAAAACTATTTATACTTTTTAAACAACATGAGAAGGTAACAAGTCTTTGTAGATTAGTTGTAACAGATTTAATGTTTTATATTTATGTTAATATATTTAACGTATATTTAGAAAGGCATGAAACGTATGTTGTTAAATGTTTGTTGCAAAAGCACCACCTGTTTTGTGTAAGAATCAACTATATGGATGTTACGTTGTTGTCAAAAGAAAAGTATAAAATTCTTGTTCGTTTGCTACAGCTAGTGCACTGTAATCCTCGGCAGGTATAACTATGATAAACATTATAAACGAATAATGGGATTGACCGTCACACTATAATGCCTTCACGAATGAAAGGGGGAGCATGTTTGGTGTGACAGAGATTCGAACCCACGACCCTACGATTAGGAGTTGAGCGCCTTAACCACCTAGCTCACCAAACCGTTTAACTTGAGTGAATTAACTTCGAATGTTAGTATTTCTAGTGGGAGATTAGATATTTTGTTTATTCTGTGATAATGATTTCTCCTAATGTTGTTTTACTTAGGATAACTGTCACTAGAGGACTCGAATAATGAATCCGTGGTTCCACATTCCAGCATGCTGACCATTAGGCCACATAGCTCTTTCAAATTTTTCGGGTAATAATTATCCAGACTATCAAAATAAAAATATTTGATTGGTGCATAAAGGCCCCTATAACACTGATAAGGATATACTTTATAAAATGAAATTAATTTGATTAGAACCACTTGAAACTTTGTACTGCCAGTTTCGGTTTGTGTGTTCGTGGAAGTTTCCTGAAAAGGTTGTAAAGCGAAACATTGTGTATCCAATAAAGAGCAAATAATGTTGTTTATTTCGAGCATTAAAGATACATAGATATGCTATCAAATCTGTCAGTTATTTTTTGATAAACAATTGATAACATCCTGGGATTTGATACTGGAAATACTGATTTCTTTAATCACGAAATCCTGAATGCTTTCTAGTCCATTATATATCAAATAATTATGTGCCCGCAGCCTCGTGCTTGTGACTGGTCTTATTAAGCGATCTTACAGTTTTATGTTGACATCCAGGTTGAGAAAAAAAAACAATAATTTAAATAAGTTCACAGCATCAATCTTTTCTATTGTAACAAAGGCTTAGTGTTTGTTGGACTGTTCAGAAGAGCACGTTGTACACGATAGAGTCGGTTTTATTTAAACTAGTTTTAGTATGCAATTTACGTGAGAACCATAGTTGATGTAAGTTCGCGGAGAAACTAAATGCATCAGAACTATATTTTGTCATAAAAAAGCAGGATATTTGTACGTTAATATCATGAGGATTTGTCCAGATTGGAAATCTCGAATTTCCAATACGGAAGCATCTCTTGTAAGTAATAAAATAATATAGAATCATTATGGAGCACCAAGACCGTCTTAGAAAGACAGCTGCAACAAGTCGTACCCACCTGTGATAAGCAAATGCAGAGTCTTGTAAAAGGTAGGAATTCATGAACCCAAAATGTAGCAGCAATAGTACCGAGGTAACACTACACAACATAATCAGGAAGGATCTCATCTGTAAGTGAGTCCAGTAGCTTATTGGTTCACCAAGATAAGGCTTCCAGTCATACCTTTCTCAATTATCTCATATCTCAAACAGCCGTAAAATGAAACGAGTATTAATTCAAACTATTCTATAAGAAGACGTACTAATCAACTCGCTTTTTAAAAAAATCTGTGCGATTAGAATGGAGAAGTCATCGCCCTCGTACAATAGATGAATTATGAAAAATATGCAGGGAGGACTGATATGCTTTGTGCGTGACAGCATTACTACGCAGTCTTTGCAATTAAACGAAGCTTGTTTGTTTTGGAATTTCGCACAAAGCTACTCGAGGGCTATCTGTGCTAAACGAAGCTACATAGGTATTGTTAAAACTTAAAAGAACGTGGGCTGAGACAAGACAATAAGAGCATTTTAATTTAAACTGAACACCAGGGCGTTTTCAGTTTGTAGTATTAGTTAAGTAATGTTTTACCAACTCACAATTAGTAAATCGAACAAAATTGAAGCTAGAACTTTCAGCTTATAAATGACCATCTTTTTAACAATTGTACTTTGGTACATTGGATTTCTAAGGATCTCAATATTTTGAGTAACACACGATACGATCGTTCTGGAACCATAAATGATCAGTGAACTTTGATGTGATGTAAAAGCCCTTTAAAGCAAGAAGAACTGAACCTCGGTGTTACGTGAATTAAACCAGCGTGATACCGTTTAAGTCAAAGATCAGTGTTTGAGCTTAAACTGGTTTAGTACATATATCAGCTTCACCATAATTAAACTTGAACTGGTTTAGTACATATATCAGCTTCACCATAATTAAACTTGAACTGGTTTAGTACATATATCAGCCTTGCCATAGTTAAATTTGAACTGGTTTAGTACATATATCAGCCTTGCCATAGTTAAATTTGAACTGGTTTAGTACATATATCAGCCTTATCATAGTTAAACTTGAACTGGTTTAGTACATATATCAGCCTTACCATAGTTAAACTTGAACTGGTTTAGTACATATATCAGCCTTACCATAGTTAAACTTGAACTGGTTTAGTACATATATCAGCCTTACCATAGTTACACTAATACCGTTTAATATAGACCTGACTTACTGTTCTTACCTCATATAACGACGAAGAAATTTCAGCCTTACGAAACAGATAGTCCTAGTTAACACTACTTTAACATCTTGAGATTTTTTAGACGTAGCCATATTTGCACACTATTTCACTAGTTCTCCATCTACCAAAATGGTAAAACGTAAATCGTCCCAATCTACATTCTTTTGATATACATTAGTCTCTTATTTATTTATGTATTTTTATTCACTGTTTGACGTAACAACTTTCAGCCTTTCCCTTTTCCATAAGCTAACAACAGAATTTTAATATAACGAATATGTTATTCCACACAAAATATTATACATCTGTTACTAGAACACTGATTCCAAGATACTGTTTGTATTTTAAAATACTGAGTTGAGCAGCATTGCTAGTAAAGACCAAATAATAACCAAGTTAAGTCTAAACATACTATGTTTATCCAGGAAAATGGTATATTGATCATCAAAAGATTATTTCCATGAAAAGCGAAACAATAGAAAAATAAGACATCCAGGGTATGGTTCACCTATAACACTAGAGCTTTCACCTTTATTGTAGCCCTTCCAATAGCATAACAGTTCCTCGGCGGACTCACACCACTAAAAACAACGTTTCGATACTTGTGGTTGGCAGAGCACAGATAGTCCATTGTGTAGCCTTGAACTTCATTCTAAACAAAGAAACAGACTAAATATGTTGGAATACTTACATGTCATAATACCAGTCCTCACATGAATTATTATTTGTACAAATGTTGGACTACTTACATGTCATAATACCAGTCCTCACATGAATTATTATTTGTACAAATGTTGGACTACTTACATGTTCATAATACCAGTCCTCACTTGAATTATTATTTGTACAAATGTTGGACTACTTACATGTCATAATACCAGTCCTAACTTGAATTATTATTTGTACAAATGTTGGACTACTTACATGTCATAATACCAGTCCTCACTTGAATTATTATTTGTACAAATGTTGGAATACTCACATGTCATAATAACAGTCCTCACTTGAATTATTATTTGTACAAATGTTGGAATACTTACATGTCATAATACCAGTCCTCACTTGAATTATTATTTGTACAAATGTTGGACTACTTACATGTCATAATACCAGTCCTCACATGAATTATTATTTGTACAAATGTTGGAATACTTACATGTCATAATACCAGTCCTGACATGAATTATTATTCGTAAAAATGTTGGAATACTCACATGTCATAATAACAGTCCTCACATGAATTATTATTTGTACAAATGTTGGACTACTTACATGTCATAATACCAGTCCTCACATGAATTATTATTTGTACAAATGTTGGACTACTTACACGTCATAATACCAGTACTCACATGAATTATTTTATACCTGTACAAATGGTTGGTTACTTATATGTCGTAATACTAGTCCATACAGGACAAATGGTTGGCTACTTATATGCATTAATAAAGGTCCTCACAGAAATTAGTACCTGAAGAAATGGTGGGCTACTTGTATGTCTTAATACCAGTCATCACTTGAATTATTGCCTGTACAAATAGTTGGTTACTTATATGTCATAAGGCCAGTCCTTACCTGTACAAATGGTGGGCTGCATGTACATCCTTGAAATAATCATTCCAGCAACCTTGCGCGAGGTTTTTGACCGACCACTTCAAACATGTACTAAAGTTATACCACACAGCCCTTGGTGTTTGTTTTGCCCCAGGCAACACTTTTTTTTTTACTGCACAAAGCTTGCATCACTGAGTACTTTATCTTGGACAGAGCGAAGCAGACGTCTGTACAAGATTTCCTCTGGTGGCCTTATTTGAAAACTGAGTCGTCTTCACATGACCTCGAACCTGTAGATGGCCTGAAGGGCAAGAAAAGACCTGAACAATGGACTTATATAAAGAAAGCGAGTCTCGAGACCACAGTGCAGTAAAGAGAATAATAAGGTTTTGGTAATCCTGTGAAGTTCGTGCATCTGGACTGTACCATGCTAAAACTGGTGAGTGATCAAGTAAAATTAATTAGTGCACCTACGACCAAGGTTTAGTATCACTAATTTTACACTGCTTTCTTAAAGTTAGATATGATTTATTTACTTTCAGATTTTAATAGCCTTGTTTCCAGACATCATTGTCTTGGGTGTTGAATATGTTGATCTAGAAACTTTACAGACTTTGTATCTATAAAATATAACGTTTTCTCGTATTGATCCACTCTGAATCTATAGAATATAACGTTTTCTCGTATTGATCCACTTTGTATCTATAAAATATAACGTTTTCTCGTATTGATCCACTTTGTATCTATAAAATATAACGTTTTTTCGTGTTGATTCACTTTACATCTATAAAATATAACATTTTCTCGTATTGATCCACTTTGTATTTATAAAATATAACGTTTTTTCATGTTGATCTCCTTTACATCTATAAAATATAACGTTTTCTCGTGTTGATCCACTTTGTATCTATAAAATATAACGTTTTTTCGTGTTGATCCACTTTGTATCTATAAAATATAACGTTTTCTCGTATTGATCCACTATGTATTTATAAAATATAACGTTTTCTCGTATTAATCCACTTTGTATCTATAAAATATAACGTTTTCTCGTATTGATCCACTTTGTATTTATAAAATATAACGTTTTTTCGTGTTGATTCACTTTACATCTATAAAATATAACGATTTCTCGTATTGATCCACTTTACATCTATAAAATATAACTTTTTCTCGTATTGATCCACTTTGTATTTATAAAATATAACGTTTTTTCATGTTGATCTCCTTTACATCTATAAAATATAACGTTTTCTCGTATTGATCCACTTTGTATTTATAAAATATAACGTTTTTTTCATGTTGATCTCCTTTACATCTATAAAATATAACGTTTTCTCGTATTGATCCACTTTGTATCTATAAAATATAACGTTTTCTCGTATTGATCCACTTTGTATCTATAAAATATAACGTTTTTTCGTGTTGATCCACTTTGTATTTATAAATTATAACGTTTTCTCGTTTTGACGTGGTCACCAGGGCAAGGATGAAAAACAGCTGCAAATTACTATCAATGAATATAAAAAAGACAACAATAGGGATGACGTGGGTACCACAGTAATAATGAACAACATCAAGTAATAGTTGTACCATAAACAAATGAAGTTTCACATAAGAAATATTTTAGTTCAGTATTTTTTATTTGTTTTTGGTTGAGTCATTTGAAAAGTCTGCTATTTTATTCTGGTTGGTTGTAGACTTTTGGTACCAAACGTTTCTTTTTTCCTAGACACTGTTCACTCTACTATGTATCGGCAGTTCTGCTATTCCTTCTTCTCGATATGTCAACTTCAAACCTGATGGATCATATAGTTTTCAATACACCCTTGGGAACCCTGTATTCCATCAACATCGAATGGAATATGGAGCACCAGTTGGATCCCCTGAGCAGAGTCCCTCTGATTCTTACTTTGGATACAGTATCACAGATGAGAAAGACAGTGCAACGACGTCTTTTGTTAATACAGATGAAAAGGTTGATAAAGAACCAGAAAAGGTGGATGTTGATCATAACAAAAATAGCCAGAAATTGCTAATTACAAACACTAAAGATGAAAAGGAAAGCAATGTAAAAACAAACCATGAAGATAAAGAAATCCAAAATTATGCTCAAGCAACAAAATATGTGGATAAAAACGACCAGAACGAAAGAGATCCTGAGTTGACTGCATTTTTCCCAACTATACCTTATGGGCGACGACGTCTTTCTGTTCAACCAACGATAAATGGAAATAATAGAAACATCAATTTCAGGATTTTAAATCCGGGATATTATAATCCAATTAACAGTCTTCTAACTACAGACGATAAAGTTAAACCCTTAAGGTACGTACCCCAAAATCCGTTTTCCTATTGGCCTCAGTATTACAATTACATTTGGCGTGGAACAGGTGGAAACGGCAAACTTAGCGAAGCAAAAACTGAAACATTCCCTTTTCAAGATGGCTTTTTCCAAAATCCAGCATATGTTAAAGACAAAACTAACACAGAAGGAAAGGAAAATAACTTCCAACTATTTTTAGTTCAGCATTTTCCCCATGAAGAGTTATCCTTCGCTGAGAAAGATAACACTCAAGTGAAACCAACTGAAACTAAAACTCGAACCTCTGACAACCAATACTTTCCTTTTCCAGGTTCCAACGTTGAAATTGCACTAAACAGACATTTGATTTCCCCAGTTCATTACAGTCCATTTCCATTGTTCTGGTTCGTTGGCCGTCAGGCACCAGCCAGAGAACCTTATGAAGATAATAAAGAAGAAGGAACAACATCAATCAAAGAGGTTAAAGAGTCTTTGGAAAACTCGAAACCAGTAGCTGAAGTCGTCAAAACCAAAGAAACAGTCCTCACATCAGAAAATTCGGACAGTTTAAAAGATGGGAAAGATGAAACTTCCATTTCTCAAAATTCCTCTTCTTACTTTCAGAAGTTCTTGAACAGCTATAAAACTTCCACTTCCGAAACAATTCCTGAAGCCGCAAAGCAGGTCCCTTTTCACCATTACGTTCCATATGTGTACCACCATTACCCTAGCTCAACTGCATTTCTTTCTCCTTTCATAATTCCCACAAACAATATCAAAACCAAAACCTCATCATGGTAACTGGACAAACCACTTTCTTTGACCTGGAGATAAAACCTTTGCACTTTTAAGTTTTACCGTATAGTATTTCAAGATTGCGAAAAAAATTAGGCCTTACTTTTATAAAAATGGTTTACTATTAGGAAATAAGCAAATATTGCTTATTATAAATTTATATCTATTAATTGATTTTAATCGCAAATTTAAATAATAACAATTTCTAATATTAAACATTTTTTTTGGAAAAATAAAGACCTCAGATTATATTTTAAATTAAAGTAATATTAGTTTTTCTTACATCAGCTCTCTCGTTTTATATTTTGACATCCAGATACATTCGAGTCTCAAAAAAGTCTTACATACACCAGATAAAATGTGAGTTATTGTATTTAATAACTAGATAAAACGAGGTATTAAGTGATGGTAACATAGGTATGGCAAAGTCGAAAAATACAAAAAAATACAAAATAAAAATAAATATAAAGCGTCACTACTTTAAGACCCGGAAAATACTCCCAGTGAAAGATAACTAGCAGACGCCATCTTATTAAACTTTTCTATTATTTGTGTCTGGTTCTTTTTTCTTTTATATGAATTTAATTTACATATTTTGTAACTGGAAATTTGTGACAAATAAAATCTTAAAAACAGACGTTTTCATTTGTTCTAAACTTCAAACATAATCTGGAATTATATGTGTACAAAATTATAACAAGAATTACACGTAACAGAATGTTCCAACAAGAACAAGTAAACAAATGTTATGACAAGAATTACACATATACAAACGTCATTACAAGAATTACACATAAACATGTATTATAACAAGAATTACACGTGACCAAATGTTATGACAAGAATTACACATATACAAACGTTACGGCATGTAACAACTGATCTGATAGCGAAAGTAATATCGCTAGTACGGAATATTGTTAAACTGAATAATATAAGAGCCTGATTAATGGAAAGAGTAAAGAGATGAAATTTATTTACACGTGTCTTCATAAAGTGGAATTGATCAATTCTGATAAATGTTATTCATTATATCAGAAATAATTATGAAATTTCATTTTTATTTTTTCAATAGAGTGTTGAAATTGAAAGGAAATATCGCTTGTACATCTTTAAAAAATACATCTTGTACATCTTTAACCAAAGTACATATTTAACAAAGTACATCTTGTACATCTTTAACAAAGTACATTTTGTACATCTTTAACCAAAGTAGATCTGGTTGTGTGTCAGCTGGCCGTCTGTTTCTTTCTTATTAAGAATGGTCAAGGATTACTTGTTTCTTATATTTTCATTCAAAGGTCAAATAGCAGTGTTTAATTGGTCCAAAATAGCAGTCTTTAATCGGTCCAAAATAGCAGTCTTTAAATGATCAAAATAGCAGTCTTTAATCGGTCCAAAAACCGTTTCTTTCAAATATAAATTCAAAAACAAAATTAGTTGCTGTAATGCTCAGAATAATCGGTTTTCAACCTTTTCTGTCATAAGAATAAAATAAAATATTAGAGAAGATCATATAAGACAAATAACTCTACTTAGACTATACTGGCAGTGATTACCCATCAGAACTATGGTGGTAATTCTGAAGGCCAGGGCTATGATGCCCATAGCGACAAAGCAGACGTAACCTGTTGTAAATCCAACCACCGAGTTGATAATGTAAATGATGCAGTGACAAGAACGTTCTTTTATAAAGGGTTGTGTCTTCTGATTTCAATTGAAGGGTAAATATTGTTTCTAGTAACGTCTTCTCAGTTTCTCTTTTTACCTGATAATCTTAAGTTTGTACAACAAGACAATTCAATATATTACCCAGAACTGGGAGAAAGAGCAGGGTTGCAACTTTTGTAACAAAATTACCAAGTTTCGGGTACACTTAGAACGTTATTTATTCATCTAAAGAATTCAAAATACGTAACTCGTTACAAAAGAATCTTCTACCCGCATCATTACATCACCTCCAGCGACTATCACTGTAAGTAAAACCCAAACAGAATTTATTTCTTCACTGGTTTTCTCTGATCTTTTATTGTACTATCATCAAATGTAAGAACTAAAAAAGAAGTCATTTAAGTGCTGCCCCCATGACATAAGTTTCATATCACAGCAGCTTTTAATTCTTGTACAATAAATAACGCTGTTTACAGGGTTCATCTTGTTTTCTTCTTCTGCAATAAATGACCCTGTTTTCCGGATAAACTTACATTGTATGATGATGGTATATATTGGTACTTTTTCTTATTTTTTTAGGTAGTTATAGCATTTTAATCGCAGCTTCGAACCTCCGTCCTACTAAACAATACTAGGTCTTTCAGCCGTGGGGGCATTATAATGCGATTATCAATCTTACTATCTGTTGATGAAAGAGTAGTAGTAAAGTTGGTGGTGAGTGGTGAAAACTAGTTGCCGTCCCTCTAGTCTTACACAGCTAAATTAGAGATGGCTAGCTGAGATAGCCCTCGTGCAGCTTCACCCAAAAAACAAAACAAACTCTTGTACTAACTGATATTTTTAATAACTTAAGTTCTTACATTACCCAGTGAATCTTCCTTCTAGTACCACAATGAGATAGTGTTAAGTTTATGGACTAAGATTCGGCATTTTATTACCGGCGGTGGACACACGAAGCTAAATATGAAGACAAAAATTACACGTAAAAAATGCTATAACAAGAATTATACATAAACAAATGTTGTCGCGAAGAAATAACTAATCAATCTAACTGCGAAATTATAGGTGGCGTTACTATGAAACAAAATAATACTTACACCACCATAAGGATTCAACACCAGAAATTTTTGTCATGTAATTTTGTAAATCATGGGTTTGTATAACTATGTAACTTATGATCTTAACCGTGTTTTTAAAATATAGTTATTACTTATTCTTAAGGTCTACTAACATGACTAATTGGTTTTACTGTTTGGAGGACCTTATGTTCATCTGCGCGAATAATCTTTATAAAAAATATAAATTGGATTTTTTCTCGAATAATGTTTTCCATTTCATAAGTAATTCTTCCAAAATCTCTGATGTTTACAAGTTAGCTAAGTGTTAATAATATTGTGTACATTTGAATGTGCTACCCTAAAGACCATCTGTAATTCTTTTACTTCATTATTTCAATCAGTTTAACCACTATTCATCGTGTAATACTTTCATAATAAAGTAAATTAGGAGACACAAAACGTTATTTATAATTCTACGTTGATTCTCATACGAAATGATCGAACTAAACAAATGACACGATGTTTGTTATATTAAATGTTATCTTAAAATACATCCAAAAATATAGAATTTATTCTCTATCTCTGTTTCGTACCCCCCTTCCTTTTAACGTGTTTGCTTACGTAACTATTTTCTCCCCCCATGACAACCGATTTATTTAGTCATCTAACGACGATTGGAGCAAAGAAATGAGCCAGGCTGTATATAAGAGATAACTATCAACCAAACAAGAAGATATTTTATCACATTCTGAGAAACGTGTGTTCTACTTTTTGATTATTCCTCAACACTGAACACTCTATATTTATTCTAAGAGCTGTTTTCAACAGAGTGTCTGGTACTTTATATTAAAACGATTTTAAACATACGAATCTGAAAATGTCATAACCACCTCGGTCAGTGTAAGGTATCAAACTATATTGTTTGGCGTTTCTAAAGTAGTTTGATGTCATAAACAAGTAGTTTTTTTTTTATAAAATATAAAATAACATTCGTTTTCTACGCAAGATATTCATCCATTTAGTTATGAAAACGCGTTTAGGAAAGTGATTTATAATTTACAATTGGGGAATATATATCGGAATATGTATTATCTTGGGGTACTAGGACCATCCAGAAGAGACTTGCTATAATGCATTCTCAAGACGGCTGGTATGGATACTAAAACTTTAATTTAAATAAAGTACAGGTTAACATGAAGATAATCTAAAACGATCAAAACGTTGTTCTTTACTTTATTTTAATTACAGGTTTAGTATCTATACCAGCCGTCTTGAAGATACATTTTTACTTAAAGTGTATTTCTCGTCACCACGGGAGACCTGCAACAAGTCGTAAATCATTTGCGATTAGTAAAGAATGGTATCTTGTAACACATGAAAGTCAGCAACAGTAAAAGTTGTTCATGCATTCCAAGCAGAAATACGCAACGTAATCATAAAGGATTATTGAATGTTGAAACTGGCGCTGGGAAACTGTCGCCCTTATACACTAGATAGATTATGGAAAGCAGTAAGGAAGAGGGGTAAGCTACGACGACGCCTTTGTTAACAAAAAATACAGCGATATTTGTCAAAATAAACATAACTTGACATTGGAAATATAGGTTGTAGCGAGGTGGTGGTAGTGGAGTCCAGAACTGTTTCAATACAATGTGCAGTAAAACATGAATATGGCGTGAGACAGCTTTAGTCTAAGGATCTACAACATTAAATTCCAGGATTTCATTTCTTGGAAACAACATAATAAAAAATGACTTATACTAAAAAGAATCAAATATCATAACAAAATTATCTGAACAATAAAAATGTTTATTGTGCTAATAATGAATTAGAAGAAAGTTAATCAATCATAATACGACTGAGGCGTGTCTTCTCTGTAAAGTTAATTCAACAAAAATAATTAACCGGCTACACGTGAAGACATTGACAAAACTGTCAAATTGGAAAACGGAATTTGATTGTCGCATTCTTGGAGTTAAAGTTCGAATCACGATTTTAAGAGAAAAACGAAAACAATAGACCATCGGTTTAATAAACAGATACGCTGTAATTAGACCACCTTAAAATCTAACCATACAACAACCCAAAGGAAATACGTTAAAACAATGAAATGGAACTGGGTTGTTTGTCAAAAACAGCAAACTTTCTAAAACTATTAAATACAATAAAATGTCTCTAAAAAGCTGTTTACCAGGGTTTCACCACGTAAATTTGAACAAAAACTAAAACCCAAATGTACTTACCTGGGATATGTACACCATCAGTATAGAACCTCTTTTCTCGTTAGAAACCCTTCACCTTACCTTTACCTACGATGTGAACACCATCAGTATAGAATTTCGTTTCTCGTTAAAAACCCTTCACCTGATCTTTACCTGGGATATGTACACCATCAGTATAGAATATCAGTGATGTCGAGAAAACCACTTGTTGAGAATTTTATATGCAAAAACGGCTCGTTTGGGTTGAGAAAATATTTTAACTAGAAGAGCGAACAACGTTTCGACCTTCTATTTAAAATATTTTCTCAACCCAAACGAGCCGTTTTTGCATATAAAATTCAGTATAGAATATGTTATGCTTTTGTATAATTTGTTATTTTGACTTTAAATAAAAAAGGAATCATATATAAGTCCTAATATTACTACTGTCGCCATCTGGTAACAATTCTACGATATGTTATATAATATTTTTACCACCAGGGCGACATATTTTTCAAATACGAAATTAATATTGATAGCAGGGCTCATAGGACTAGAATCATGGGTTCAATTTCTGTAACTAATCGCGCAGGTAACTAAAACGAATCTTTTGCAATAACTTTAAAGTACTGGTGACACTCAAAAGATAAAAAAACATGATTAAGAAACTGAAAGTTGGGAAAATAATAATGTCGTGTTACATTGTGTGTCAATCATGTTACAATGTGCCACATTGTGATTTAGTTGTGCTACATTGTGCTTTAATACATTCATCATCAAGTGAAGAGTGTATGTGGATCTTTGACTAAAATTAAAAACTACTGAGGTTCTTTTTTATTTTCTTCTATTGCTCTTTCTTCACTCCAACCCCCATTCATACAGCAGTTACAGCATTATAAACTGGGTTTTGATACCCGTGAGGAGCACAGCGCAGATAGTCCATTGTGTAACATTGTGATTAACATCAAACAAACACAACTATTTTATACTTTACTTTATTCTGGTGCTGTTTCTTACTTTGTTTTTCTTGATTGTTGTTCTATTTTGTTACTTTATCCTGATTATATTTTTATTTGTTGTTTTATTTTTTCCTTTGTCGTGGTTACATTTTTATTTGTGGTTGTATTTGTTACTTTATCCTGCTTATATTTTTATTTGTGGTTCTATTTTTTTTACTGTATCGTGGTTATATTTGTATTTGCAATTCTATTTTTTTACTGTATTTTTCTTTATCCTGGTTTTACTTGTTCTGTGATGATTTGTATATTGTTTAATCTATAGTTTCTTTACACTGATAAGACCTAACTTAGAAAACTTGTATGTGAATACGTTAAAAACTTGCAAAATAGACGATAACAGAAAATGTACGGGCGGAGGCTGATTTGTTTCTTCCAGAACGATCGCACGTATCAATCCATAATTTTGAACTGTTCAGAGGGTAGGCCAACTGTTCTCTCAGCAAATTCCTGTTTTTTCGAACAGTGAAAGACGAGCATTACTCATGTAACGCATCGACAGCTATAAACCGTGTTCAGGTAACGGGTTGCAAACCACGAATTCTTAGATTCATATAAACAAAGGTGAAATAGACTACAATGAAAATGAATGAATAATACTGCATGTAAGAGATTTGGTATTTTTTGAAAGCCGTGCAGTTTGGGTCAAATGTAAACTTGGGATCTACAGACCGTTTATCTTACAGTAACGTGAAGAAACCCTGTTAATTTATATATTTAATGTTGCACAAATACCTTACCACAACCACTCTCTGATTGTAGCTGTTTTTATCCAAACCTCCTTTAACATTGAGTGTCATTCCAGAGCTCACGAGTGTAGGGTAAGGCTTCAATTAAGACGTTGCCCATTTCATAATTAAACTTTAATGCAAAATAAAAGTAAACTGATATATAGTCGCTCAGTGCAAATTAAACGTAATCTTGGAGTCGCTCAGTAAATAATTAAAATATATCAAATCAAAAGAACAACAGTGTTGTATGTGTTTGTTTCTGGTTAGCAAAGCCACATGGAGCTATCTGCTCTGCTGAGGCCACCCAGGGGAATCGAACCGCTGATTTTAGCGTTGTAAATCCGTAGAGTTACCGCTGTACCAGTGGGGGACCAGTAACATTAAGAACAACTCAACGTCTGAACAAAATCCCCATTAAACATTTCCTGTGTTTCTCCCTCAGCTTTATCCCATCAGGTCAGACAAACATTCAGCTGTTTCTATATCATCGGATCTCTTAAAGTGTTGTCCTCACTTCCTCTAAGAAACATGAAGACGAAAGTCAGTATAGTCTCGCTAATCGCGTATTGAAACAGACAACGTTTCAGCACTCTTTATATTAAATTTTTATAAGCAACTATTTAACAATAACTAAGCCTTGTTTAGTAATATAACTAGCTCAGTAGAAAACAAATATAAAACAACCGTGAAACCTCAACGTCCTAGACGTATGATATAAAAACATTACTCCTTATAACATAAATTTTAAACATCAATAGTTCTATGACTTGCAAACGTGTAAAATTTTATAAATTATATAGCGTTTCACAACTTATAATAACCCAATTACCAGTTGTTAATGGTGTTAATAATTGATATGTGTCGTGTTCAACCCGAAGGGGATATTGTATGACATCGGGCAAGCCAAAGAACCCAAAATTCGGGACCTACCATCTATTGACCAGACAGTGACCAACCAGTCAGCAGCACTCACTAACTACACGCCCACTCTTAACAGAACAGCGGGATTGACTGTCACAGCTATAACTTTTCCATAACTGAGAGTAGAGAGTATTTTCATTGGTATGTCGTGACTCGAGCCTCGGACTTTCATGTACGCAGCGTGGTATGTTAACTAGTAGTTCATGTTTGGGTTCTTAAGGAAGATAATTAACATGAAAAAAAAATATTAATTCTCACATTATGTATAATTAAGTAAAATATTTTCATGAACAATTCATATATGATTAGTTTGTAGGAAAATGTCTTAGCATGTCTGTAATGAATTAGCTCTTTGACTGATCATGTGACTGCAAGTCTTAACGTCTTTGGTACATATATTACATGGCCAAAAGTATGTGGACACCCGACCATCACACCCATATGTGCTTTATGACCAGTTGTATAGTTGACCAGAGCAGCTCTCGCAGGGTAGAAATTTGGCGAGCTGACTTGTTGGAAAGGTGGCGTCCTATGACAGTGCCTCGTTGAAAGTCACTGAGCTCTTCAGTACAACCCATTCTACTGCCAATGTTTGTCTATGGAGACTGCATGGCTTTATGCTTGGCGTTATGCACCTATTAGCCATTGATGCGGCTGAAATAGACTGAACCCACTAATTAAAAGGGGTGTCCACATACTTTGGCCATGTAGTGTGGTTCTAATATACGTAAAATGACGCATGAAATATCTTGTTATTTTACAGAAATAGTACTTTATATTGTAGGGATATTGAAACAGTTTTTTAATAAAGTTGAAATACATGAAACTATTTACTATTCTCATATATATATATTGCATCATTATTGGTAAAATGTCGTTTAAAACGCCCCCTAAACATCAGAGAGTAAAGTGAAAAGTGTTACCTTAATTTAAGGTTTTATTCACAATTTAAAAAGTGTCTTAAATGATTTTATAATCCAAACAAATAGCGTGAAAGCATGACAAAGGGTGTCTAATAATTTTGAAATATTTCGCGATGTTTCAAAAAGAAAAATAACAAAAAGAGAGAGAAAAAGATGTTACTCTTAGGTCTAAATACCTCCTGTCAATTACAACAGTTTGTTTATTTTGAACTTCGCGCAAAGCTACACAAAGGCTATCTGCGCTAGCCCCTCTCTGCTTTAGCAGTATAAGATTAGAGGAAAGACAGCTAGTCATCACCGCCCACTGCCAGCTCTTGGGCTACTCGTGGCACGGTATGGTCAGATGGGTTAAACGTTTGACTTGTAATTTGAGGGTCGCGGGTTCGAACCCCCGTCGCACCAACTATGCTCGCTCTTTCAGACGTGAGAGCGTTATAACGTAACGTTCAATCCCACTATTCGTTGGTAAAAGAGTAGCCCAAGAGTTGGCGGTGTGTGATGATAACTAGCTGCCTTTCCTCTAGTCTTACACTGCTAAATAAGGGACGTCTAGCGCAGACAGCCCTTGAGCAGCTTTGCACTAAATTCAAAACAAACAAACAAACCTTGGGCTATTCTTTTACTTTTTTATAACAATAAGTGTGTGTACTGCAAAGCTTGTCATACGTGGCTCCCTCTATTGTTAAACGTCTTGTTCTTCTCCTGCTCAAATACAGAAAACACTTTTAATTTAAAAACAACTCGAGGTAACGTATCATAAACAGCCTTTCTCATTTCTTGCAACTAACATTCTATTGAGTTTCAAGACTAACAGAGAGTTTGGTTCAGGTAGGTTTTGTTTCTTCAGTTGTAGACTGTTCGTGACATCTTCAATTCGGGTTTACACACACGAACAGGATCACCTGAAAGAATCTTTCATAAAAAAAACCACAAAAATATCTGTATTAAAAATGGGTTTATTGTAGTTGTCTATACAGTTGGGTTTTGCTAAAAATGACTTTAATACAATTGTCACTTTTCCTAGTTTGTGTTTAAAATATATAATGTACATTTACTATTAGTATTTTCAAAACGAGACTCAAAACCCAAGGTGATAACTATTTAACCTGCATTTACTAGAAGTGGTTGTGAAATTGTGCTTTATATTTTATAAGAAAGCTAGGTGAAATAAACTTCTTAGAAAGGTCAAATAAAAGTCATATTCATGTACTGAATAGTATTCTTATACTTTCTTACTATCATTTCTACAGTCCTTTCGAATACGTCCGCGATAAGCCACCAATAAGATGCTCTGAGCGAGTGTTATTGATTCCATTATTAACGTTGTTTGTATACTGGTTCTATCGGAGCAATCCAACATAATCTTGAAACAAAGATATGTACATGTATGACACAAGTTTATGCATTTTGTATAAACAGATATGAAATCACATTTATAAACATATTAAAATGTGTTTGCTAATTGTTTAGGTCTAGTTAGATTTTTTTTCTGGTCATGTATATTAATTAAAAATGTAAAAATGTTATCTAACATCTTTAGATTAATGTGCTAAAACATAAACCACAGAAGTTCAAATGCGGAACAAATTTAATTATTTCTTACAAGAAATATTTTCTAAAATAATTTCCAAAGATTTCGAACGTGGTGATGTATCAAACCTAAATAAATCAATATTACATTTGTTATTTTTCTCAAACAACATATATTTAAGAAAGTTCCTCTCAGGTTTCAAACAATTTTATCAACTGCTTTTATTACTGGATCAAAATGTAACGAGTGTTACGTAATCTATTTACAATGTTAGAATATCATTGATTAACCTTAAAATAATGATTTTAATTGAATACCAAACAATGTTAATCATTTGACTATTTAAATATATTTTAAATGTTCACACAAGACCATTGAATTTTAATAATACAATGTTGAGACAAAGATAACCTTTCTGTATAGATAGTGGAGCAAAATCAGATTATATTTGAAAGTTACCATCTGATATAAAACGCAAAAAAAATTTCAAATCTTCGCCACATTTTCGACTCTTCATTCTGAAAATTCAGCTTGAATGCATCAGATTTTTAACCTTTTGTCTAATATACTTAAAGTTTGCTAACAAATAATGTGCAGTTGAAACTTTAATAAAAATTTTATATTTAAAATAACTTGATGAGAAGTAGATAAACAAAATTTCTGTAAAACCTTTTGATATTTGTATCAGATATCCTGTAATTATTCTCACCTACACTCTTTATTACCTCAGTTCCTGTTTCAATTCATTTATACTTTTCACTTCTTTCTGATACACAATACACTTTTTGTCACAATTGAACTTCATGGCTTCGTTTGATTTATTTCTAGAATCTCCATTTCAAGACAATGTTTTTCCTGCGTAGAAGTTTCCAAAATGAACTAATTCGATGAATGCACTCACAGTTCAGACTTGCAAAAGATAAAAGATAATCAATTTTCTAAAGACCACCGAAAATCTATTAGAAATTCTGAGAAAGGAAAAACATTAAAATATCAAAGTAAAACTTTTAATAATCTATAATGTAATACAGCAAAATACACTGATAAATACAAATAAAATGTATTCAAGAATATCGTAAAGTACATACAACATATATTTATACACTTATATTTTAATATTTATATATTTAGCACCTAAGTACTCACTATTTATATATTTAATAGTTAAATACTTAATATTTATATTAATATAATATCTATATACTTAATACTGATATATTTAATATTTAACACCTAAATACTCATATATTACATATATATTTAATACTTACATATTTAATATTTAACATCTAAATACTCACTTGTTACATATATACTTAATACCTAAATAACATCATTTTCAACAGTAGAAGTTTTATTAAATTTAATATGAGATGAAAATAAATTGATTTTAACGTTTAAGTTGCCAATAAGATTAAATAGTATTTACTAAAGTAAGGTCCACTGTTCATAATGTATGATACCTCATAAATCATGTCACCATTCGTTTCTAAATGTTTTTAATACAAATTATACTTATCTGCTAGGATTAAACTATAATTCTCTTAGCTTTAGCTCAAATGTGATATCTGTCACGACTTCTATATTAGAGAAACAAGTAGAAAAATGGAAACCAGATTCAAAGAACACAAAAAGCCACCTTCACACATTTTTGAAAACTGCAAATCAGATGAACACAAAAAAAACATAAAAGAAACAAAGAAGTAATTGACCGATAGCTGACCATCTGCTTGAAGGCGGTTGTGTAATTGAGTGTATATAAACCAAAACAAAGGAACACCTTTATACCAACATTAATAAATACAATCAAACATCTAAGCACGCCCTCTACATCCCTATACTCAATTACACAACCCCCTTCAAACATGTAGTGAGCTATCGGTCAATAATCTCTTTTTTTCTTTGTGAACTTGACGATAACCGAAGAAGGTCAAAACGTTGTTTGCTCCTCTACATAGTGCTTCCTCTACCCATACCAGCCGTTTTTTACATATATAAACTTGTTACTCATACTACACGCCTCGATTTAGCTACAGGAAAACCAGGTATATTACTGGAACACTTACTCTGAATGTATCTAGTTGTATCAGCAACGTCATTTCGATATTAGAAGACGATACGAAGACAACTGTGTATAATGAATTGTTCACAAGGGAAAACACCAGGAGGTTCGAATGCGAGAAGAATATGTATAGCATGCTTAAAATAACATTGAGCGACATGACTGTGCAATATTCAAGGTTTGTCAGACATTTAGTAATATTACTGACTTAAACGCAAACTGTTGAAAACCAGTAAGCCTAAAATGTGTGATAAAAATAGCTTTCACTTAGGACTTTTCTTTTTAATTGAGAGGAAGGTGGAAACAGCTGACGTAATCTTGTTACCAAAAATTATATATTTTTAGTAACATTTTTTGGAATAAGTAGTAAATAATTAATTGAAATATTCCCAGAAAGTTTTGAAATCACCAACTAATAAGAGTATTCGAAGCTCTATAAAAAATGCATGCAATGAAAGCTCTGACATTGTACTCACATCGCATAGCAAGTTTCTTTATTGGAACGTTCAGAGAAGAATTATCAGTGAAAGATGTCCTAAAGTAGTCAACACAATCCAGGTCCGGCATGGCCACGTGGTTAAGGCATTTCTCTCGTTATATGAGGTCGCAGGTTAAAATCCCCATTAACAATCCTCGCCCTTCAGCCGTGGGGTATTATAATGTGACGGTCAATCCCGCTATTCATTGGTAAGCAAATAGTCCAAATGTTGATGGTGATGACAAGCTGTCTTCCCTCTAGCCTTACATTGCCAAATTAGGGACGGCTAATGCAGATTGCCCTCGAGTAGCTTTGCGTGGAATTCACAACAAACAATTTAATCCATCCTACATTCTTGAGCTACTCTTGTCTCACTCCTCCAAAGTGTGGGCCTCACTTCACTGAACCACTCTGGCCCTTTAATAAATTACACTGTCATCTTATATTGTCCTGGAACAGAGATGATGAAGACACTTTGTCAGCTCATTTTGTCCTAGAACAGAGATAATGAAGACACTTTATCAGCTCATTTTGTCCTGGAACAGAAAAGATGAAGACAGTTTATCATCTTATTTTGCCCTAGACTAGATAAGAACAAGCCACTTTATCATCTCATTTTGTTTTAAAGTAGATGTGATGAAGTCACTTTACTATTTCATTTTGTCCTAAATTAGATATGATAAAGACACTTTATCATCTCATTTTGTCCTGGACTAGATATGATAAAATCACTTGATCATCTTATTTTGTCCTAGACTAGGTATGATTAAGCCACTTTATCATCTCATTTTATCCTAGACTAGACATGAAAAAGTCACTTTATCATCTTATTTTGTTTTAGAAAAGATATGATGAAGTCACTTTACCATCTCATTTTGTCCTAGACTAGGTATGATAAAGTCACTTTACCATCTCATTTTGTCCTAGACTAGATATGAACAAGTCACTTTATCATCTTATTTTGTTTTAGAAAAGATATGATGAAGTCACTTTACCATTTCATTTTGTCCTAAACTAGATATGAGGAAGCCACTTTACCATCTCATTTTGTCCCAAGCTAGATATGATGAAGCCACTTTACCATCTCATTTTGTCTTAGACTAGATATGATGAAGCCACTTTATCATCTCATTTTGTCCTAGACTAGATATGATGAAGCCATTTTATCATCTCATTTTGTCCTAGACTAGATATGATGAAGCCACTTTATCATCTCATTTTGTCCTAGACTAGATATGATGAAGCCACTTTACCATCTCATTTTGTCCTAGACTAGATATGATGAAGCCACTTTATCATCTTATTTTGCCCTAGACTAGATATGAACAAGTTAATTTATCATCTTATTTTGCCATAGACTGGGGATTAACAAGTCACTTTATCATCTCATTTTGCCATGGGTTATAAATGAAAAAGTCACTTTATCATATTTTAGTCCATTTTAGACGCTTTGCTGTATTTTGTCTGTACAATTATGAGAGAAAAACCACACTAAATTATATTTATTCATATTGACAATCTACTAAATATGTTAAATACAAGAGAAGACTTATCAAATGGATAAATACATCTCAAGCTATAGTCCACGTTCATTTGAATCACCACTACAAAAATACTCATGAAGTCTTACATTATTTTATCGTTTTGCTTGTCGAAACTCTTCCAACCAAATAACAGCTGTGTTCTACTTTTGGTCTAATTGAAACTCTATTCAAAATACGACAATAAATTCTCATTAAAGTAATGCAAGCTTTCAGAAGCCTAATTACAGCGCTGTCATTTCTTGGTGGAGCCTACAACTAGTAAAGTATAAACACTGAATGAATCGACCAAGTAAATACGCTTTTCACTAATAAGCAACTGAAAACATTTTTAATTAATTACTGGAAGTTAAATCCACATAAACATATAAAAACTGTGTTCTTGATATAAAGGAAATTTAAATATATACATCAACATTGCATAAATAATTACACAATAGTAAGCACAGAAATGTAAGTTCGTGTAGGGATTCCACTTCTGACTACGTTAGTGGTTAATGTTTCCTACATTGGTACACGTCCGTTTCTAATGAAGCAATGATTACCATCTGGTGTCATTCATTTAATAATAATATAGTTTAAAAGCCTACAATCATTGGTTTAAGTGCTTGTGATTTACACTGAGAAATTAAATGTTTATGTAATGTTTTATTAATATAATATACAGTCACCTCAATAATATAATTAACCCTACTAACCACGTGGATTTGCTATCACCCTATCGTTGTGTATAGAGAACAAATATCAACTACAACATCACTAATCCAGAAACCACATGGGTTTATCTTCCTTGAGTGATTCAACTTGTCTGATTTGTTCGACATAGCACACATGTTACTGATCCATTTCACAATCATGTTTTTGTAAAGTCTGCACTTTTTATTATTATTTTTGTTTATTCTTTCTATTAAATAATTTCAAAGGTTTATAATCAAAATATATTCTGACAAACTACCTGCTTCGTTCTATAAATCCCTTTTTAATTGTATGTCTTTTAATTTCATTCTTTATCTATTTGAGGTTAAACATTTCAACACAGACATGAATGGAAACCTCATCACAGTGAGCCCGTACATAGCTAGATTCACTTCCAGATGTGCATTTTTCTTGATGAAATCAAATGCTGACGTGGTTCTGATCTTTGTGTTGGTGGATTCTCATCACGTCATGGAGGGACTTATTGAAAAACTATTTATCGATGGTCCGGGTGCTCCAAGTTGATCCATATTCTCTTTCTTTCTAACACCATTAAGCACATAGGATATTCCATCTATTGAAATTCTAAATAGTCAGCCTTCTTGCATCTTTGTGATTTACATATATGAATATTTACAGTCGAAAAGTACTCTTGTTTCAGTTTCCCGTATCTTCATACTACCAACGTAACAATATACAGTTCTAGAGCGTATCTTTTTTATATGCAAAAACGGCTCGTTTTGGGTTCAGAAAATATTTTAAATAGAAGA
The DNA here is from genome assembly GCA_011833715.1 of Carcinoscorpius rotundicauda. Classification (NCBI taxonomy): domain Eukaryota; kingdom Metazoa; phylum Arthropoda; class Merostomata; order Xiphosura; family Limulidae; genus Carcinoscorpius; species Carcinoscorpius rotundicauda. The sequence goes on along the minus strand of CM022396.1, from coordinate 96,897,280 downwards.
TTTTCTGAACCCAAAACGAGCCGTTTTTGCATATAAAATTCTCAACAAGTGGGTTTCTCGACATCACTGACTAGTGCGTATCTCTTCACAGCAAATTTGCATTGGTTGTGATTGCCATGTACATTATTATTTAAATAATCCAAATATCGTGAAACATTAATATGTTTTACTTTATAATTACGAAACATTTTTTTTATAATTTTGTTTAATAGTAATAAAGACGCGTTATCAAAGTCTTAACAAGTTGAAAAACATAAAAATAGAGTGAGGTGAGAAAGAGACAAAGTAAACAGATGTCTTGTTTCACTACTTACAGCGTGTGGACTAACTTATCACATAATCATACTGGAAAAACACCTGGTCATTACGTAAGCAGTGAAACTGTAACACATCCTTTCACTTTGTAAGACAACTTTAAAAAGACACTGACAGAAAAAATCTGTAATAATTTGTTATGTACGATCATTACATACAAGTTATAACACAGAATGTAATGCTATCTTATGTATCATCATTATATTCAAGTTATAACACTGGTTGTAATACTGACTTCAGTATGATTAGTATATATGAATTAAAACACTGACTCTAATACTATCTCCAATGAGATTAATAAATATAAGTTACAACAAACATTATAGTACTGTCTTCAGTGTGATTGGTATATATAAATTATAACATAGCCAGATTATATACTGCGATAGTATTATGAGAGCTATCGTTGAGAATAAAAACGGTACCATCTGTCATATTTCTTTAAAAATACAAAGGTGTCTTTCAGAGTGTATTCATTACCTGCAAAGCGTTTCAGAAATTCCACAGAAAATCACCCAAAGTTTCGCTATGAGTTAAAAACTACGGGGTGTCCTTTCTTATGAATTTTAGGCGTATCAGAAACACAATAAATAACAGCATGTGTAAGTTTTCCTTATTAAATAAGTGTCCCCAGGTGTAATATTACACTCTTGTCAAAATGTCATTAGCTATATGGAAAACAAGCGAATGAAAAGAAATAACACAGATAAACACAAGAAAAAAACACCGTGTTAATGAGAAAGAAAACATCAGCTTGTATGACGATTGAAACACTGACGTTTTGAGTGTATTCAACGTTGTGATTTCCCATGGGTAACAAATACAAGTGGTTGTTTTGAGTAAACATAAAACATTCAGTTCGTTGTGACCGAAGTGTTGTTACCATGGTTACGGGGAGTGTATATTAGCGATATTAACTTATTAAGTTTATTTAATTATGTAGCTGTCGGTAGCGTGATTACTAGCTGAAGGAAAATTTAATATGTATTGATTATATTATAAGGGTATATATACATGGCGTAGTTGTGACAGATATCTTTATGTTCATACATGTGTTGGTATTTAGCATCGACAAAGGTTAGTGAAACAGTAATGTTGCCATTTAGAAAATTGTGTCTATTTTCATGAAATTTATATTTGTATCTAAACATGGCTGCAAAATGGATATTTATAAAAAGTTCTTGCGGGTTATGCTACAAATTAAAGTATAATGTAGATCTCTAGAGCTCACAATATCCAGTTAGTACAGCGGTCATATCTAGGGAGTCAACAGCCAACATATTCTGTTTCACGTCTTGGACCTCACTGGTTTGGTATAGCCTTCTGTTGTATTAATTATTACACTTATTTGAGTAAATGATAAGCATCCCAAGTGAATAAACAGAAGAGAAAATATAACGTTCGTGATAAATTTTGTTACAAGTATTTCGTCTCGGTAATGTATAAGTATGGTTGTTTGTATGGAGCTCTTAACTCATGACACTTCTATTCTATCAACGAAGTTTACACCAGACCCACAGACTGACAGATGTGTTTAGAAACAGACATTTGCTTGGCCTATTTTAACGTTATCAAACACTCCTTTATGAAAAAAAATTCAAAAACGTATTTTCTTGACGGATGTCTAAATGTATTTGTTTTATGTAAGGATATATCAGACTTAATAACATTAAACATTTCTGAAAGTCTCTCTCACTTATATTATATTCAGGCATGATTAAGTGGTTTGTGTGGTGGGCTGTGTTACGAAAGATCCAAGGTTAGAACCGTTCTCCCTAAAAATAAGAAAGTAAAACTCCTAGAAAATAGTACTATGATTTACAAATGCTTTATCACAAAACACACAAAAATCATACAAGATAGCAGGGGCCATGAGAGTTTGCTGTTTATATTGATAACAGAGGTCATGACACTTCGGTTTATATTGATAACAAAGGCCATAACAGTTTGCTGTTTATGTTGAAAACAGGGGCCATGACTGTTCGGTGTTTATATTGATAACAGAGGCCATGACACGTCAGTGTTTCTATTGATAGCAGGGGCCATGACAGTTCGGTGTTTATATTGATACAGGGACTATGACAGTTTGGTGTTTATATTGATAACAGGGGCTATGACAGTTTGCGGTTTATATTGATAACAGGGGCCATGACAGTTCGATGTCTATATTGATAACAGGAGCCATGACAGTTCGGTGTTTATATTGATACAGGAACCATGACAGTTTGGTGTTTATATTGATAACAGGGGCCATGACAGTTTGCTGTTTATATTGATACAGGGATCATGACAGATTGGTGTTTATATTGATACAGAGACCATGACAGTTCAGTGTTTATATTGATAACAGCGGCCATGACAGTTTGGTGTTTCTATTGATAAATAGGAATATATTTTCATTACGATTTAGTTCTTTGTTGTGATTTATAGTACAGAAATCACAAAGTGCGTATGATTTTAATTTTTCAATAATATATTTATGAAATTTCGGACATGACAAGCAGGCACTCTCACAAGCCTAAATTTTATAAAGTGTACTATACAAATGGTGATCATGGTGCGTGGTGAGATTGATTATAGTACCATAAACAATAACAAGGTACCAAGAACATAAACCGTTTGTATGTATGTTATCACGCAATATTTACCTGTGTAGTAACTGGAAACTGCACTAAAGTTAATATACCAGTGAACTGTATTATGGAGCACAAGGGCGAACATACCAGTGTGGTAACTGTAAACTGTATAATGGTACACAAGGGCGAACATACCCGTGTGTTCACTGTAAACTGTATAATGGTACACAAGGGCTAAAATACCAGTGTGGTAACTGTAAACTGTATAATGGTACACAAGGGCTAACCAGCCGTTTTTACATATATATTTTTCTATAAAATTAGGTTTTCTCGTCATCACTGATTATGATTTGGCCTAAAATTTAAAAACAATTCGTACCTGAAAGACATCTTCACCTTTTAGGCGAATGAATTATTACACCTTTACTGTTATAGTGGTAACAGGCTTGGCACTATGCTGATAGTTTAGAGTAACATACAAAAGAGTTAAGACTTTTCTGGTAAGAATAAAACTGAAACAACAACAAACGAAAACGGTTCATTTTTTACTCTCTTGATAATTTAAAAAAATCACTTTATTAAGAGTTTGATCAAGAAATATCTCAAGATAGTCGTCAACGACAGTGCTTATCCAAAAACACAGTGTATTTATACAAGAAATATGAGACACAATGACAGGTTTTGTTTATGGTTATTAGACACTTTTATAATGTAAAACTAAACAACACAACAAACATATATTTCGCTAATGTGATACAGTAGACAGTTCGCATACGGGAGATCTGGGATTCAGTTCTGTTTATATCCTCTGGGATTCAGTCCTGTCTATATCCTCTTTTCATGAACAACGTTTCATTAGCTGTATAACTTTAGTACAATAATTGTATGTCAAGCATACATTTATTCCATAGTTATTATATTATAACCTGTTAGTGGCACAGCAATATGTCTGCAGACTTTTCCTGCTAAAACCGGGTTTCGATACCTGTGTATGCAGAGCACAGATAAGTCATAAGTCATAAGACATCACTGAGAGCACAGATAAGTCTTTGTTTAGCTTTGTGCTTAATAACAAACAACAACTATAGTTACATTATAAAGAACAATACGATACTTTATTAATTACGTCATAACTTTAAAAAACATGTGTGTTTACCTGTCTTGTGATATCATAATCCTGAAGTTCACGAATCCTGTAATATGAAGTAAAAATTCTGCCGAATACGCGACTCGTTATCGTTACGTTATACCTCTATACAATATTTATCTAGCTAGTTATGACGTCTGGAGAATGTTTACTTATTACTAAATAAAGATTCTAGAAAACTCGAACGTTACTATGAAAGAAATTTAAGAATTATTTGAAAATAGACAGCTGTCACAAAATAAAAATCTGTAGAAACAATGACTACTTTTAGTTTATCACTCATAATAGTTCACTTAGGATTATTACTCACACAATATCATATTAGGCTTATCTGTCACACAAAACCAACTTATAATTATCACTCACATTTGCTTTTATTTGTTTTTGAATTTTCGCGCAAAACTACACGACGGCTATCTGCGCAGGCTGTCCCTAATTTAGCAGGGTAAGACTAGAGGGAAGGCAGCTAGTCATCACCACCTACATCTTGGGCTACTCTTTGACCGTCACTTATAACGACCACAAGGTGTAATGGGGATTCGAACCCGCGATCCTCAGATTACGAGTCAAGCGCCAATCTCAAACCAGTTTATCTTCTTGTGTAAACTCTAAAGCTAAACATTTGTTTCTTCTGTAGATACACAGTCGTTTTTGTTTCATTTCTGCAAAAATCCAACAACATTTATTTCCTAGATATTTTAAAACGACCACATACAGAATAACTTTAATACAATGAAACAACTATCTAAATCGTACGATGTATGATTATGTAGTGTGTGTGTTTTTCTATAACAAAGTCACATCTGGTTATCTGCTGTGACTACCGAGAGGAATCGAACCCCTGATTTTAGCGTTATAAATCCGCAGCGGTGGACATGATTGTGTAACTGTAATAACTTCTATATTTTACTTTTCTGAAGAATACTAATAGAGTGTTCATTTCTTTTTATGATGCACTTGCTTTGTTTGTATAATTTTTGCGCCGAGACACACAAAGATTTATCTGTGCATAGTCGTCACCAGGCTTGAACTGAAAGACTAGAACGAAGATAGCTAACAAATAGAACCTTCCATGAGTTGTAGTCTGACTGATTAGTCAGGCGTCATCACTGTTGCAGAGTATCCTCAGTCCCACAGTGAGGAAAACAATTTTGTATCAATGTGTTGTTAACCATAGATTCTGCGAATCAAGGTCCGAACACATTTGCCGTATTAAGCTAAGCCTTGTCTTACTTCTGACAGAAACGTGTGGTGTCCCTTTATAAATCAAGTTATGTTTGTGTTTATTTATTTGTTTATTCTCAAACTTCTTTCACAAATTTCGAGCCATAAAAACAACACTTGACACTGGTATTCTGGTAGTCTAGAAGTTCATTATCTATAGGCCTGGTGTGGTCAGGTGGGTTAAAGCGTTCGACTTGTAATCCGAAGGGCACGGGTTTGAATCCCCGTCGCACCAAGCATGCTTGTCCTTTCAGCGCGGGGGCGTTATAATGTAATGTTCAATCCCACTATTCGTTGGTGAAAGACTAGCCCAAGAGTTGGCGGTGGGTGATGATCACTAGTAGCTTTCTTTATTGTCTTACACTGCTAAATTAGGGACAGCTAGCGCAGATAACCCTCGAGTAGCTTTGCGCGAAATTCGAAACAAACAAACAAACCTTATCTGTTTGGCTTCCACCAAGGGGAGCTGAAACACATCCCACGTGATGAACGACTAACAGAAGGTTTTCAAGGTACCGAATAAAAACCTTGCATCGTATTTTATGATCGTGGCTCCCTCTGGATCCCATGAGTGCTATTTTTGATATTCATGCACACAGTGAGACCAGACCTCCCAGACGTGCTAAAGTACCACAGGTGTTTTTACATGTTTCTTTCTTTCTTTTTGCGGGGTAGTGAGAGAAGTAACTGTGGACAAAGAAAGTAGTTACCGTTACATTATGGGCTCTGTGAACCAGGAGATGCAGTGAACCTCGCATCTGAGCACGAGTTTTTATATGCTAGTAAATATTAAAAGATACTTCAGTGCGAAGCTATGTGTAATCCAATGAAACAAAATTAACCAACCTGTCTCACACAGCACTGTAACCAGAACCAGTTCACATAATTCTCAAACAGCACTGTAACCACAACAAATTCACATAATTCTCAGACAGCACTGCAACCAGAACCAGTTCACATAATTCTCAAACTGCACTGTAACAAGAACCAGTTGACATAATTCTCAGACAGCACTGTAACTACAACCAGTTCACATAATTCTCAAACAGCACTGTAATCAGAACCAGTTCACATAATTCTCAAACAGCACTGTAACCACAACAAGTTCACATAATTCTTAGACAGCACTGTAACAAGAACCAGTTCACATAATTCTCAGACAGCACTGTAACCAGAACCAGTTCACATAATTCTCAGACAGCACTGTAACAAGAACCAGTTCACATAATTCTCAGACAGCACTGTAACCAGAACCAGTTCACATAATTCTCAGACAGCACTGTAACCAGAACCAGTTCAGATAATTCTCAGACAGCACTGTAACCACAAGTTCACATAATTCTCAGACAGCACTGTAACCAGAACCAGTTCAGATAATTCTCAGACTGCACTGTAACAATAACCAGTTCATATAATTCCCAAACAGTTTGTGCTCTTCCTGTTTATAAAATATGTTCTTTCCTCCAAAAATTACTTTAAGTTAAAACTCAGACTTAATCGAAAACAGATATTTTAAGCTAAATGCCTTATATTTCGATGCCTTTTACAAAATATAGCAACCATTAAAGACAAATTTACTACAATGTTGTATTTTACCACAGATAAATGTGTCTCCATTTTACCTCTCCCTGATACTAATGGCCTGAGTTGGCGCTAACTAGTTTATATTATCTGTACAAACAGAACGTGCGAAACCGTATTAAGATATTAGGGACCTAACATAGAGCAAGACGCCATAAATAGATATGAAAATATTGATTTAAGTTGAACATTCCTATTAGACAAATGAGACACAAAATGTTTATTTATTTACAATATATTTGTCTATAGAGAACAACTTTATATGTTTGTTTGTAGATAGTAACTAGATATTGCTCTATCTATGAAAGAATCAGACAACAGAAATTATGAATTAGGAGTAGCTGCCATTGGCTACTAGAAAAGGTTTGCTCGATTTGTTTATTTTGTTGATGGAGGTTCAAACTATATGTAACTTGGTTATATGGATTATTTGTTCGTCTCTCGGTGTACTGGTAGTGCGATTACAAATACATCAAAACGCGGATAGATAGAAGAGGGATAGACTGTTGCCAGGATAAACACACCAAACCCAAAGATTTCATTTACTGTAGACACTGAAGGCAGGCCGAACGCGTTACGTAATAATACACTCGAATTCGTCTGAATACGAAAACTCTTGTTATGTTAGTATTACTGTCTATTTGTTACACTGTTTGAACTTGAGCCTAACAATATAGAAACCTATATTCGTGTTACTACGTACGATACCTTCAAAACGAATACAGATGCACGTTCTCACGTGAGATTTCGTTTATTTTAATTTTTTTATAAAATCCCCTCAAAAACGGAGACAAATCACCAAATGTTTCTTGTTGCACTGAAAGAGTAGTATATATTCAATGTAAGAGAAGCGTGTGGCTCTTTCGCTATTTTCTGTAACTTTCGTTTTAATGAAAAAAAAAAAAGACTGGCTCATGGTTTTCGATTGGTTTAGAGAAAGTAGAGCTGAACGTTATTGGTTTAGAGAAAATAGAGCTGAACGTGATTGGTCTAGAGAAAGTAGAGCTGAACGTGATTTTCCCTCAACGTGTAAAATTATGACCCAATGAAAGAATTGCTAAAGAGTTCAAAACTTCTTTCGTACGTTCGATGCTAGTAAACTCTACATACTTCGCCTTTTGTTATTTTAACTCGAGTCACGCAAATGTGAGCACCACTTTAGGCCTAGCTAAGTCTTTCAAAAATAATGTGTACATCTTATTGTCAATGTGACGTATTATTGAAAATGATTATACGTAATGATTTGATTGAATATTATATTTACTACTAAAACATTTAAAAGCTTTTGTGACCTGGATAATGAAATTTAGATATTAACCTATTTTCTGTGTAAAAACGAGCAAATTTGCACATTTTCATTTACATAAGGTCTGAATAAAACAACATATAAATCAAGATTTATATGTACTTATATTTAAGTTACACAAAAAATGTTTAGAAGTGAGTAGTTTTTCGAGATTTGCGACTGTAATGTAAATCACTTTTACGTATCAACCCCAAATATAGTCTCCCATCATGTTTTCATTATACGCTCCCAGATCACAAAAGCAAAGTTTGAAGATAAAAATAGGTCTTTTCCATTTACTTCAGACATAAACAATTGGGAAATAACATATTCTGTCCAGGAACAAGAAAAAGTAGAAATTTTGTTACTTAGTGTTATTTATTTGGTTCGCCGAAGACAAATTCAACATGTTGAAAACTATCACCGCCGCACCAAACATGCTCGCCCTTTGAGCTGTGGGGGTGTTATAATGTGATGGTTCGTTGGTAAAAGAAGAACCCAAGAGTTGACTGCGGGTGGTGATGACTAGCTGCCTTCCGTCTAGTTGTATACTGCTGAATTAGAAACGGTTAGCGCAGATAGCCCTCAAGTAGCTTTGCGCAAAATTCAAAAACAAACCAAAACCGATATCCAATACGTTGAGAATGCATTGGACACTGTATGGCACAATGGTTTACTGTTCCGAATGATTTGTTTGTTTTGGAATTTCGCACAAAGCTACACGAGGCCTATCTGTGCTAGCCGTCCCTAATTTAGCAGTGTAAGACTAGAGGGAAGGCAGCTAGTCATCACCACCCACCGCCAACTCTTGGGCTACTCTTTTACCAACGAATAGTGGGATTGACCGTCACATTATACACCCCCACGGCTGGGAGGGCGAGCATGTTTAGCGCGACGCGGGCACGAACCCGCGACCCTCGGATTACGAGTGCACGCCTTAACGCGCTTGGCCATGCCAGGCCGTATGAATGAAGTGGGACTACCGAGTGGAATTATTCGATGGTCATCTAACTTTTTGGAAAATAGAAAATACAGAGTAAATGTAGAGGGAACCTTTCCTGAGTACTTTACTCCAGAAGCTGGCGTCCCTCAGAGAAGGGCGGTTATTCTATGCTCTTCACCATGTATATAAATAATTTGCCATTGAAGGATCCTAATCATGAATTCTCCTTACAGTTAACTGATGATGTGTCAGTCTGGAAAAGAACCACAACCCCAACAATACCAACCACAACTAAATAGAACAAGTGAAAATTGCAAAAAATATAGAATAAAAATAAATAAAGCGAAAACATAACTTGTGGTCTTGACAAAATACAAAAACTACAGCCTGAAATATATATGAATGGAACATTGCTTCAAACTGCCACATCGGCAAAATTTCTAGATCTAACCCATGACTGAAAATTAACATGGATTAACCATGTAAATGAAATTAAATGTAAGCTCCAGCGAAGAACCAACTATGCTAGGAGTCTAACTTACAAGAACAAACAACAGACTAAAAATATAACAAAACATACAGTAAACCAGTAATCCACTATGCAGCTCCAGCATGGATAACTGTAGGTGACAAAATTAAAACCAAGCTACAAACAATACAAAACACTCCTCACAACAGTACACAGTTCTCAGAACAACATCATCTAGTCATACACAAATATTCAAACATACCAACCATATCAGATAGACTCCTACATAGTACAATAACGTATTTTGATACAATTGGATGAAAAATGAATTATTATGCGAACTAGACAGGTACCTCATACATGATGAATATAGTCCTAAACACCTCTCCCCGATCAACATATTTTTAACACAAAAATAAAATAATAATAAATACATATGGAGAGGGGGGTCATTATTAAACTAGACTTTCTACTGAAAGGGTAAATGTACGAAACCAGAACAAGGATGTTGACCTGAAAAGGTCGGAGTAATTCAGCCCACTCTGACCCTAAAGCAGTAACACCATCCAACACTGCATAACTATTCAAGTAAGGGAAAGAGGAAGAGGTCAAAGAGCACCTGGCCCTCCAGAGAGAGTATCCATTATTGTCTTAGTCTGCGATACATTGTCTAAGGAAATGAAATAACATTCTTTGACTAACAGAGGGAGTTCATGTAGACTTTGAACTTTGACCTTCTTTAAGTTGCTCAAGTAACATGCCTTCCTTTGTGTCTTTTAACGTACATGTCATGATTCACCATTTCATGTCAAAAAATTAACCTTAAACCAAAAACACTTGTCCCTCTATAAAACATAAGCTACTCGTGTTTTACACTTTCTACTTTTTCTAAAACATGAAAAGTTAATGAATTTTGTGTAAAGCTATTATCAATTTCCATTAAAACATATTCTGTGGTGTTTCCAAGTATAATATTATCCAGGGGTAAATTAGAAAACCAATAACAGTAGGAATGAAAAGACCTGTACTTAGCAGTGAGTTACTGAAATGTAACGTGTGTTGAAGATAATATTAAAATTTGTAGACATCAGTGGTTCAGCACAGAGAAGAAACATTTTACAAATTGATAAAAATAACTTTGAAGTAAAACTGTTTATCTGAATACCAGTCAGCTTCGGTTAGTAATTTTCTTAACTTTAAAAGTTTAGTGTAACCAACAGTAGGTGAAATTTGACTTTACTGCAAAATGACAAGGCCTCTACTCTGTCGAAAGCCTGTCGACCAGATCAAAAATGAGACAAATAAAATGTTCAAGAATGGATATATAATCAGAAGTCAAAGAAACGACACTTCTCAGATATTAATCAATCACATAGAAATTATAAAAAGACCATTCTATACTCTCATGAGATATAAGGAACATATGAATGTGGAATATCATGAAATTCTAGACCCAAATGTTGTAAAGGTAATGTTCTGTATGAACTAGAGAAATACGACATACAGGTTTAAAATGGGTTTGAAGTGAGTAAGATGACAACTATTGTGGATATTAAAAAAATGGTGTTGTAGAAAAGCACTTATGGCAGTAAGGAAAAAAATTGTCTAAGCCTAGAAATGTGACAACTGTTGTGGAAATGATGTTATGGAAAAACAAGATTATTACATTCTTATATGACGTTGTTTGAGTAATAAAATAGTCACTGATACCATATCCCATATAACACTGAAAATAACATAAAAAAATAGTTGAACTGGTAAGGTTTGTTTGTTTTAAATTTCGCACAAAGCTACACGAGGGCTATCTGTGCTAGCCGTCCCTAATTTAGCAGTGTAAGACTAGAAGGAAGACAGTTAGTCACCACCACCCACTGCTAACTCTTGGCTACTCTTTTACCAACTAATAGTGGGATTGGCCGTAAAATTATAACACCCCACGGCTGAAAGGACGAACATGTTTGGTGTGAGTGAGATTCGAACCCACTACTCTCGGATTACGAGTCGAGTGCTTCAACCACCTGGCCATGCCAGACCCATCTTGTGTTTCTTTACTTTTAGACAAAGCTATGTATTGGGTTATCTGTATATATCCACTTCTGTTTTAGGAAAGACAGACTAAAGGGAAGCGAGATAAGTAACAACTTCCACTGTCAACTCTTGCTTAACTGAATAATGGTATATAACCACCACTTAAATAGAGCACCCATGGCTATAAAGTGTGGAGTACATTATATTGCTTCATTGCGTCGCGAACAATGAATCATGAAATTTGCAGTTTAGGTATGATCACCACTAGGCCACTCTTCCCCTGTGTGGTCATCAAAATCAAAACTTTCAAGCAAATACACTGAAATAATCGTCATAAATGAACCAAAGATATGCTGTTTATATTTCAAACAGTTTATTCAAAAATGTCATTTTCTCCCTCCTACATTTCTTAAAGGAAAAAATAAATTCATGAAGAAAACAATGCCTTGGAATGGGCTTCCATCCCAGCATAGCCATAAAATATTTACAAAGTATTTTCAAAGTAGAAAGGTGACTTTATATCTGTTTCTGGTCTTTTAAAACGCAATATGAGAACAGGTGAGACAACCTAAACCAATTATTCTACTACGTCTTTCTATTCGTAATGGTTTTAGACGGATCATTATATTCAAAAAAGTTTTAAAACTTATATCGTCTGTAGTGTATAAAGTTATGTAGATATAAGGTGAAACGAATTGACTAATAATCTCTTAAACTTTTTCAATGGACAAATAAACTTTACCTTCAAGTAAATGTACGTAGTACTGATGTTACCAAGAAGCCGAAGAAAACAAACGTGATTCTAACCCAAAATTTATCTAACGTGTCAAAGGCATTGACCTCATGTGTACATCCAAACACCAAGAGACATGTTGCTAGGTGGTATAAGACCATTACATCTGCAAAATCAGGGACACGTTGCTATGGTCGAAATGATAGGAGACATCATATAAACAAGTCATCACACCAGATGGTGCATAACTAACATTGATTTTCCATGTTAATGCATTTTATGAATAGGATTTGCAAAAATAGGGCATTCTATAGATGGCATTCTTAGCTATGAGTTTCTTTTAAAATGGTGATCCAGAAAGAAAAATTAAAGTTTAGTAATACTCCAGCTGATTTCTATGTAATATATTTCTTCTTTATATCTGTAGTAACATATCCAACATTTATACCTGTAGTAACATATCCAACATTTATACCTATAGTAACATATCCAACATTTATACCTGCAGTAACATATCCAACATTTATACCTGCAGTAACATATCCAACATTTATACCTGCAGTAACATATCCAACATTTATACCTGTAGTAACATATCCAACATTTATACCTGCAGTAACATATCCAACATTTATACCTGTAGTAACATATCCAACATTTATACCTGTAGTAACATATCCATCATTTATACCTGTAGTTACATATCCAACATTTATACCTGTAGTAACATATCCAACATTGTTACGTTTTTTTATGTTTTTCGTTGACTAAACGCAACAGAAAAACACATAACAGCTTATATAATCTATTACACTAAACTAAATATATATATGTAACAGATAGAACATAAATTACATAACAACAATGAGAGATATTAAGTTTAAACCTTCAAAATTAATTACAACACAAAATAGTACTGGTTTCAACCTTCAAAGTTAATTACGATACAAAATGGTACTAGTTTCAACCTTCAATGTTAATTACGAAACAAAATGTTACTGGCTTGTGTCAAATATAATGATCTAGAATGAAAGTCCAAAAGTTCAGATCAGAAATCCGAAATTCTAGTCTAGGAGGTGAATTTGGTCCCACGAAGAAATTTCGAAGTTTGAATGGAGAATGACGAAGTTCTTTTTTTCACGGTGCTTCTTGATGAACGTCTCAAACTTGCCGACTCTCAGCACAACCAGTAATTCAGATGAATCGTAGAGATTGACGAAATAAAATCACAGCTTCTGTAGATCTAACTTCAGTCACAAATCACAGCAAAAACTCAAATGAATGACTGACTCTCTTCTTTTGAATAAAACTAATGTCTGACTCTTTTTTCCTTTCTTCTCGCGTCACCGTCTTTTTTACCAGTAGGCCTACTTCTCGAACATTCGCGTTACTTCCCAACAGTCCAGAGAAATCCGTGCATGTCCGCTCTTGCACGAGACTTCTCGTCTAGACACTAGGCCGCCAGCATTTCATTTAAATACATATGATTGGTCTACCTAATTCTAGAAAATTCTAAATGTTATTTTAAATGAATGACAACATATTTTATTAGTTTAAACCTTGAAACAATAATATAAATATGGAAATATAAATAATAGAAATGAAAATTTAAACACAACACGACATGTTGTCGCTTACAAAACATTTACACGACATTTACATAACAACATTTACACCTGTAGTAACATATCCAACATTTATACCTGTAGTAACATATCCAACATTTATACCTGTAGTAGCATATCCAACATTTATACCTGTAGTAACATATCAAACATTTATACCTGCAGTAACATATCCAACATTTATACCTGTAGTTACATATCCAACATTTATACCTGTAGTAACATATCCAACATTTATACCTGTAGTAACATATCCAACATTTATACCTGCAGTAACATATCCAACATTTATACCTGTAGTAACATATCCAACATTTATACCTGTAGTAGCATATCCAACATTTATACCTGCAGTAACATATCCAACATTTATACCTGTAGTAACATATCCAACATTTATACCTGTGGTAACATATCCAACATTTATACCTGTGGTAACATATCCAACATTTATACCTGCAGTAACATATCGAACATTATACCTGTAGTAACATATCCAACATTTATACCTGCAGTAACATATCCAACATTTATACCTGCAGTAACATATCCAACATTTATACCTACAGTAACATATCCAACATTTATACCTGTAGTAACATATCCAACATTTATACCTGTAGTAACATATCAATATTTATACCTGCAGTAACATATCCAACATTTATACCTGTAGTAACATATCCAACATTTATACCTGTAGTAACACATCCAACATTTATACCTGTAGTAACATATCCAACATTTATACCTGAAGTAACATATCCAACATTTATACCTGTAGTAACATATCCAACATTTATACCTGCAGTAACATATCCAACATTTATACCTACAGTAACATATCCAACATTTATACCTGTAGTAACACATCCAACATTTATACCTGTAGTAACATATCCAACATTTATACCTGAAGTAACATATCCAACATTTATACCTGCAGTAACATATCCAACATTTATACCTGCAGTAACATATCCAACATTTATACCTACAGTAACATATCCAACATTTATACCTGTAGTAACATATCCAACATTTATACGTGTAGTAACATATCCAACATTTATACCTGTAGTAACATATTCAACATTTATACCTGTAGTAACATATCCAACATTTATACCTGCAGTAACATATCCGACATTTATTGGAAATTCATTTAGCCATTTCAACAATTTCTTCTTCATTTAATATAAGTTTAGATTTGATATTCCAATTTGATTTTTCCAAAAAAATAATATGCAGAGACCATAAAGTGTATACAAATACAACCATAGTCGTAAAAGTGGGGTGACCGAATATTATGTTGTCAAGAGACCATAAAATGTATAGAAACACAACCATAGTCATAAAAATGGGGTGACCGAATATTATGTTGTCAAGAGACCATAAAATGTATAGAAACACAACCATAGTCATAAAAATGGGGTGACGTAATATTATGTAGTCAAGAGACCATAAAGAGTATACAAACACAATCGTAGTCGTAAAAATGGGGTGTCGAGTATACGGTATTTACTGAGGTTTCAAAGATGAAAGAAAAACATTTTGTATCATTGTACACATAACGGTAAGTCTACGTATTTACGACGCTAAAATCAACGGTTCGATTCCCCGTAGTGGGCTCATCAGGTACCAGATGTGGATTTGATATAAGTAAATACACACATACACTCTCCTTAACGACATAATACACGTGTACGAACACTAGTATCCATGACAAGAGAACTAAAAGCATATCTTTACCAACTTTTTACCATCGATTCAAATAAAATAATATGTGCTATGCAGACATATTTCCCTTTTCGTCTTTCACAAATGAACTTGTAAGTTTAATAAAAATATTTAGCTACAAATCTAAGCAATTAATGTAAGATTGTAATTCCACATCTAATACATGAAGGGATGAGGGACATTTAGTTGATGGATCTAATTGAGTAGAATATATCAAATAATCCTACACAACATGATATCTTCTAGACTCGTATAAAAATTAGTTTAATCTTGACAATTCAATGTTGTATTATACACTCATGTTTCAGTGTGTGTTAATTCTACAATATCTTTATGAGGAAGATGTCTGTTTTGAAATACAAAAGTAGTTGATAAACGACTTCGAGTCTTGAAAACAAAATCTTAAATGATAAATCTAGTTAAGTGATATGCAGAAATAAAGTATTTTGTCACAATATTTTCATTTCATCAGCATAAAAAATATGTAAAAACAATAAGTGAGATAAAAGATGCAGCAGATCAAGGTTTTATAACATATGTGGTATCTCAATGTTTAGTTCTTTCTAAAAGAACACTTATAACAAATATCCATTAAAGCGTAAAGCTTTCTGATGTAATTAGATTCTCGAGGTTTTATAATACATGTGATATTTCAGTTTTTAATTTATTCCTAGTTATAAGAACACTTATAACTACTATCCATTATTACCATTAGATACTATAAGTGCTTTCTACTACTTTGTCAATGTTGTGTCACGTCTCTCGGGTCGTGCATGTCTCGTGCAGGTAATGGTGTTCACATAGTTTGCTTCTCGTGAAAACCAGTTGTTCGCGATATTTTCTCTTTCAGTTGTTAGTTCTAGCTCAATCTCTAAAACCCCTTCTTTTTACATCTCGGTAATGTTTTAGGTTCATTTTCTAAATAAAGGTTGAAGTGTCCATGTATTTACATCATAATTTTGTTTCTCAACTTGAAACACGGTATAAGTAAAATTTGTAAAGAACGGTGCTTCTCAAATTATGTTTCAAATAAGATAGAAATGTTCAAAATTACACCGCACAACACAGTTAATATTAGATAACACTGCACAACACAGTTTATGCTTCTTGAATACTGCTGGATGTTCCTTATAGATTTTTGGCTACTGATTACTAAAATCACATCCAAATTTGCCCTTCACGTACCGTTTCATTAAAATCTTCAGTTTCACCATGACATTATTACAATGGAAAGACGATATCAGGTCAACTGGAATCCGTCAATGCCTACTAACTACTCAATCAGCGATGTCGAGAAACCCACTTGTTGAGAATTTTATATGCAAAAACAGCTCGTTTGGGTTGAGAAAATATTTTAAATAGAAGAGCGAACAACGTTTCGACCTTCTTCGGTCATCGTCAGGTTAACAAAGAAAGAGGTAACTGACCGGAAGCTGGCCACATGTTTGGAAGGGGTTGTGTAACTGAGTGTCGCAATGTAGAGGGCGGGGTTAGATGTTTGAACATATAATTTTATCTATAATATTAATATAGGTATAATGGCGTTCCTTTATATTGGTTTATTTTGGGTTTAAGTTGTTGTATAAGTAAGGCTTCTTTAATTTTGCGTTTGTTTATGTTTGTTTCTTTATTTAGTATTTTAGTGTTCTCTATGGTTATGTTGTGTTTATTTGACTTACAGTGTTCGAAAACACATTTTTTTCGAGACAAATTATTCTCCTAAAATCTTAGTAAAGTGTTAATCTCACTTTAATATATCAACCATTAGGCTATTCCTTCAAACAACCGTTAACTTTACGTTTTCTAATGTTTCTCTAATCGAACATCTCCTTTACTTGACTTACCTTTTCGCTCTCTTTCTGCTCTTTATACGTCTATCACTTATCTTCTCTAAACTTCCAACATAAATCTTCTTCAGTAATTTCATTTCGTTTCAATAAAGTAACTTTTAATTTGTCATAGTTCACGTCATCTTCTGACATCATGCCTGTATACACTTCTAGGCCTTTTCCTGTAAGAAGTAGGCTGAAACAGACTGCCCCGTCATTTCTGTCCTAGTTCTGACGTTAAGTAAACGTTTTATATCTCTTCAGGAACCATTCAGGTCATCTTTATGTTAATCGAACTTGGGTAGTTTGGGTTGGCTAATCCTAACTCTAGTGTCGATTTTGTAGTTTGGGTTGCCTAACCCTAACTCTAATGTCAATCTTGCAGGTTTCTTCCCTCAGTTTGGATCAACTTCAATTAGCGGTTTTATTCTTTTTTACTTTTCTCTCTCCTCTTTTTACTTCGTTCTTAATCTGTATCCTCATTCTTTCCATTTACAGTTTCTTCTTTTCCTCATTTACGTCTTTTAGTCTTTCTTCTCTGCCTAGGTTCTTCTCATTCCAGTTCTTGTTGTTTAATAAACTGTCGTAGTTCACTGTATTTTAACCCAAGATGCTCTTTCTATCCATTGATCAAAATCACCTGGCATAGTAATATAGCATAATTGCTACATTATTTGCGCTTCCTCTGCAAATGTGAGTATACAGGCTTACTTATTTACACTGTCGCTAACGTTTTCTTCAATCGCCATTTACCACTGTATAATACTATCTGTGTGCCACCAATTGCCATAAGACTCACCTTTTAAAGTAGTGTGTAGCAAACTAAAATACGTTTGTGTTGGGCTGAGGATTCTTCAACAATGGGTGTCTGTGGCTTGTTGGCAATAAATTCGATGATAAATGAACAGCGTGTACTCATCTTGTTTTAAAATAGTATATACTCATAATAAGTTAAATATGTATGCAAAGATTCTTTACATTATGCATATCATTATTATATCGTAAATATTACACAGTTCTGTTCTTGTTGTCAAAAGTCCACTTAGGTCAATTCAGTTGCTATAGAATTTAGTTAACAAGCCGAACAATATCTCCCTACTTTTATCTGAAACACTATCAATGTATAACTTATTATTCCTTTATTTCTCTCTCTCTTTTGCTTTTATCTTATTACAACAGTATTGGTGAAAAATTCAGTTATGCTGCCGTTGAGTTATTGCAGCTATATTCTAAACTTCCGAAAACGTCTGTATTTTCGCATATAGGCCTAATTACAATGAATGTCTGTATTTTCGCATATAGGCCTAATTACAATAAACGTCTGTATTTTCGCATATAGGCCTAATTACAATGAACGTCTGTATTTTCGCATGCAGCCCTAATTACAATGAACGTTTTTTTTTCGCATATAGGCCTACTTACAATGAACGTTTGGTTTTAGCAGAAAGGACTACTTGAAAGTAATTGTCTGCGTTTTCCTCATAGTCCACGCAGGCAAGTTCAACTGTTTTAAAGCACACTTTGAAGAGACAAAGTATTCTCCTAAAATACTAGTAAACTGTTAATCTCACTTTCATGAATCAACCGTTAGGCTTTTCCTTCCCGCAACGATTAACTTTACGTTTTCTACCTTTTTTTCTGACCAAACATCTCTATTACTTTATTTAATATTTTGTTCTTTTCTTGCTTTTTATACGTCTGTCATTTGGATTATTTAAGAAATCTCTACATTCTCGCATCAATGGATTCCACTCGATGTTTGATAGCCTCGAAATCAATAACTTACAATTTCCTACAATCGTATTCTTTTAACTCTGTTATTCTTAAAAAGAAACTTGAAAAATATGAAATATGCACTTACAAAATAACTTAACAAATATTACCTACACTAAATAGTCTTTTTATATCTAACAACTTTTGTCGTGCTCGAGTTTCCAAAATATTCACATTTATATCTCTTCTAAGCGCAAAGCTACAAGGAGACTATCTGCACTATTCCTCTCTAATTTTGAAGTAATAGATTAGACAGAAAGAATCTAGTAAACATTTATTGACCACTAACCCTTGAGATAATTTTTATCAATGAATAGTGTAACTTGAACGTCGCATTATAATGTTCCCTTGGATGAAAAAGTGACCATATTCGAAGACAGGTTGTGAGTCGAGTGAATTTTCTGATTGGATAACTATTGTGTATGATGTAATTAAATAAAACCTGTATTATCATTTATATTAAACGCTTGAGTAAACACTAATATCAAACCACGAAAACACTTAGATAAGCTAAAAGAACTAAAATACGTTTCTGGTTTTAAAACAAACTCCACTTACTAATTCCCTAGTTTAAAAGATACACTTTCCAACTCAGTTCAAAATTGAATCATTATGTTAACTAGAGAAAGAAGGCAGTTGTACACTGTTTGTCAATTATCGAATCAATATTCTGGACTCGTTCTCTCAATACTTTCTACCACCGAGGTACAGTCAGTAACGTAAGTCCATGTGTCATGGATAGAATTAATTCTGATTATTAAGTACGTTATCACAAGAGACATGAATGTAAAAAGAGAAGTAATCCGTCCCTCTAGAAATCGTCAAGTGACGTAAAATCACATCTTCACTATTATCAATTAACTTAGTAATTCAAAGCTTTATAACTGTGTAACAGATATATTTTATGTAGTCATAGAGTCACTGTTGCTAAAACTCTAACAAGACTCCACACAAATACTCTCTAATTTTATGGCTTAGATAAATTATTTGTTTCTGTTTCGATAGAAAAAATTAAACTTCATCTAATTCTGTATACATACAGAGTGAGCCAGAGGTAAGTATACACTTGTTTCATTAAAATGTGGTTTAATTTCTAACTACTGTTCTGAAACAAACGATAATTAAATTGGTTTCATTTGTCATTGTAATATTTTTAGCACTAATCGTACTGCACAAAATGCACTTACTGTATTGTAATTTTCACACCACTGTTAAGGCTTAATTCACTGCAGTGCTTAGTTTTGCATTTTAAACAGACCAACGATGGTGAAATAAGCAAAGAATTCTCCAGAATTAGTTCAACTAGAATGGGTTTAGCTATCTTGAGGGTTGACAAATATAAATATACAAGTGGCCAGAGAAGATACAATAGACAACAAATATAACATAAGATGGACAGATGAGCCCTAGTATTTAAAATCTGAAATTACCGCAATTAACTTATTTCTTAACAAAAGCAGAAAACAAATCAGACAACCAAAAGACTTGAAAACATCTTTAGTTCACGTTACATGCTACAAGGAACTCGAGAAAATTCCCGGGCACCCCACTCAGAACCAATTGTCACTGAAGTGGAAGCAACTAATAAAACACTCGATTCAGCCGTGACAAAACATCGAACAGTTTTAGTAAGAAAGCCTTTTATCAGGCGTTCCGGAAACAATAACGTTCCTCTTTCGTGGAGAGTATGTAAATAAAGACGATCAGAAATCTGGATATAACATTTTCTGATCAAAACTTGAGCATATGGTACTAATATTTGGTGACCAAGGTCCTAATAGGATAAAGTAACACCAGTACTATATCCAGGAACTTTATATCCCTCGTAAATCCAACCACAACACAAAAACATTAGTGTGTCTGCAGAGACAGAAGTCACTCTTTCACTAATATCAGAAAAAGGTTTAAAATATATCAATTACAAACTATAATAATCTGACAGAGCAATATGTAAATATGTCTGTTAAACAGACATGTCTATACATGTCTATAATAATAAGTTAATGTCAGCTATGCATGTCTATAATAATGAGTTAAAATCAGCTATGCATGTCTATAATAATAAGTTAATATCAGATATGCATGTCTTTAATAATAAGTTAATATCAGCTATGCACGTCTTGAGTAATGAGTTAATATCAGCTATGCATGTCTTTAATAATGAGTTAGTATCAGCTATACATGTCATTAATAATGAGTTAATATCAGCTATACATGTTTATAATAATGAGTTAATATCAGCTGTGCACGTTTTTAATAATGAGTTAATATCAGCTATACATGTCATTAATAATGAGTTAATATCAGCTATACATGTTTATAATAATGAGTTAATATCAGCTGTGCACGTCTTTAATAATGAGTTAATATCAGCTATACATGTCTTTAATAATGAGTTAATATCAGCTATACATGTCTTTAGTAATAAGTTAATATCAGCTATGCATGTCTATAATAATGAGTTAATATCAGCTATGCTTGTCTTGAGTAATGCGTTAATAACAGCTATACACGTCTATAATGAGTTAGTATCAGCTGTGCACGTCTTTAATAATGAGTTAATATCAGCTATACATGTCATTAATAATGAGTTAATATCAGCTATACATGTCATTAATAATGAGTTAATATCAGCTATGCATGTCTATAATAATGAGTTAATATCAGCTATGCATGTCATTAATAATGAGTTAATATCAGCTATACATGTCTATAATGAGTTAGTATCAGCTATGCATGTCATTAATAATGAGTTAATATCAGCTATGCATGTCTATAATAATGAGTTAATATCAGCTATGCATGTCATTAATAATTAGTTAATATCAGCTATACATGTCATTAATAATGAGTTAATATCAGCTATACATGTCTATAATGAGTTAATATCAGCTATACATGTCTTTAATAATGAGTAATATCAGCTATACATGTCTTTAGTAATAAGTTAATATCAGCTATGCATGTCTTTAATAATGAGTTAATATCAGCTATGCATGTCTTTAATAATGAGTTAATATCAGCTATGCATGTCTTTAATAATGAGTTAATATCAGCTATACATGTCATTAATAATGAGTTAATATCAGCTATACATGTCATTAATAATGAGTTAATATCAGCTATGCATGTCTATAATAATGAGTTAATATCAGCTATGCATGTCATTAATAATTAGTTAATATCAGCTATACATGTCATTAATAATGAGTTAATATCAGCTATGCATGTCTATAATAATGAGTTAATATCAGCTATGCATGTCATTAATAATTAGTTAATATCAGCTATGGATGTTTTTAATAATGAGTTAATATCAGCTATACATGTCTATAATGAGTTAGTATCAGCTATGCATGTCTATAATAATGAGTTAATATCAGCTATACATGTTTATAATAATGAGTTAATATCAGATATGCATGTCTTTAATAATGAGTTAATATCAGCTATGCACGTCTTGAGTAATGAGTTAATATCAGCTATACATGTCTTTAATAATGAGTTAATATCAGCTATACATGTCATTAATAATGAGTTCATATCAGCTACGCATGTTTATAATAATGAGTTCATATCAGCTATGCATGTCTATAATAATGAGTTAATATCAGCTATGCATGTCAATAATGAGTTAATATCAGCTATGCATGTCTATAATAATGAGTTAATATCAGCTGTGCACGTCTTTAATAATGAGTTAATATCAGCTGTGCACGTCTTTAATAATGAGTTAATATCAGCTATACATGTCTTTAATAATGAGTAATATCAGCTATACATGTCTTTAGTAATAAGTTAATATCAGCTATGCATGTCTTTAATAATGAGTTAATATCAGCTATGCATGTCTTTAATAATGAGTTAATATCAGCTATGCATGTCAATAATGAGTTAATATCAGCTATGCATGTCTATAATAATGAGTTAATATCAGCTGTGCACGTCTTTAATAATGAGTTAATATCAGCTGTGCACGTCTTTAATAATGAGTTAATATCAGCTATACATGTCTTTAATAATGAGTAATATCAGCTATACATGTCTTTAGTAATAAGTTAATATCAGCTATGCATGTCTTTAATAATGAGTTAATATCAGCTATGCATGTCTTTAATAATGAGTTAATATCAGCTATGCATGTCTTTAATAATGAGTTAATATCAGCTATACATGTCATTAATAATGAGTTAATATCAGTTATACATGTCATTAATAATGAGTTAATATCAGCTATGCATGTCTATAATAATGAGTTAATATCAGCTATGCATGTCATTAATAATTAGTTAATATCAGCTATGGATGTTTTTAATAATGAGTTAATATCAGCTATACATGTCTATAATGAGTTAATATCAGCTATACATGTCTATAATAATGAGTTAATATCAGCTATACATGTCTATAATAATGAGTTAATATCAGCTATACATGTCTATAATGAGTTAGTATCAGCTATGCATGTCTTTAATAATGAGTTAATATCAGCTATGCATGTCTATAATAATGAGTTAATATCAGCTATGCATGTCTATAATAATGAGTTAATATCAGCTATACATGTCTATAATGAGTTAGTATCAGCTATACATGTCTTTAATAATGAGTTAATATCAGCTATACATGTCTATAATAATGAGTTAATATCAGCTATACATGTCTATAATAATGAGTTAATATCAGCTATACATGTCTATAATGAGGTTAGTATCAGCATGCATGTCTTTAATAATGAGTTAATATCAGCTATACATGTCTATAATAATGAGTTAATATCAGCTATACATGTCTTTAATAATGAGTTAATATCAGCTATACATGTCTTTAATAATGAGTAATATCAGCTATACATGTCTTTAGTAATAAGTTAATATCAGCTATGCATGTCTTTAATAATGAGTTAATATCAGCTATGCATGTCTTTAATAATGAGTTAATATCAGCTATGCATGTCAATAATGAGTTAATATCAGCTATGCATGTCTATAATAATGAGTTAATATCAGCTGTGCACGTCTTTAATAATGAGTTAATATCAGCTGTGCACGTCTTTAATAATGAGTTAATATCAGCTATACATGTCTTTAATAATGAGTAATATCAGCTATACATGTCATTAATAATGAGTTAATATCAGCTATGCATGTCTATAATAATGAGTTAATATCAGCTATGCATGTCTTTAATAATGAGTTAGTATCAGCTATACATGTCATTAATAATGAGTTCATATCAGCTATGCATGTTTATAATAATGAGTTCATATCAGCTATGCATGTCTATAATAATGAGTTAATATCAGCTATGCATGTCAATAATGAGTTAATATCAGCTATGCATGTCTATAATAATGAGTTAATATCAGCTGTGCACGTCTTTAATAATGAGTTAATATCAGCTATACATGTCTTTAATAATGAGTAATATCAGCTATACATGTCTTTAGTAATAAGTTAATATCAGCTATGCATGTCTTTAATAATGAGTTAATATCAGCTATGCATGTCTTTAATAATGAGTTAATATCAGCTATGCAATGCTATCATGTCATTAATAATGAGTTAATATCAGCTATACATGTCATTAATAATGAGTTAATATCAGCTATGCATGTCTATAATAATGAGTTAATATCAGCTATGCATGTCATTAATAATGAGTTAATATCAGCTATGCATGTCTATAATGAGTTAGTATCAGCTATGCATGTCATTAATAATGAGTTAATATCAGCTATGCATGTCTATAATAATGAGTTAATATCAGCTATGCATGTCATTAATAATAGTTAATATCAGCTATACATGTCATAATAATGAGTTAATATCAGCTATACATGTCTATAATGATGAGTTAATATCAGCTATGCATGTCTTTAATAATGAGTTAATATCAGCTATACATGTCTATAATAATAAGTTAATGTCAGCTATGCATGTCTATAATAATGAGTTAAAATCAGCTATGCATGTCTATAATAATAAGTTAATATCAGCTATGCACGTCTTGAGTAATGAGTTAATATCAGCTATACATGTCTTTAATAATGAGTTAATATCAGCTATGCATGTCATTAATAATGAGTTAATATCAGCTATGCATGTCTATAATAATGAGTTAATATCAGCTATGCATGTCTTTAATAATGAGTTAATATCAGCTATACATGTCATTAATAATGAGTTAATATCAGCTATGCATGTCTATATAATGATTAATATCAGCTATGCATGTCATTAATAATTAGTTAATATCAGCTATGGATGTTTTTAATAATGAGTTAATATCAGCTATACATGTCTATAATGAGTTAGTATCAGCTATGCATGTCTATAATAATGAGTTAATATCAGCTATACATGTTATAATATGAGTTAATATCAGATATGCATGTCTTAATAATGAGTTAATATCAGCTATGCACGTCTTGAGTAATGAGTTAATATCAGCTATACATGTCTTTAAATAATGAGTTAATATCAGCTATACATGTCATTAATAATGAGTTCATATCAGCTATGCATGTTATAAATTGAGTTCATATCAGCTATGCATGTCTATAATAATGAGTTAATATCAGCTCTACATGTCAATAATGAGTTAATATCAGCTATGCATGTCTATAATAATGAGTTAATATCAGCTGTGCACGTCTTTAATAATGTAGTTAATATCAGCTGTGCACGTCTTTAATCATGAGTTAATATCAGCTATACATGACTTAATAATGAGTAATATCAGCTATACATGTCTTTAGTAATAAGTTAATATCAGCTATGCATGTCTTAATAATGAGTTAATATCAGCTATGCATGTCTTTAATAATGAGTTAATATCGCTATGCATGTCAATAATGAGTTAATATCAGCTATGCATGTCTATAATAATGAGTTAATATCAGCTGTGCACGTCTTTAATAATGAGTTCATATCAGCTGTGCACGTCTTTAATAATGAGTTAATATCAGCTATACATGTCTTTAATAATGAGTAATATCAGCTATACATGTCTTAGTAATAAGTTAATATCAGCTATGCATGTCTTTAATATGAGTTAATATCAGCTATGCATGTCTTTAATAATGAGTTAATATCAGCTATGCATGTCTTTAATATGAGTTAATATCAGCTATACAGGTCTTAATAATGAGTTAATATCAGTTATACATGTCATTAATAATGAGTTAATATCAGCTATGCATGTTATAATAATGAGTTAATATCAGCTATGCATGTCATAATAATTAGTTAATATCAGCTATGGATGTTTTTAATAATGAGTTAATATCAGCTATCCATGTCTATAATGAGTTAATATCAGCTATACATGTCTATAATAATGAGTTAATATCAGCTATACATGTCTATAATAATGAGTTAATATCAGCTATACATGTCTATAATGAGTTAGTATCAGCTATGCATGTCTTTAATAATGAGTTAATATCAGCTATGCATGTCTATAATAATGAGTTAATATCAGCTATGCATGTCTATAATAATGAGTTAATATCAGCTATACATGTCTATAATGAGTTAGTATCAGCTATACATGTCTTTAATAATGAGTTAATATCAGCTATACATGTCTATAATAATGAGTTAATATCAGCTATACATGTCTATAATAATGAGTTAATATCAGCTATACATGTCTATAATGAGTTAGTATCAGCTATGCATGTCTTTAATAATGAGTTAATATCAGCTATACATGTCTATAATAATGAGTTAATATCAGCTATACATGTCTTTAATAATGAGTTAATATCAGCTATACATGTCTTTAATAATGAGTAATATCAGCTATACATGTCTTTAGTAATAAGTTAATATCAGCTATGCATGTCTTTAATAATGAGTTAATATCAGCTATGCATGTCTTTAATAATGAGTTAATATCAGCTATGCATGTCAATAATGAGTTAATATCAGCTATGCATGTCTATAATAATGAGTTAATATCAGCTGTGCACGTCTTTAATAATGAGTTAATATCAGCTGTGCACGTCTTTAATAATGAGTTAATATCAGCTATACATGTCTTTAATAATGAGTAATATCAGCTATACATGTCTTTAGTAATAAGTTAATATCAGCTATGCATGTCTTTAATAATGAGTTAATATCAGCTATGCATGTCTTTAATAATGAGTTAATATCAGCTATACATGTCATTAATAATGAGTTAATATCAGCTATACATGTCATTAATAATGAGTTAATATCAGCTATGCATGTCTATAATAATGAGTTAATATCAGCTATGCATGTCATTAATAATTAGTTAATATCAGCTATGGATTTTAATAATGAGTTAATATCAGCTATGCATGTCTATAATGAGTTAGTATCAGCTATACATGTCTTTAATAATGAGTTAATATCAGCTATACATGTCTATAATAATGAGTTAATATCAGCTATACATGTCTATAATAATGAGTTAATATCAGCTATACATGTCTATAATGAGTTAGTATCAGCTATGCATGTCTTTAATAATAGTTAATATAGCTATGCATGTCAATAATGAGTTAATATCAGCTATGCATGTCCATAATAATGAGTTAATATCAGCTGTGCCGTCTTTAATAATGAGTTACTATCAGCGTGCACGTCTTTAATAATGAGTTAATATCAGCTATACATGTCTTTAATAATGAGTAATATCAGCTCTACATGTCTTTAGTAATAAGTAATATCAGTATGCATGTCTTTAATAATGAGTTAATCTCAGCTATGCATGTCTTTAATAATGAGTTAATATCAGCTATGCATGTCTTTAATAATGAGTTAATATCAGCTATACATGTCATTAATAATGAGTTAATATCAGCTATACATGTCATAATAATGAGTTAATATCAGCTATGCATGTCTAATAATGAGTTAATATCAGCTATGCATGTCATAATAATAGTTAATATCAGCTATGGATGTTTTTCATAATGAGTTAATATCAGCTATTAACTATACATGTCTATAATGAGTTAATATCAGCTATACATGTCTATAATAATGAGTTAATATCAGCTATACATGTCTATAATAATGAGTTAATATCAGCTATACATGTCTATAATGAGTTAGTATCAGCTATGCATGTCTTTAATAATGAGTTAATATCAGCTATGCATGTCTATAATAATGAGTTAATATCAGCTATGCATGTCTATAATAATGAGTTAATATCAGCTATACATGTCTATAATGAGTTAGTATCAGCTATACATGTCTTTAATAATGAGTTATATCAGCTATACATGTCTATAATAATGAGTTAATATCAGCTATACATGTCTATAATAATGAGTTAATATCAGCTATACATGTCTATAATGAGTTAGTATCAGCTATGCATGTCTTTAATAATGAGTTAATATCAGCTATACATGTCTATAATAATGAGTTAATATCAGCTATACATGTCTTTAATAATGAGTTAATATCAGCTATACATGTCTTTTAATAGAGTAATATCAGCTATACATGTCTTTAGTAATAAGTTAATATCAGCTATGCATGTCTATAATAATGAGTTAATATCAGCTATGCATGTCTTTAATAATGAGTTAATATCAGCTATGCTTGTCTTGAGTAATGAGTTAATATCAGCTATGCATGTCTATAATAATGAGTTAATATCAGCTGTGCACGTCTTTAATAATGAGTTAATATCAGCTGTGCACGTCTTAATAATGAGTTAATATCAGCTATACATGTCTTTAATAATGAGTAATATCAGCTATACATGTCTTTAGTAATAAGTTAATATCAGCTATGCATGTTTTTAATAATGAGTTAATATCAGCTATGCATGTCTTTAATAATGAGTTAATATCAGCTATACATGTCATTAATAATGTGTTAATATCAGCTATAACATGTCATTAATAATAAGTTAATGTCAGCTATGCATGTCTATAATAATGAGTTAATGTCAGCTATGCATGTCATTAATAATGAGTTAATATCAGCTATGCACGTTTTAATAATGAGTTAATATCAGCTATACATGTCTATAATAATGAGTTAATATCAGCTATGCATGTCTTTAATAATGAGTTAATATCAGCTATACATGTCATTAATAATGTGTTAATATCAGCTATGCATATCTATAATAATGAGTTAATATCAGCTATGCATGTCTTTAATAATGAGTTAATATCAGCTATGCATGTCTATAATAATGAGTTAATATCAGCTATGCATGTCTATAATAATGAGTTAATATCAGCTATACATGTCTATAATAATGAGTTAATATCAGCTATACATGTCTTTAATAATGAGTTAATATCAGCTATACATGTCTATAATAATGAGTTAATATCAGCTATACATGTCTATAATGAGTTAGTATCAGCTATGCATGTCTTTAATAATGAGTTAATATCAGCTATACATGTCTATAATAATGAGTTAATATCAGCTATACATGTCTATAATAATGAGTTAATATCAGCTATACATGTCTATAATGAGTTAGTATCAGCTATGCATGTCTTTAATAATGAGTTAATATCAGCTATACATGTCTATAATAATGAGTTAATATCAGCTATACTGACCCCCAGTGGCACAGCGGTATGATTGCTGATTTACAACGGTAAAAACCGTGTTTCGAAACCCGTGGTGGGCAGACCACTGATAGCCCATTGTGTAGTTTAGTGCTGAATTCAAAAAGAATAACAACTAACAAACAGCTACACACACCTTCAATGATAAATTAATGTCAGCTGTACATATCTTCTCACAGTTGATAACTTCTGTGTAAGCAGAAAATTACGTGATATATTTATAATATGTGAATAGGTACATATGAGATATTTCATGTGATATATTTATGATATGTGAATAGCTACATATGAGATATTTCATGTGATATATTTATAATATGTGAACATCTGAGCATACGAGTAAGTGAAATTTTAATAGGTTTCAGTTCTCGCAGCAGTATTTGTTCCTCATATTTATATCAACTCTTTACATATCCACATGTTTCTGTATGTATATGTGTAGTTGGATAATACATATTATATTCATTGTAAATGGTCTATTCATTCAGCACTGTATAACAACAGTTAGCCTCCCAGTAGCACAGCGCTGTCTGTAGACTTTCAACGCTAGAAACCGGGATTCGACAACCCTGGCGTAAAAAGCACAGATAGCACATTGCGTTGTTTTGTGCTGATGTTCAAATGAACAAAAACTAAATGAATACAAATAAAAAAATCACAATAAGACTAAACAAAAACAAACATATCCGCTACTGGTAATGACCATAAGGTCATGACAGAAAATGTTTGAGGTCATGGGTCATACCTCCCCGTAGCGTTGTTGAATATTCTATTTACTGGGCCTGATAAAAAGGAAGAGTACATGTCGTTAGCATCCATTTGGGATAAGGGGTAAAGTGCTCAATCCACAATGTCTCAAGTGCAAAGGTCTTTCGTTGTCTGCAGCTGACACTGGGAAGGGAGTTAAGCCCAATCTATAAACCTACGTAAAGAGCCACGATTGACAACTCTAGTTGTTTGTGATATCTGACCAACCATTCTTGTTGTTTTGTGATATATCGTCTAATTGTATGTATATGTGTCAAAAGTGTGTTTGTGTTCTATCCTTCATGTAGCCACAGTTTATAAATTATCAGTTCGTTCAGCCAAGCAAAAAAAGGAGTGACAAAATGACTAACTTCTTCTTTACCATTAACGACAGATTTATCTTACCAGCTGTTCCTCATCTACACCGTTTCATGAAAGTATTATTGGAAACCGTAGAAGGAAAATAAATAGGCTTCCGTGTTACATAATGGTCATTCTGTCCTTCTCAGGTATCGAACTCTGGGTTTTAGTGTTGTCAATCGCTGTACTTACTGTCAGTGTAAATGACTTGCTACCGGTATTTCATCTAACTGTTCACCATTACAATAACGACTCACTACTGGTATATCATCTGACTGTTGTTCACCATTGCAATAACGACTTACTACTGGTATATCATCTGACTGTTGTTCACCATTGCAATAACGACTTACTACTGGTATATCATCTGACTGTTGTTCACCATTACAAAAACGACTTACTTCTGGTATATCATTTGACTGTTGTTCATCATTACAATAACGACATACTACTGGTATATCATCTGACTGTTGTTCACCATTACAATAACGACTTACTATTGGTATATCATCTGAATGTTGTTCACTGTTACAATAACGACTTACTTTTGGTATATAATCTCACTGTTGTTCACCATTACAATAACGACTTACTACTGGTATATCATTTGACTGTTGTTCACCATTACAATAACGACTTACTACTTGTATATCATTTGACTGTTGTTCACCATTACAATAACGACTTACTACTGGTATATCATCTGACTGTTGTTCACCATTGCAATAACGACTTACTACTGGTATATAATCTGAATATTGTTCACCATTACAATAACGACTTACTACTGGTTTATCATCTGAATGTTGTTCACTGTTACAATAACGACTTACTACTGGTATATCATCTGACTGTTGTTCACCATTGCAATAACGACTTACTACTGGTATATCATCTGACTGTTGTTCATCATTACAATAACGACATACTACTGGTATATCATCTGACTGTTGTTCACCATTACAATAACGACTTACTATTGGTATATCATCTGAATGTTGTTCACTGTTACAATAACGACTTACTTTTGGTATATAATCTCACTGTTGTTCACCATTACAATAACGACTTACTACTGGTATATCATTTGACTGTTGTTCACCATTACAATAACGACTTACTACTTGTATATCATTTGACTGTTGTTCACCATTACAATAACGACTTACTACTGGTATATCATCTGACTGTTGTTCACCATTGCAATAACGACTTACTACTGGTATATAATCTGAATATTGTTCACCATTACAATAACGACTTACTACTGGTTTATCATCTGAATGTTGTTCACTGTTACAATAACGACTTACTTCTGGTATATCATTTGACTGTTGTTCATCATTACAATAGCGACATACTACTGGTATATCATCTGACTGTTGTTCACCATTACAATAACGACTTACTACTCGAGGGCTATCTGTGCTAGCCGTCCCTAATTTAGCAGTGTAAGACTAGAGGGAAGGCAGCTAGTCATCACCACCCACCGCCAACTCTTGGGCTACTATTTTACCAACGAATAGTGGGATTGACCGTACATTATACACCCCCACGGCTGGGAGGGCGAGCATGTTTAGCGCGACGCGGGCGCGAACCCGCGACCCTCGGATTACGAGTGCACGCCTTAACGCGCTCGGCCATGCCAGGCCAATTAAAGGAATACAAAACGTCCATTTCTTTCATTGTGTCTTATGATACACATGTAAATAACGGCATGACGAATAACTATATATAATAAAAACAAAGTAACGCTTTGTATTACGACGTTCTGTGTTCCTAACTGCGTTAATCAAATATTTCTTCACACTTTACATTATTATTCCTCTTATCCGAACTGAGTAGAGTTGACTAACGTAAATTAAATTTAATTAACGTACCACGTCTTTTCACTTCACCACCACTAGATGTCATTCATAACAGCTACTCACGGCAGCCGATGTCAGCGAACAGGTAATTACTTGGACTTTAATTACATTTTAGTACCCATAAATTAGCAACCCATTTTCGTACACTTAGGTTTAACAAGTTTGTCTTGAAGGACGAGTTGATTTATTGAGCTGTTCTGTGCACATAATATTAGTGGTTTATTGCAATTTCGTAGAATACCAAGAAACCCAAAGTAACTTGTAGTGTGGAACAGTGAGTTAGGACGAATATTTGGATATAAAAGTACTACGGACATGATACGCGCTTATATAAATAACTAAACGTTTTACACTTCAAACGTTTATTATTTCCCTTCCAACAAGTCTATTTTTAATCGAATGTTCACACTTTTTCTTTCTACCAAAATAATTACATTTGAAATCAAAATATATTTGTTTACACTAAATAATTATGTATTTTATTAATGTAAATAACTATATGTCTTTGATTAATGTAAATAATTATATGTATTTCCCATATAATGTGTTTGTTTACATTAAATAAATGCGTCACTTTGTTTATGCTAAATAAATATATGTAATTTTTACATTATATAATTATGTTTCTTTATTCACACTGATTAATAGTTAGACATGTGTTTACATTAATTATGTTTCTTTATTCACATTGATTAGTAGCTAGACTTGTGTTAACTAAATAATTATGTTTCTTTATTCACATTGATTAGTAGTTAGACTTATGTTTACACTAAATAATTGTTTCTTTATTCACATTGATTAGTAGCTAGACTTGTGTTAACACTAAATAATTATGTTTCTTTATTCACATTGATTAGTAGTTAAAGTTGTGTTAACACTAAATAATTGTTTCTTTATTCACATTGATTAGTAGTTAAACTTGTGTTTACACTAAATAATTGTTTTTTTATTCACATTGATTAGTAGTTAGACTTGTGTATACACTAAATAATTATGTTTCTTTGTTTACAATAAACACTAATGTTTTACTTTAATCGTATATTTGGTCCCTGCATATATTTTTCTTTAACCCTACAATCCAAGCTAGCTGTTATCCAATGTTCTTGCTACAGTTAGTACGGGGCTTAAATTTCTTATTGGTAAAAACGCTAAGGATCCCGTTAGTAGCGCTTGTACTTCTAGTAATTGTGGTATGAAACTGACTTTGGTAAACAATTTCGTGACGTAATGGAAGTTAATAGCAGTATTTATTCGGGCGTAAGTGAGAGCATACTCGTATGTGTAACCACATAATATATATCACTATTCGTATCCGTATATTGAAACTGAGACACTGAGAAAGGAAATAGCACATCTAGCTAGGGAAACAAAACGAATCTCTGATGTCAATTTTGACTGAACAGAAGACTGGTAAACCTTACGAAATTACATCTTTAAAATAAGGATTTTAATTCCTCAAGATGGACGCAGCAAAGATAACACATTGTGTAACTATGCATCAAGGAGGCAACAGTAACAATAGGAAATTCATGTAGTTCCATGAACTCGGAAGGGTTCCAACTTTGTACCTTGCGTATTTGAACTACGTGAGGTTTAAATAGCTTATACGACGCTCGAACATTTACATGGTAAGCATAAGAAAATGAATCACCTCGTGCAGAACCACTAAAACAAATATCTTGTTTCTCCGATCCAATCCGGTGAGGTCCCCATTCTGTCCTGTCACTTACATTCAACTCTCGTATTCAAAGCTGCAGAAAGAGTAAAATAATTTCCATACTCACAGAAGCCGGTTTCAGGGAAGCAGTAATTTCAAAACTGAAGCAATCGATAATTAAATTAAATGTCGGTTTTCTTGTCGAAAAATCCTGAGAGAACTTTTTTAATCTGAATATTTATCTATAAGTTTGTTACAAAAGAATCTGTCCAACTTATTTCACAATCTGAGTCACATTCTTCGAGAGTACGACCAAGCTACTTCTAACCACATCACTTATTCTTATATAATAAAATCCAAAGCGCATTCAACTTTTACTTTTGCCAGACATATGAGGAAGTTTCAAGTTTATAATTAATATCAGTTGTATGTTAAATTTTCCGTTTGTTTTAAAACACTTCAAAATGATGAAACATATCATTGTCGAACCTGTCTGACATCATCTCAACTGTGCCACTTTCTCTAAATGCACACGCCACGACCTAACTTTTAAATCCAATCTAACATGTCATTGAAAGTTCATATCTTATATCTAGATATCAAATTCTGAAGACTCGTTATACAATCAATAAAAGTGGTTAAGTTAATGAAGCTCTTTGGATGTACAGAGAAAACATCCTCGAGCTTTATGTCCTTGAGGTGCGAGTCTAGTGTTTAGTTCAATTGTCATTTACTGTATGGATGTACAGAGGAAACCTCTATGGCCTCCATGTTCTTGAGGTTTGAATCTAGTGTTTAGTTCAATTCTCATTTACTGTATGGATGTACAGAGGAGACATCTATGGCCTCCATGTCCTTGAGGGCTTAGTTTAGTGTTTAGTTCAATTGTCATTTACTGTATGCATGTACAGAGGTGACTTCTATGGTCTCCATGCCCTTGAGGTCCGAGTTTAGTGTTTAGTTCAATTGTCATTTACTGTATGGATGTACAGAGGAGACTTCTATGGCCTCCATGTCCTTGAGGTCCGAGTTTAGTGTTTAGTTCAATTGTCTTTTACTGTATGGATGTACAGAGGAGACTTCTATGGCCTCCATGTCCTTGAGGTCCAAGTTTAGTGTTTAGTTCAATTGTCATTTACTGTATGGATGTACAGAGGAGACTTCTATGGCCTCCATGTCCTTGAGGTCCGAGTTTAGTGTTTAGTTCAATTGTCATTTACTGTATGGATGTACAGAGGAGACATCTATGGCCTCCATGTCCTCGAGGGCCTAGTTTAGTGTTTAGATCAATTGTCATTTACTATATGCATGTACAGAGGAGACTTCTGTGGCTTCCATGTCCTTGAGGTTTGAGTCTAATGTTTAGTTCAATTGTCATTTACTGTATGGATGTACAGAGGAGACTTCTATGGCCTCCACGTCCTTGAGGTCCGAGTCTAGTGTTAAGTTCAATTTCATTTACTGTATGGATGTACAGAGGAGACTTCTATGGCCTCCATGTCCTTGAGGTTTGAGTCTAGTGTTTAGTTCAATTGTCATTTACTGTATGGATGTACAGAGGAGACTTCTATGGCCTCCATGTTCTTGAGGGCCGAGTTTTGTGTTTAGTTCAATTGTCATTTACTGTATGGATGTACAGAGGAGACTTCTATGGCCTCCATGTCCTTGAGGGCCGAGTTTAGTGTTTAGTTCAATTGTCATTTACTGTATGGATGTACAGAGGAGACTTCTATGGCCTCCATGTCCTTGAGGGCCGAGTTTAGTATTTAGTTCAATTGTCATTTACTGTATGGATGTAGAGAGGAAACCTCTATGGCCTCCATGTCCTTGAGGTCCGAGTCTAGTGTTTAGTTCAATTGTCATTTACTGTATGGATGTACAGAGGAGACTTCTATGGCCTCCATGTCCTTGAGGTCCGAGTTTAGTGTTTAGTTCAATTGTCATTTACTGTATGGATGTACAGAGGAGACTTCTATGGCCTCCATGTCCTTGAGGGCCGAGATTAGTGTTTAGTTCAATTGTCATTTACTGTATGGATGTATATAAAACACTTCTATGACCAATATGTCCTTGAGATACAAGCCTAGTGTTTAGTTGTCATTTGCTATATAGATGTAGAAAGGAGACTTCTGTGATCTACATATAGAAACAATTAAAAAGTTAATTGTGTAATATAGAAACAATAAAAGTTAACTGTGTGCATATAGAAACAATTAAAAAGTTAATTGTGTACATATAGGAACAATGAAAGTTAACTGTGTGCATATAGAAACAATGAAAGTTAACCGTGTAAATATAGGAACAATGAAAGTTAACCGTGTAAATATAGAAACAATGAAAGTTAACTGTGTACATATAGAAACAATGAAAGTTAACTGTGTACATATAGAAACAATGAAAGTTAACTGTGTACACATAGAAACAATGAAAGTTAGCTGTGTACACATAGAAACAATGAAAGTTAACTGTGTAAATATAGAAAGAATGAAAGTTAACTGTGTACATATAGAAACAATGAAAGTTAACTGTGTACATATAGAAACAATGAAAGTTAACTGTGTACATATGGAAACAATGAAAGTTAACTGTGTACATATAGAAACAATGAAAGTTAACTGTGTACACATAGAAACAATGAAAGTTAATTGTGTTCACACAGAAACAATGAAAGTTAACTGTGTACATATAGAAACAATGAATGTTAGCTGTGTACACATAGAAACAATGAAAGTTAAGTGTGTAAATATAGAAACAATGAAAGTTAACTGTGTACATATAGAAACAATGAAAGTTAACTGTGTAAATATAGAAACAATGAAAGTTAACTGTGTAAATATAGAAACAATGAAAGTTAACTGTGTAAATATAGAAACAATGAAAGTTAACTGTGTACATATAGAAACAATGAAAGTTAACTGTGTAAATATAGAAACAATTAAAAAGTTAATTGTGTACATATAGAAACAATGAAAGTTAACTGTGTACACATAGAAACAATGAAAGTTAACTGTGTACATAAGAGTTTCATTTTGTTCCGATAAACTTTGTTTTAAAATTCTATTTGATATGTTTCCGTGTCGAATGTTTGAAATACAACTACAGTTATACAAATAGACCACTTTTACAGTTGTAACAAACGACTATATATGTAACTGCCATGGTTGACAATACTGAATGTTCATTTTTAATGTTCAATGAATGGGCTAACAGTTCGACAGATTTCTCCATGTCCTGCTTCAGGAGTTGTTTTCCATAATTGAAGGAATACCAAGGTGAGATAAACAGGAAAATAAAATAGAACGTTTAAGAACAAAAAAAAACAATTTATATGAGTTTTACAGCTTCCTCGTTCTGACAATCTGGATTTTATAAGCTTCCAATATCACGTTAACCAACGTTCAAGAGCCAAACAACTACTTACTAATTAAGACAAGTATAATCAAATCTTCTGATCCACTGGGATTAATCTGCGCGCAGGAACTCGAGCTGCATGTTTTCCAAAATTTCTGGTACTCCTGCTGTCTGCAACAAGTAAGAACCGTTCACTGCAAGAATTAATGTGTGTTTTTCTTATAGCAAAGCCACATCGAGATGTCTGCTTAGCCCACCGAGGGGAATCGTAAACCTGTGTTTACAGACTTTTTGCTGTACAAAGACTATGAAACTAGTTTCAATACTTTCATGGGAAGACTGTTAGCGCGTCAAAACTAATTTTCTAGTGTCTTTAGGTTAATATCTGGTTCCAAAAATGTGGCTTATTCTTCAATTTATTTATACATACATATATATAAAGCTTTAACCCGCTTATATAAAATGGACTATATAATGACAGTCTTTAACGTTTGTTAACACTTAATAGACTGGTGATACTACATAATAAGAAATTTTAATGAAAGAGAAAATTCTATACGTTTGGAAAGGGAAAGAGAAAAGATGAAGTAAAACAGTTCATGAAAACAAATCGAATTTATAGAGAATGTAAGGAAACCATGAATTATTTGTTTTAAACAAGAACAAACTGAATACGTGCTTATGAATTCAGTGAACTTCAGAAAACAAACAAGGGACAAAAAATCTAGAGGTTAAGATAAAGACAAGAAAAAAGGTCCAATCATCAGAACAAACAAAGAATCTAAAAATATTGAAAATTAAAAATAAATCCAGAAAAACAAACAGTGGAATGAGAAGCAAAAGATAAGGTAGAAAAACCAAGTGAATATTAATAAAACTAGGAAAACAAGATGTCTGTAAACCATAACAAAAAAACAAATAAAGAAGCCAATAAATATTGAAAAGGGCGAATAAGTCGAATAAAGATGAAAAGACAAAAGAAGTAACAAAACAAAACGAAAAAATAGCCTAAAAAAAAGAAAACAGACAAATAATGATCAAACTGAAAACCAAACAGCAGCAACACTTTTGAAGGGGAAGAATGAAACAATGGAGAAGAAATATTGAAAATTCAAAAAATAAAATATTCGATAGATTTTAAGATTAAAAATCAAATCTAGTGATTTATTACAGGAAACAAAATACGAAAACACAGAGGAGAAAAAAATAACATAGTATACTTGAATAGAAAACAAATGACACAATCTTGAAATCGAAAACGAGAACAATTTTTTAACTGGAAAATCCGAATGAGAAATTATTATCTTTTTCACACAACTGTTGTAGAGATTCAAAGTTGTAAGCCAACGCAAATTGATTTATATCTCATGAAGAGATTCGAATTTGTAAGCCAACCCAAATTGATTTATATCTCATGTAGAAATTTGAAGTTGTAAACCAACCCAAATTGATTTATATCTCATATAGAGATTCGAAGTTGTAAGCCAACCCAAATTGATTTATATTTCATGTAGAGATTCGAAGTTGTAAACCAACCCAAATTGATTTATATTTCATGTAGAGATTCGAAGTTGTAAACCAACCCAAATTGATTTATATCTCATGTAGAGATTCGAAGTTGTAAACCAACCCAAATTGATTTATATTTCATGTAGAGATTCGAAGTTGTAAACCAACCCAAATTGATTTATATCTCATGTAGAGATTCGAAGTTGTAAACCAACCCAAATTGATTTATATCTCATGTTCTTATTCTCCATAAAACTAGTATTTGAAAGTCTGTTTTCTTCGATTTAAGAAGAGATATTTACCGTTATAATGTTATATTTTACTGCACGCATTCAAAAACAATATTCATATGTAGCCACTATAATAAATAAAAATTAACATATCACTCTACGTATGAACTTGGATGAGATTAATTCTCTGTGATATCTGGATTTTAGATAACTTTACAAAAAGAAAACGTGCTGTCCATATTGTTTTATTTCTGTTGGATAATTGTTTTTATTTATATCAACACGATAAAATTCATACCTCGAACAAAATTTCCTCCACATGAAAAGACGGTAATAGTGCAACGTCTTTCCAAAGCTGCACAAGAGCTATCTGCGTTATCCGTCACTACTTTTGAAATATTAGAAGAAAAGTAGCCAGTGAAAAGTACTCTCTCCCCTTGGGTCACTCTAATTAAATAGTGGATTTAACTTATACTGCATCTGCGGTCTCAAATCGCGTTATACAGTTTGTAGCAAAGGGACTCGATCCTTGGACCCGAAAATTCACATTATGTCACGCTCAACACTCAGCCCAATAAATTTGAAAAGTAAAAAAAATAACCTTAATCCGATCTTTATAAGATGGCGTATCCATTTCATTTATAGTTTCTTTCACGTTTTTATCAAGACGTTTTGGAGTTAAATAACGAATGAAATGCTGAAAGATGGTGAAGCAAAGGAAACCAATGAGCCTAAAGTTTGTGATATAAATCACGTAAATATCAGCTTGTTTTTTATAACATTACACTTAATTTGTCTCCGGCGAATTAAAAATCACCGGTGCTTAAAAGCAGTGTCATAGATCCATCGTCTGTCTCCTGTTCGATAGTGACAACAGATAAATCCAAGATGGCGTCTTTCCACGTCTCTGATTTTGAATTCGCTGGAGAAAAAAAATAGACGAAATGTGTAAAACAGTGTCTGCAGTTAATGTGATTTCTAACAAAATATTGTATATACTTTGATAACATTTCACACCAAGCTGCGAATACTAAATCGACTGATATTGCGTTAACCCTACTTCGAATGCTTGTCGAGCAGTACATCGGTCGATTAGCGATTTCGTAGTTTAAATGATTCATATAACGTTAAAGCCTGCACAAATATAGAGAAAAATGAAGTGTGGAACTTACCGAGGGAAACTAGTACATATTTTCAAAGTTAATGTGTAAGTAATATCACCAAATATTCAGATTTAAAATAACAAATTTAATAAATCCGACAATTTTGTTGCATCTATGAAATATTTGAATGTGATAAAATAAATCGGAGAAGTAAGTAACAAAAGTTTTCAGACAGTTTGTTTAACACTAGAGGGCGCAAAGATAGCATCAGCGATTTGTTTGTTTGATCATGAATTTCTCGCAAAGCTACTCGAGGGCTATCTGTGCTAGCTGTCCTTAATTTAGTAGTCTCAGACAAGAGAGAAAGCAGCTAGTCATCACCACCCTCCGCCAACTCTTGGGCTACTCTTTTACCAACGAATAGAATTGACCGTCACATAATAACGCCCCCCACGGCTGAAAGGGTGAGCATGTTTAATGCGAACCTCGGATTACGAGTCGAACGTCTTAACACACTTGGCCATGCCGGCCAGTATTAGAGAGACGCACAGTGTAATAAAAACTAAACTTTTTTTTTAAATTATCTTACGAATACTAAAGAAAATAAGAATAATTGGATAAGTCTTGGTCAAAAAATAA
Source organism: Carcinoscorpius rotundicauda (assembly GCA_011833715.1). Classification (NCBI taxonomy): domain Eukaryota; kingdom Metazoa; phylum Arthropoda; class Merostomata; order Xiphosura; family Limulidae; genus Carcinoscorpius; species Carcinoscorpius rotundicauda. Next base: position 96,855,960 of record CM022396.1, on the reverse strand, counting down.
TATCTATTATATTATAATAATATCTAATATCTATTGGTAAACATTTGGTTTCAATAATTATTTTACCTATCTTACCCTATTCTCTAGTCTTACGTAAAATAAAGTATTATAATATTACCATACTTTCTAGTCCCTGGTCCTTGTAAATCCGTGTTTACCGACACTAAATACTCCAAATTGGACCAGTATATTAAATTGTTACATTAGTTTCTGGATTATTTATTGCTTCTGAGGTTGGTAGCTTGCTATGAAATATTTATCAATATGTCTTTGTTGTTTTTTATCATGTTTTCTGGTTTGTTCATTGGTGCTCGAAGTTCTGCTCGTAGGCCAGAGTGACCAAATATGGCGCCAATACTCTGAAGCTGGTTTAAAAACAATTGGAAATAATGTTGACCCTAATCGGCACGTTGACCTTGAGGGAGGTTTGAACCCTACAAGGGATATTTTATCAGTAAATATTAAACTGTGTATTATACTGATAAGCTTGTGAGTGAAACAATGATGAAGAAACAAACAAATGTATATTACAAGTAAAAGTGCACCTCCAATAGAAAGTATGTCTTTATTTTGTTTCAGGTCTTTCACCAAAAAGGGACTCTTGGTCATATATTCTGATTCTTCTTTTAGCGATGGCGCGACTTGGCCGGGTGGTTAGAGTGCTCGACTCATAATCGGAGTGTCGCGAGTTTTATGTCCCGCTATACCAAACATCCTCGCCCCTTTCAGCCGTGGGGACGTTATAAAATATAGTTAATCCCACTATTCGTTGGTAAAAAAATAACTCAAAAATTGTTACAATACTAAATTATGGACAGATGACCCTCGTGTAGCTTTGTGCGAAATTCAAAACAAAAAATCAAGCTTTTCAAGGATTCTTAACTTACTTTCTAGAGGTCACAACTGTCATTGATTTGGTTGTTTCAGCCAAGGGACTTCGTTAGATAGTGTACTACAACCCTTATCATCTCCACCTGTAAGTGTTTAACAAACTATGTATATATTAAATTTTATTAGATTCGTTCGTGTTTTTAAAACGATTTTCACTTAAATGGATCAATTTGAATAATAATTTATAAAGTAAATTGCCCTCGTAAGACCGTTTCCTCGAGCTTACTGATTAATGTTGATCTGACTACGAAAACTGGATGTTATTATTTGTTGATATTTTACTGAAGAAAATGTTACAAAGTAAAACCAGTTTAGTTGAAATAAAAAACCTTTTTTTGTTTCCGAATTAGAAAATAGAATTTAAGTTGTGTGAAACTACTGTACAAATCCAAGCGTGTTAAGGCGTGCGACTCGTAATCTGAGGGTCGTGGGTTCGCATCCCGGTCGCGCCAAACATACTCACCCTTTCAGCCGTGGGGCGTTATAATGTTACGGTCAATCCCACTATTAGTTGGTAAAAGAATAGCCCAAGAGTTGGCGGTGGGTGGTGATGACTAACTGCCTTCCCTCTAGTCTTACACTGCTAAATTAGGGACGGCTAGCACAGATACCCTTCTAGAAGCTGTGTGCGAAATTCCAAAACAAACAAACAAATAAAAGACTGTACAAACACTTTGGTTCACCGTGTATTTTACAAACACAAGATAGGTAAACGATGAGTTATATTTCATTGTAAGGTATTTTTTCAGTTGGCAACTTATTGACCTCACAAACAAGTTTTAATACGAAGTCCATGAACAGCAAGACGCTAATAATACATATGAAAAGTTGTTTACTGATAAAAATTTATATTCCTATGATCCAGCTATGTGTTATCCAGCATGTGATATATTCCTATGATCCAGATATGTGTTATCCAGCATGTGATATATTCCTATGATCCAGATGTGTTATTCAGCATGTGATATATTCCTATGATCCAGATATGTGTTATCCAGCATGTGAAATAAAGGGATGATATTTTTTTAATTTCACGAATTATTCAAGGGCTAACTGTTCCTAATTTAGCAATGTCGGCAAGAGGAAACAACTGGTCAACATAACCCACCGCCATACTCTTAAGCTAATGTTTTATTATCAGGTAGTGGGACTAACCATCATATTATAATGCCCTTCCACCAACAAAACATAAAGGGAAGGAAGTTGGTCAACATGACTATAAGAATGGATGTCCAAAAGAAAACATCATGAAAAATGTAAATTACATCATAACGATTTCTTGACGTATTAAAACATCTCAATCCTAAACCTCTTGTCAACTAACAATAAAAGAAAACAACTATAAATCTAAAAATCAGGTAATATAATTTATACTAACATTATATGTGGAAAGATTCTTAACGGCCGAAACTCACACTAATTCATTCCTTTTAAGATTCTTATGTCGCTTGTGTAATAAGACAACAGTAAACATGTGTGATGAAGAGAAGACCCCAAGAATAGAGAAAGCAAACCAAACAAAACTTTCAGTCGTGAAACACACTAAATGTGCTGGTTGGATCGTTTATGATCTAGTCTGAGAAAAGACATACCTGTACATCATCTGTGTCTTAGATATCAGCAACACATTGTAAAGTTGTAGTCCTGACTAGTTTTTGCCGAGGGATGTTAAATTATGGCCAAAAGCCATAGAATAGGTCAGCATGTTTAATGATCATAACCAAAAATGTTATCTCCGGAAAGGAAATCGAGTTGTTCTGTTACAAAACATAAGAAAAACCAAGAATTGAACTTTCATTAGACGTTTTGTCTTTCATAGGTATAATGACAAGAAAACCTCGATCTGCTCTCTCATGTCACCCCCATGTGACGGTAAAAACCGGGTTTCGATACCAGCGATAAGCAAATCACCGGAAGCCTACCGTGCAATTTGTGCTAAAAAACAACCAAATCAGTCGCCGAAACTCACATGGACCCTTGGTCACTTTCCATACCAAATCAGTCACCGAAACTCACATGGACCCTTGGTCACTTTCCATACCAAATCAGTCACCGAAACTTACATGGACCCTTGGTCACTTTCCATACCAAATCAGTCACCGAAACTCACATGGACCCTTGGTCACTTTCCATACCAAATCAATCACCGAAACTCACATGGACCTTTGGTCACTTTCCATACCAAATCAGTCACCGAAACTCAGATAGACCCTTGGTCACTTTCCACACCAAATCAGTCACCGAAACTCACATGGACCCTTGGTCACTTTCCACATCAAATCAGTCACCGAAACTCACATGGACCCTTGGTCACTTTCCATACCAAATCAGTCACCGAAACTCACATGGACCCTTGGTCACTTTCCATACCAAATCAGTCACAGAAACTCACATGGATCCTTGGTCACTTTCCATTCCAAATCAGTCACCGAAACTCAGATAGACCCTTGGTCACTTTCCACACCAAATCAGTCACCGAAACTCACATGGGCCCTTGGTCACTTCGCTTTCCAAATCAGTCACCGAAACTCACATGGACCCTTGGTCACTTTCCATACCAAATCAGTCACCGAAACTCACATGGACCCTTGGTCACTTTCCATACCAAATCAGTCACAGAAACTCACATGGATCCTTGGTCACTTTCCATTTCAAATCAGTCACCGAAACTCACTTGGACCCTTGGTCACTTTCCACACCAAATCAGTCACCGAAACTCAGATAGACCCTTGATCACTTTCCACACCAAATCAGTCACCGAAACTCACATGGACCCTTGGTCACTTTCCACACCAAATCAGTCACCGAAACTCACATGGACCCTTGATCACTTTCCACACCAAATCAGTCACCGAAACTCACATGGACCCTTGGTCACTTCCCTTTCCAAATCAGTCACCGAAACTCACATGGACCCTTGGTCACTTTCCATACCAAATCAGTCACCGAATCTCACATGGATCCTTGGTCACTTTCCATAATGTTTCTTGTCTCAAGTTCAAACTATAATGTTTTATTGTGTTTGTTTCAGAAAACACCAAAAGCTACACAAGGACGTCTGTCGTCTCTAATTTTAGACTAATAGACCAAAGGGGAAAATTGCCAGCCTGATCAAACACTGAGGGTCAACCTTCGCTGTTACAGCGCATCCGTAACCACAAACTACAGGGTGCATCTACGTCCAATGGGTGCTTACTAACAGTACTGTCACTTTTTATTAAATGTTTCACTAACCTTTCTGTACACTGCACCTCCCTCGTAGACCTGGTGTCGGAAGCATGTTTTTAATATTATATGCTCTCACAATGACCACTGATATCCCATCGTGTAGCTCTTAACTTCAAAAGAACAAAATATGTGTATTCACTTCATTTTCGATTACAGTTATGAGTCTCTTTGGTTATTGTCTCAAATATGTTTTTGTAAACAATTAACCTCTTAAGAAAATGTCTTTTTTTAGGCAGTTAACCTGTCGAGAAGATGTCCTCGTTGACAGTTAAACAATTTTCAGTTAAGCGATTTTATACTAACAAGTGAAAACCACCTGACTAGGGGTTACGAACAAGACAGTTTCTGTTGTGTTCTGACAGCACAAGAAACTACTTCATATTTTTTACAGTTTTTAAACAAGACAGTTTCTGTTGTGTTCTGACAGCACAAGAAACTACTTCATATTTTCTATAGTTTTTATTCCTTACCAGTTAGGCCTGGTACGACCAGATGGTTAAGGAACTCCACTTGTAATCCGAGGGTGTCGCAGGTCCGAATCCCTGTCACGCCAGATATCTTCGCCCTTTCAGCCGTAGTGGCCTTACAAATTTCGGTCAATCCCACTGTTCGTTGGTAAAAGAGTAGCCCAAGAGCTGGAGATGGATGTTGAGGACTGTCTGTTTTCCCTATAGTCTTGCACTACAATATTAGGGACGGATAGCAAAGATAGCCCTCGAGTAGCTTTTCACAAAATTCAAAACAAACAAACAAACATACCATTAAACTATTTTCTGACGTTATTTTCAGTGTTATATGGGATATGGTATCAGTGGCTATTTTATAACTCAGACAGCTTCTTTCCTAAACTATATTTATTCATTTTCATAGCTATAAACATACATAATAAAAACTTGGACGTTTGTATGAGTAACTGTACTTCTAGTATTGATTTCGCTATAGTTATACTCATGTGTGACACAGTAGTTAATATAACGAAACGGTCGCCCATTCTAATTATACATATATCAGCTAGATACATACGTTACATGTCATGGATTAGTCACTAAATAATAAATCAGTAAGACCTGTGTATACAACCAAGAAACTGTGAAATTATTCGTGTATTAACACGAAACAGAAGAGTGAACGCCCTCTGTCGTGGAATAAACGTCCTGATCGATGCTACAGTTATAGCATATCCAGGCACTATTTGACGTGATAGTCAGTCACTGTTTGGTCCTGAGTATGGTGTTCACGTGGACTGGAGGACAAGAACCAGCACCATGAGAGAACTGAGTAAGTATGGACGAGATTCTCTTCTTAGTAAACAGTTCACAAAATTATCAAATCAAGTTACGTCGCTATTACACAAACAACTGACGAAACACGAAGATCGAGAAAGACAGTTAAAAGTACTGGAGATGAACAACGTACAGGAAGGAGACAGTCAAGTTGTTTATAGTAAACAATGATATTCGACCATATAGGAGACGCTCACGCTGTATATAATAAACAATGACATTTTAACCATATAGTAGACGGTCGCATTGTTTATAGTAAGCAATGATATTCGACCATATAGGAGACGTTCACGCTGTATATAATAAACAATGACATTCAACCCCACAGAAGACGGTCAGGTTGCTTATAGTAAACAAACAAACGATATTCAACCATATAGTAAACAGTTAAGTTGTGACGTACCAATGGTTTTGGATATTCGAATGTTGTTGAAAATTTAAAATAAAAGTAATATGAAACCGATCTATCTTAAACTTTCTGGCATGTTTGTAACCCTAATCCCACAATAATGCTTCACGGAGATCGTATATCAGGGGGCGAAGTTTTAGAAATTATTGAATCACCAAAAAATCAGATATGCACATAGCTCCCCCCATTTACATAAATGGTATAAAATCCTAGGTTCGTTAACAAATTACATCATATTACGATGTCAAACTACAATTTTTCAGAATAAACAATGTTTTTTTTTCACCGTTTCAAATCATTGTGTTAGAACTACTTACAACCAAAGTTGTTTGTACAGTTATTATAGAGCCCCAAATAACAAACAATTTAGGGTCACACCAAACACGCTCACCCATTCATCCCTGGAGTCGATGTAATATGACGGTCAATCCAACTATTCGTTGGTAAAAGAGTAGTCCAAAAGTTACCTTCCCTGTAGTCTTACACTGCAAAATTAGGGACGGCTAGCACATATAGCCCTCATGTAGCTTTGCGCGAAATTCAATACAGACCAAACTTACGTTAAGCCTTGTTTCACATTATTAAACGTGTGACTAGATTTCATATACAGAAAATTCAATACAAGTTTATTGCATCATTTTTCTCAGAAACCACTCAACTGGAAGAATATTCTAAGGAACCAGAACGTCACGTACTTTAAGTTGCCATATCTGTGTAAAACAAACTCTAGTCACGTGCCCTAATTGTCGAAGGGCAACATTCTTACAGTTCAGTGAGAATGTATCTAACTTTTTATGTGTCCTCGAGTTTTCATAACTAACCGTAATTGTCAGTTTAAAACATTTTTTACACATGTACTATCACGTGAATTTATTTCTCCAAACATAAGTTACATATCACGATTTGTGCGTCTCCTACATGAAGTTCTGGTCGTTTGTATTCAAAAGGGGTTTCCATACATTTACAAACATCGAAAACACATTTAAACACTGACAGACAGCTACTAAAGCACTTTAACAATACTGTCAACTATAAAGAGGAAACAGCAATGAGAAATAACTAATACGACACAGTGCGTACAGTATAAATCCCAAAAACAACTGTACTGTAACTATTACCTTATAATAGGACTGTACTGTAACTATTACCTTATACATGAACTGTACTGTAACTATTACCTCAAACAAGAACTGTACTGTAACTATTACCTCAAACAATAACTGTACTGTAGCTATTACCTTGAAAAAGAACTGTACTGTAGTTAGTACCATATAATAGGACTGTACTGTAACTATTACCTTATACAAGAACTGTACTGTAACTATTACCTTAAACAAGAACTGTACTGTAACTATTACCTTATACAAGAACAGTACTGTAACTATTACCTCATACAAGAACTGTACTGTAACTGTTACCTCATACAAAAACTGTACTGTAACTATTACCTTATACAAAAACTGTACTGTAACTATTACCTCATACAAGAACTGTACTGTAACTATTACCTTATAATAGGACTGTACTGTAACTATTACCTTATACAAGAACTGTACTGTAACTATTACCTCAAACAAGAACTGTACTGTAACTATTACCTTAAACAAGAACTGTACTGTAGCTATTACCTTGAAAAAGAACTGTACTGCAGTTAGTACCATATAATAGGACTGTACTGTAACTATTACCTTATACAAGAACTGTACTGTAACTATTACCTCATACAAGAACTGTACTGTAACAGTTACCTCATACAAAAACAGTACTGAAACTATTACCTGAAACAAAAACTGTACTTTAACTATTACCTCATACAAAAACTGTACTGTAACTATTACCTCAAACAAGAACTGTACTGTAACTATTACCTTAAACAAGAACTGTACTGTAGCTATTACCTTGAACAAGAACTGTACTGTAGTTAGTACCATATAATAGGACTGTACTGTAACTATTACCTTACATAAGAACTGTACTGTAACTATTACCTCATACAAGAACTGTACTGTAACAGTTACCTCATACAAAAACAGTACTGAAACTATTACCTTATACAAGAACAGTACTGTAACTATTACCTCATACAAGAACTGTACTGTAACTGTTACCTCATACAAAAACTGTACTGTAACTATTACCTTATACAAAATCTGTACTGTAACTATTACCTCATACAAGAACTGTACTGTAACTATTACCTTATAATAGGACTGTACTGTAACTATTACTTTATACAAGAACTGTACTGTAACTATTACCTTAAACAAGAACTGTACTGTAGCTATTACCTTGAACAAGAACTGTACTGTAACTATTACCTTATAATAGTACTGTACTGTAACTATTACCTTAAACAAGAACTGTACTGTAACTATCACCTTAAACAAGAACTGTACTGTAACTATTACCTTATACAAGAACTGAACTGTAACTATTACCTTAAACAAGAACTATTCTTTAACTATTACCTAAAACAAGAACTGTACTGTAACTATTACCTTATACAAGAACTGTACTGTAGCTATTACCTTATAATAGGACTGTACTGTAACTATTACCTTATACAAGAACAGTACTGTAACTATTACCTCATACACGAACTGTACTGTAACTATTACCTTAAACAAAAACTGTACTGTAACTATTACCTTATAATAGGACTGTACTGTAACTATTACCTTATACATGAACTGTACTGTAACTATTACCTTAAACAATAACTGTACTGTAGCTATTACCTTGAAAAAGAACTGTACTGTAACTGTTACCTCATACAAAAACTGTACTGTAACTATTACCTTATACAAAAACTGTACTGTAACTATTACCTCATACAAGAACTGTACTGTAACTATTACCTTATAATAGGACTGTACTGTAACTATTACCTTATACAAGAAATGTACTGTAACTATTACCTCAAACAAGAACTGTATTGTAACTATTACCTTAAACAAGAACTGTACTGTAGCTATTACCTTGAAAAAGAATTGTACTGTAGTTAGTACCATATAATAGGACTGTACTGTAACTATTACCTTACACAAGAACTGTACTGTAACAGTTACCTCATACAAAAACAGTACTGAAACTATTACCTTATACAAAAACTGTACTGTAACTATTACCTCATACAAGAACGGTACTGTAACTATTACCTCAAACAAGAACTGTACTGTAACTATTACCTTAAACAAGAACTGTACTGTAGCTATTACCTTGAACAAGAACTGTACTGTAGTTAGTACCATATAATAGGACTGTACTGTAATTATTACCTTATACAAGAACTGTACTGTAACTATTACCTTATACAAGAACAGTACTGTAACTATTACCTCATACAAGAACTGTACTGTAACTGTTACCTCATACAAAAACTGTACTGTAACTATTACCTTATACAAAAACTGTACTGTAACTATTACCTCATACAAGAACTGTACTGTAACTATTACCTTATAATAGGACTGTACTGTAACTATTACCTTATACAAGAACTGTACTGTAACTATTACCTCAAACAAGAACTGTACTGTAACTATTACCTTAAACAAGAACTGTACTGTAGCTATTACCTTGAACAAGAACTGTACTGTAGTTAGTACCATATAATAGGACTGTACTGTAACTATTACCTTATACAAGAACTGTACTGTAACTATTACCTTAAACAAGAACTGTACTGTAACTATTACCTTATACAAGAACAGTACTGTAACTATTACCTCATACAAGAACTGTACTGTAACTGTTACCTCATACAAAAACTGTACTGTAACTATTACCTTATACAAAAACTGTACTGTAACTATTACCTCATACAAGAACTGTACTGTAACTATTACCTTATAATAGGACTGTACTGTAACTATTACCTTATAATAGGACTGTACTGTAACTATTACCTTATACAAGAACTGTACTGTAACTATTACCTTAAACAAGAACTGTACTGTAGCTATTACCTTGAACAAGAACTGTACTGTAACTATTACCTTAAACAAGAACTGTACTGTAAATATTACCTTAAACAAGAACTGTACTGTAACTATTACCTTATACAAGAACTGAACTGTAACTATTACCTTCAACAAGAACTATTCTTTAACTATTACCTAAAAGAAGAACTGTACTGTAACTATTACCTTAAACAAGAACTGTACTGTAGCTATTACCTTATACAAGAACAGTACTGTGACTATTACCACATACACGCACTGTACTGTAACTATTACCTTATAATAGGACTGTACTGTAACTATTACCTTTAACAAGAACTGTACTGTAGCTATTACCTTAAACAAAAACTGTACTGTAACTATTACCTTAAACAAGAACTGTACTGTAACTGTTACCTTAAATAAGAACTGTACTCTAGCTATTACCTTAAACAAGAACTGTACTGTAACTATTACCTTAAACAAGAACTGTACTGTAACTATTACCTTATACAAGAACAGTACTGTAACTATTACCTCATACAAGAACTGTACTGTAACTGTTACCTCATACAAAAACTGTACTGTAACCATTACCTTATACAAAAACTGAACTGTAACTATTACCTCATACAAGAACTGTACTGTAACTATTACCTTATAATAGGACTGTACTGTAACTATTACCTTATACAAGAACTGTACTGTAACTATTACCTTAAACAAGAACTGTACTGTAGCTATTACGTTGAACAAGAACTGTACTGTAACTATTACCTTATAATAGTACTGTACTGTAACTATTACCTTAAACAAAAACTGTACTGTAAATATTACCTTAAACAAGAACTATTCTTTAACTATTACCTAAAGGAAGAACTGTACTGTAACTATTACCTTAAACAAGAACTGTACTGTAGCTATTACCTTATACAAGAACAGTACTGTGACTATTACCACATACACGCACTGTACTGTAACTATTATCTTATAATAGGACTGTACTGTAACTATTACCTTTAACAAGAACTGTACTGTAGCTATTACCTTAAACAAAAACTGTACTGTAACTATTACCTTAAACAAGAACTGTACTGTAACTGTTACCTTAAACAAGAACTGTACTCTAGCTATTACCTTAAACAAGAACTGTACTGTAACTAATACCTTATAATAGGATTGTACTGTAACTATTACCTTATGGAAGAACAGTACTGTAACTATTACCTCATACAAGAACTGTACTGTAACTATTATTTTATAATAGGACTGTACTGTAACTGTTACCTTATACAAAAATATTACGTGACTGTTAGTTCATACAGGATCTGTAGGATGACTATTTACTTATACAAGGACTTTTTTATGAATATAACACTATATAAGGACTGTACTGTAACTGTTAGTTTATACATAGACTGTACTGTAACTATTAGTTTATGCAAAGACCGTACGGTAACTATTAGTTTATACATAGACTGTACAGTAACTATTAGTTTATACAAAGACCGCACTGTAACTATTAGTTTATGCAAAGACCGTACTGTAACTATTAGTTCATACAAAGACTGTACTGTAACTAGTAGTTTATACAAAGACCATACTGTAACTGTTAGTTTATACAAAGACTGTACTGTAACTATTAGTTTATACATAGACCGTACTGTAACTGTTAGTTTATAAAAGACTGTACTGTAACTATTAGTTTATACAAAGACTGTACTGTAACTGTTAGTTTATACGTAGACTGTACTGTAACTGTTAGTTTATACGTAGACTGTACTGTAACTACTGTGTCGTTGGTTAATATGTTTTACATTTTGACACAACTAGCAGATTAGTGTATTTACAATTTGTAGGTGAGTCTGAGTAAACAGTTTTATACAGATGGTTATTTTTAAAGTAAATATTATTAAATGCGTTTTGACAAAGTAATTCATTGGCTCGAAAGTACGAAAACCTGACATTTCTTTTTCACAGTGGAGAGACGTCCGATGGTTGCTGTGAATGAAGGTGACCAGTTAGCTGACCTCCATTTTGTCAAACGTGGCCAGTCAGACAAAGAACAACACGACATACGGGTTTGTAACTTGTCCAATGATCCCGAGGGTGTCCAGATTGAGACCATCATGCTGGACCATGAAAATCCTGAACAGATGTTCTCTCTTCAGTCTGTGTACCCCATCACGTGCTACGAGAAAGACCACTTTACAGTCTTTAGCGCCATAGCTACAGTCGTGTGTATTGTATCGTACGTTATTAATATTGGAACTGATGTGGCAGTTAGCTATCTGCTCTTCATGGAAAACAACCTTTGGTGGTTTGGTTTCACAGCAACAACCACAGCAGTTCCTGTTTTAACGGTCAATGTCTTAAGCATCCGGTGGTATTTGCAAGATGCCCAGGAGAAGAAGTTGACGTCCCGGACGTTGTCTAAGCCTAATTTGTCGAAACTAGACTGGACAGTTCGAATTTTCTTCCACGTCCTCCTGTTGGGACCAGTTATAAGGTACTGTGTTTCTTTGGGACCAGTTATAAGGTACTGTGTTTCTTTGGGACAAGTGATAAGGTACTGTGTTTCTTTGGGACCAGTGATAAGGTACTGTGTGTCTTTGGGACCAGTGATAAGGTACTGTGTTTCTTTGGGACAAGTGATAAGGTACTGTGTTTCTTTGGGACCAGTTATAAGGTACTGTGTTTCTTTGGGACAAGTGATAAGGTACTGTGTTTCTTTGGGACCAGTTATAAGGTACTGTGTTTCTTTGGGACCAGTGATAAGGTACTGTGTTTCTTTGGGACCAGTTATAAGGTACTGTGTTTCTTTGGGACCAGTAATAAGGTACTGTGTTTCTATGGGACCAGTTATAAGGTACTGTGTTTCTTTGGGACCAGTAATAAGGTACTGTGTTTCTATGGGACCAGTTATAAGGTACTGGGTTTGTTTGGTAATTTGCTAAACGTTACACTAGTAACACACAGATCCTCCTGCCTATTACCAGGTTATGTATCACATAAAACATGATAAAGATATTTTCAAAAAACATAATAAAACTGAAAATTAGTTTTCACAGTCATATCAAATATTTATAAGTAAGAACAAGGTGTTTACCTCCATACTGAGAAATATCCAGTAACTTTAAAGCTGTGTATATTTGTACGTGTACTTCCCGTATACAGTGTACTAGCATCTGAGTTAGCAACGAGAAAACTGGAACCATATGAGGACGTGAATCATGTCAGTACGGCTAACTTCAGACCAATCATGTCTGTACGGCTACCTTTAGACCAATCGTGTCACAACGGCTAACTTCATACCAATCGTGTCAGTACGGCTAACTTCAGAACAATCGTGTCAGCACGGCTAACTTCAGACTATCCGTATCAGTACGGCTAACTTCAAACTAATCGGGTCAGTACGGATAACTTCAGACCAATCATGTCAGTTCGGATGTCTTCAGATTGATCGTGTCAGTACGGATAACTTCAGATCAATCGTGTCAGTACAGCTAACTTCAAACAAATCGTATCAGTTCAGCTGCATTCAGACTGGTCCTATTAGTACACTGATTATCTTCACACTGATCCTGTCAACATCGGTAACAACAGTATCAATACACTTTTAAACAGCAATCAGCAATGGTACAGCAACAGTATCAATACACATTTAAACAGAACTCAGCAATGGTACAGCAACAGTATCAATACACATTTAAACAAAACTCAGCAATGGTACAGCAAGAGTAACAATACATCTTTAAACAGAACTCAGCAATGGTATACAAACAGTATCAATACACTTTTAAACAGCAATCAGCAATGGTACAGCAACAGTATCAATACACTTTTAAATAGTACTCAGCAATGGTATAGAAACAGTATCAATACAGTTCTAAAGAGAACTCAGCAATGATACAGCAACAGTATGAATACAATTTTAAAAAGAACTCAGCAATGGTACAGAAACAGTATCAATACACTTTTAAACAAAACTCAGCAATGGTACAGAAACACTATCAATACAGTTTTAAACAGATATCAGCAAGGGAATTGAAACAGTATCAATACACCTTTAAACAGAACTCAGCAATGGTATAGAAACAGTATCAATACGCTTTTAAACAGAACTCAGCAATGATGTAGGAACAGTATCAATACACTTTTAAACAGCAATCAGCAATTTTATAGAAATAGTATCAATACACCTTTAAACAGAAGTCAGAAATGGTATAAAAACAGTATCAATACACTTTTTAACAGCAATCAGCAATGGTATAGAAACAGTATCAATACACTTTTAAACAGCAATCACCAATTTTATAGAAATAGTATCAATACACCTTTAAACAGAAGTCAGCAATGGTACAGCAACAATATCAATACACTTTTCAACAGAACTCAGCAATGGTACAGCAACAGTATCAGTACACATTTAAACAGAACTCACCAATGGTATAGAAACAGTATCAATACAGTTTTAAACAGAACTCATCAATGGTACAGCAACAGTATCAATACACTTTTAAACAGCAATCAGCAATGGTACAGCAATAGTATCAATACACTTTTAAACAGAACTCAGCAATAATATAAAAACAGTATCAATACACTTTTAAACAGAACTCAGCAATGTTATTGAAACAGTATCTATAAACTTTTAGACAGCAATGAGCAATGGTACAGCAACAGTATCAATACACTTTTAAACAGAACTCGGCAATGGTACAGCAACAGTATCAATACACTTTTAAACAGAACTCAGCAATGGTATAGAAATAACATCAATACACTTTTATACAGAAATCAGCAATGTTATGGAAACAGTATCAATACACCTTTAAACAGACTTCAGAAATGTATAGAAACAGTATCAATACACTTTGAAACAGAACTCAGCAATGGAATAGAAACAGTATCAATACACCTTGAAACAGAACTCAGCAATGGAATAGAAACAGTATCAATACACCTTGAAACAGAACTCAGCAATGGTACAGCAACAGTATCAATACACTTTTAAACAAAACTCAGCAATGGTAAAGAAACAGTATCAATACTCCTTTAAACAGAACTTAGCAATGGTATAGAAAGAGTTTCAATACACTTTTAAAGAGAACTCACCAATGGTACCCCAACAGTCACAATACACTTTTCAACACAACTCAGCAAAGGTACAGGAACAGTATCAATACACTTTTAAATAGAACTCAGCAATGGTACAGCAACAGTATCAAAACACTTTTAAACAGAATTGAGCAATAGTACAGCAACAGTATCAATACACTTTTAAACAGCAATCAGCAATGGTACAGCAATAGTATCAATACACTTTTGAACAGCAATCAACAATGGTATTGAAACAGTATCAATACAGTTTTAAACAGAACTCATCAATGGTGCAGCAACAGTATCAATACACATTTAAACAAAACTCAGCAATGGTACAGAAACACTATCGATACAGTTTTAAACAAATATCAGCAATGGAATAGAAACAGCATCAACACACCTTTAAACAGAACTCAGCAATGGCATAGAAACAGTATCAATACACTTTTAAACAAAACTCAGCAATGGTACAGCAACAGTATCAATACGCTTTTAAACAGAACTCAGCAATGGTATAGAAACAGTATCAATACACCTTTAAAAGGAACTCAGCAATGGTACAGCAAGAGTATCAATACACTTTTGAACAGCAATCAGCAATGGTATAGAAACAGTATGAATACACTTTTAAACAGCAATCAGCAATGTTATAGAAACAGTACCAATACACCTTGAAACAGAACTCAGCAATGGTATAGAAATAACATCAATACACTTTTAAACAGAACTCAGCAATGGTACAGAAACAGTATCAATACACTTTTAAACAAAACTCAGCTATGGTACAGCAACAGTATCAATACAGTTTTAAACAGATATCAGCAAGGGAATTGAAACAGTATCAATACACCTTTAAACAGAACTCAGCAATGGTAAAGAAACAGTATCAATACGCTTTTAAACAGAACTCAGCAATGATGTAGGAACAGTATCAATACACTTTTAAACAGCAATCAGCAATTTTATAGAAATAGTATCAATACACCTTTAAACAGAAGTCAGCAATGGTAAAGAAACAGTATCAATACCCTTTTTAACAGCAATCAGCAATGGTATAGAAACAGTATCAATACACTTTTAAACAGCAATCAGCAATTTTATAGAAATAGTATCAATACACCTTTAAACAGAAGTCAGCAATGGTACAGCAACAATATCAATACACTTTTCAACAGAACTCAGCAATGGTACAGCAACAGTATCAGTACACATTTAAACAGAACTCACCAATGGTATAGAAACAGTATCAATACAGTTTTAAACAGAACTCATCAATGGTACAGCAACAGTATCAATACACTTTTAAACAGCAATCAGCAATGGTACAGCAATAGTATCAACACACTTTTAAACAGAACTCAGCAATGATATAAAAACAGTATCAATACAGTTTTAAACAGAACTCAGCAATGTTATTAAAACAGTATCTATAAACTTTTAGACAGCAATGAGCAATGGTACAGCAACAGTATCAATAAACTTTTAAACAGAACTCAGCAATGGTACAGAAACAGTATCAATACACTTTTAAACAAAACTCAGCTATGATACAGCAACAGTATCAATACGCTTTTAAACAGAACTCAGCAATGGTATAGAAACAGTATCAATACTCCTTTAAACAGAACTTAGCAATGGTATAGAAACAGTATCAGTACATTTTTAAACATATCTCAGCAATGGTACAGCAACAGTATCAAAACAATTTTAAACAGAATTGAGCAATAGTACAGCAACAGTATCAATACACATTTAAACAGCAATCAGCAATGGTACAGCAATAGTATCAATACACTTTTGAACAGCAATCAACAATGGTATAAAAAAGTATCAATACAGTTTTAAACAGAACTCATCAATGGTACAGCAACAGTATCAATACACTTTTAAACAGCAATCAGCAATGGTGCAGCAACAGTATCAATACACATTTAAACAAAACTCAGCAATGGTACAGAAACACTATCGATACAGTTTTAAACAAATATCAGCAATGGAATAGAAACAGTATCAACACACCTTTAAACAGAACTCAGCAATGGCATAGAAACAGTATCAATACACTTTTAAACAAAACTCAACAATGGTACAGCAACAGTATCAATACACTTTTAAACAGAACTCAGCAATGGTATAGAAACAGTATCAATACACCTTTAAACAGAACTCAGCAATGGTACAGCAAGAGTATCAATACACTTTTGAACAGCAATCAGCAATGGTATATAAACAGTATGAATACACTTTTAAACAGCAATCAGCAATGTTATAGAAACAGTACCAATACACCTTGAAACAGAACTCAGCAATGGTACAGAAATAACATCAATACACTTTTAAAAAGAACTCAGCAATGGTACAGCAACAGTATCAGTACGCTTTTAAACAGAACTCAGCAATGGTATAGAAATAACATCAATGCACTTCTAAACAAAACTCAGCTATGGTAAAGCAACAGTATCAATACGCTTTTAAACAGAACTTAGCAATGGTATAGAAACAGTATCAATACTCCTTTAAACAGAACTTAGCAATGGTATAGAAACAGTATCCGTACATTTTTAAAGAGATCTAAGAATGGTAGAGCAACAGTAACAATACACTTTTGAACAGCAATCAGCAATTATATAGAAACAGTATCAATACACTTTTAAACAGCAATCAGCAATGTTATAGAAAAAGTATCAATACACATTTAAACAGAACACAACAATGGTACAGTAACAGTATTTCATACACTTTTAAACAGAACTCAGCAATGGAATAGAAATAGTATCAATACACCTTTAAACAGAACTCAGCAATGGTATAGAAACAGTATCAATACAGTTTTAAACAGAACTCATCAATGGTACAGCAACAGTATCAATACACTTTTAAACAGCAATCAGTAATGGTGCAGCAACAGTATCAATACAGTTTTAAACAGAACTCAGCAATGTTATTAAAACAGTATCTATACACTTTTAAACAACAATCAGCAATCGTACAGCAACAGTATCAATACACTTTTAAAAAGTACTCAGCAATGGTATAGAAACAGTATCAATACAGTTCTAAAGAGAACTCAGCAATGGTACAGCAACAGTATCAATACACTTTTAAACAGAACTCATCAATGGTACAGCAACAGTATCAATACACTTTTAAATAGTACTCAGCAATGGTATAGAAACAGTATCAATACAGTTCTAAAGAGAACTCAGCAATGGTACAGGAACAGTATCAATACACTTTTAAACAGAACTCACCAATGGTACAGCAACAGTATCAATACACTTTTAAACAGCAATCAGCAATGTTATAGAAACAGTATGAATACACCTATAAACAGACTTCAGAAATGGTGTAGAAACAGTATCAATACACTTTTAAATAGAACTCAGCAATGGTACAACAACAGTATCAATACGCTTTTAAACAGAACTCAGCAATGGTATAGACACAGTATCAATACATTTTTAAACAGAACTCAGGAATGATGTAGGAGCAGTATCAACACAGTTTTAAACAAAACTCAGCAGTGGTACAGCAACAGTATCAATACACTTTTAAACAGCAATCAGCAATGGTACAGAAACAGTATCAATACACTTTTAAACAACAATCAACAATGTTAAAGAAAAAGTATCAATACACCTTTAAACAGAACTCAACAATGGTACAGCAACAGTATTTCATACACTTTTAAACAGAACTCAGCAATGGTATAGAAACAGTATCAATACACTTTTAAACAGCAATGAGCAATGGTATAGAAACAGTATCAATACACTTTGAAACAGAACTCAGCAATGGTATAGAAATAGGATCAATTCACTTTTAAACAGAACTCAGGAATGGTACAGCAACGGTATCTATACACTTTTCAACAAAACTCAGCTATGGTACAGCAACAGTATCAATACGCTTTTAAACAGAACTCAGTAATGATATAGAAACAGTAATAATACACTTTTAAACAGAACTCAGCAGTGATATAGAAACAGTATCAATAAACTTTGAAACAACAATCAGCAACGTTATAGAAAAAGTATCAATACACCTTTAAACAGAAGTCAACAACGGTACAGCAACAGTATTTCATCCACTTTTAAACAGAACTCAGCAATGGTATAGATACAGTATCAATACACTTTTAAACAGCAATGAGCAATGGTACAACAAAACTATCAATACACTTTGAAACAGAACACAGCAATGGTATAAAAAAGCATCAATACACTTTTAAACAGAACTCAGCAGTGGTATAGAAAGAGTTTCAATACACTTTTACAGAGAACTCACCAATGGTACCCCAACAGTCACAATACACATTTAAACACAACTCAGCAAAGGTACAGGAACAATATCAATACACTTTTAAATAGAACTCAGCAATGGTACAGCAACAGCATCAAAACACTTTTAAACAGAATTGAGCAATAGTACAGCAACAGTATCAATACACTTTTAAACAGCAATCAGCAATGGTCCAGCAATAGTATCAATACACTTTTGAACAGCAATCAACAATGGTATTGAAACAGTATCAATACACTTTTAAACAGAACTCATCAATGGTACAGCAACAGTATCAATACACATTTAAACAAAACTTTTGAACAGCAATCAACAATGGTATTGAAACAGTATCAATACACATTTAAACAAAACTCAGCAATGGTACAGAAACACTATCGATACAATTTTAAACAAATATCAGCAATGGAATAGAAACAGTATCAATACACCTTTAAACAGAACTCAGCAATGGCATAGAAACAGTATCAATACACTTTTAAACAAAACTCAGCAATGGTACAGCAACAATATCAATACGCTTTTAAACAGAACTCAGCAATGGTATAGAAACAGTATCAATACACCTTTAAAAGGAACTCAGCAATGGTACAGCAAGAGTATCAATACACTTTTGAACAGCAATCAGCAATGGTATAGAAACAGTATGAATACACTTTTAAACAGCAATCAGCAATGTTATAGAAACAGTACCAATACACCTTGAAACAGAACTCAGCAATGGTATAGAAATATCATCAATACACTATTAAACAGAACTCAGCAATGATACAGAAACAGTATCAATACACTTTTAAACAAAACTCAGCTATAGTACAGCAACAGTATCAATACGCTTTTAAACACAACTTAGCAATGGTATAGAAACAGTATCAATACACATTTAAACAAAACTTTTGAACAGCAATCAACAATGGTATTGAAACAGTATCAATACAGTTTTAAACAGAACTCATCAATGGTACAGCAACAGTATCAATACACTTTTAAACAGCAATCAGCAATGGTGCAGCAATAGTATCAATACACTTTTGAACAGCAATCAACAATGGTATTGAAACAGTATCAATACACTTTTAAACAGAACTCATCAATGGTACAGCAACAGTATTAATACACTTTTAAACAGCAATCAGCAATGGTACAGCAACAGTATCAATACACATTTAAACAAAACTTTTGAACAGCAATCAACAATGGAATAGAAATAGTATCAATACTCCTTTAAACAGAACTCAGCAATGGTATAGAAACAGTATCAATACAGCTTTAAACAGAACTCATCAATGGTACAGCAACAGTATCAATACACTTTTAAACAGCAATCAGTAATGGTGCAGCAACAGTATCAATACAGTTTTAAACAGAACTCAGCAATTTTATTAAAACAGTATCTATACACTTTTAAACAACAATCAGCAATCGTACAGCAGCAGTATCAATACACTTTTAAAAAGTACTCAGCAATGGTATAGAAACAGTATCAATACAGTTCTAAAGAGAACTCAGCAATGGTACAGCAACAGTATCAATACACTTTTAAACAGAACTCATCAATGGTACAGCAACAGTATCAATACACATTTAAACAAAACTCAGCAATGGTTCAGAAACACTATCGATACAGTTTTAAACAAATATCAGCAATGGAATAGAAACAGTATCAATACGCCTTTAAACAGAACTCAGCAATGGCATAGAAACAGTATCAATACACTTTTAAACAAAACTCAGCAATGGTACAGCAACAGTATCAATACGCTTTTAAACAGAACTCAGCAATGGTATAGAAAAAGTATCAATACACCTTTAAAAGGAACTCAGCAATGGTACAGCAAGAGTATCAATACACTTTTGAACAGCAATCAGCAATGGTATAGAAACAGTATGAATACACTTAAACAGCAATCAGCAATGTTATAGAAACAGTACCAATACACCTTGAAACAGAACTCAGCAATGGTATAGAAATAACATCAATACACTTTTAAACAGAACTCAGCAATGGTACAGCAACAGTATCAATACGCTTTTAAACAGAACTCAGCAATGGTATAGAAATAACATCAATACACTTTTAAACAGAACTCAGCAATGGTACAGCAACAGTATCAATACACTTCTAAACAAAACTCAGCTATGGTACAGCAACAGTATCAATACGCTTTTAAACAGAACTCAGCAATAGTATAGAAACAGTATCAACACTCCTTTAAACAGAACTTAGCAATGGTATAGAAACAGTATCAGTACATTTTTAAAGAGATCTAAGAATGGTAGAGCAACAGTATCAATACACTTTTGAACAGCAATCAGCAATTATATAGAAACAGTATCAATACACTTTTAAACAGCAATCAGCAATGTTATAGAGAAAGTATCAATACACCTTTAAACAGAACACAACAATGGTACAGTCACAGTATTTCATACACTTTTAAACAGAACTCAGCAATGGAATAGAAACAGTATCAATACACCTTTAAACAGAACTCAGCAATGGTATAGAAACACTATCAATACAGTTTTAAACAGAACTCATCAATGGTACAGCAACAGTATCAATACATTTTTAAACAGCAATCAGTAATGGTGCAGCAACAGTATCAATACAGTTTTAAACAGCAATCAGTAATGGTGCAGCAACAGATTCAATACAGTTTTAAAGAAAATTCAGCAATGTTATTAAAACAGTATCTATACACTTTTAAACAACAATCAGCAATCGTACAGCAACAGTATCAATACACTTTTAAAAGTACTCAGCAATGGTATAGAAACAGTATCAATACAGTTCTAAAGAGAACTCAGCAATGGTACAGCAACAGTATCAATACACTTTTAAACAGAACTCAGCAATGGTACAGCAACAGTATCAATACACTTTTAAATAGTACTCAGCAATGGTATAGAAACAGTATCAATACAGTTCTAAAGAGAACTCAGCAATGGTACAGCAATAGTATCAATACACTTTTAAACAGAACTCACCAATGGTAAAGCAACAGTATCAATACACTTTTAAACAGCAATCAGCAATGTTATAGAAACAGTATGAATACACCTATAAACAGACTTTAGAAATGGTGTAGAAACAGTATCAATACACTTTTATATAGAATTCAGCAATGGTACAACAACAGTATCAATACGCTTTTAAACAGAACTCAGCAATGGTATAGAAACAGTATCAATACATTTTTAAACAGAACTCAGGAATGATGTATGAACAGAATCAACACAGTTTTAAACAAAACTCAGCAGTGGTACAGCAACAGTATCAATACACTTTTAAACAGCAATCAACAATGGTACAGAAACAGTATCAATACACTTTTAAACAGAACTCAACAATGGTACAGCAACAGTATTTCATACACTTTTAAACAGAACTCAGCAATGGTATAGAAAAAATATCAATACACTTTTAAACAGCAATCAGCAATGGTATAGAAACAGTATCAATACATTTTTAAACAGAACTCAGCAATGATGTAGGAACAGTATCAATACATTTTTAAACAAAACTCAGCAGTGGTACAGCAACAGTATCAATACACTTTTAAACAGCAATCAGCAATGGTATAGAAACAGTATCAATACACTTTGAAACAGAACTCAGCAATGGTATAGAAATAGGATCAATTCACTTTTAAACAGAACTCAGGAATGGTACAGCAACGGTATCTATACACTTTTCAACAAAACTCAGCTATGGTACAGCAACAGTATCAATACGCTTTTAAACAGAACTCAGTAATGATATAGAAACAATAATAATACACTTTTAAACAGAACTCAGCAATGATATAGAAACAGTATCAATAAACTTTGAAACAACAATCAGCAACGTTATAGAAAAAGTATCAATACACCTTTAAACAGAAGTCAACAACGGTACAGCAACAGTATTTCATACACTTTTAAACAGAACTCAGCAATGGTATAGATACAGTATCAATACACTTTTAAACAGCAATGAGCAATGGTACAACAAAACTATCAATACACTTTGAAACAGAACACAGCAATGGTATAAAAAAAGCATCAATACACTTTTAAACAGAACTCAGCAGTGGTATAGAAACAGTTTCAATACCCTTTTACAGAGAACTCACCAATGGTACCCCAACAGTCACAATACACTTTTCAACACAACTCAGCAAAGGTACAGGAACAGTATCAATACACTTTTAAATAGAACTCAGCAATGGTACAGCAACAGTATCAAAACACTTTTAAACAGAATTGAGCAATAGTACAGCAACAGTATCAATACACTTTTAAACACCAATCAGCAATGGTACAGCAATAGTATCAATACACTTTTCAACAGCAATCAACAATGGTATTGAAACAGTATCAATACAGTTTTAAACAGAACTCATCAATGGTACAGCAACAGTATCAATACACTTTTAAACAGCAATCAGCAATGGTACAGCAACAGTATCAATACACATTTAAACAAAACTTTTGAACAGCAATCAACAATGGTATTGAAACAGTATCAATACAGTTTTAAACAGAACTCATCAATGGTACAGCAACAGTATCAATACACTTTTAAACAGCAATCAGCAATGGTGCAGCAACAGTATCAATACACATTTAAACAAAACTCAGCAATGGTACAGAAACACTATCGATACAGTTTTAAACAAATATCAGCAATGGAATAGAAACAGTATCAACACACCTTTAAACAGAACTCAGCAATGGCATAGAAACAGTATCAATACACTTTTAAACAAAACTCAGCAATGGTACAGCAACAGTATCAATACGCTTTTAAACAGAACTCAGCAATGGTATAGAAACAGTATCAATACACCTTTAAAAGGAACTCAGCAATGGTACAGCAAGAGTATCAATACACTTTTGAACAGCAATCAGCAATGGTATAGAAACAGTATGAATACACTTTTAAACAGCAATCAGCAATGTTATAGAAACAGTACCAATACACCTTGAAACAGAACTCAGCAATGGTATAGAAATAACATCAATACACTTTTAAACAGAACTCAGCAATGGTACAGAAACAGTATCAATACACTTTTAAACAAAACTCAGCTATGGTACAGCAACAGTATCAATACGCTTTTAAACAGAACTCAGCAATGGTATAGAAACAGTATCAATACTCCTTTAAACAGAACTTAGCAATGGTATAGAAACAGTATCAGTACATTTTTAAACATATCTCAGCAATGGTACACCAACAGTATCAAAACACTTTTAAACAGAATTGAGCAATGGTACAGCAACAGTATCAATACACTTTTAAACAGCAATCAGCAATGGTACAGCAATAGTATCAATACACTTTTGAACAGCAATCAACAATGGTATAAAAACAGTATCAATACAGTTTTAAACAGAACTCATCAATAGTACAGCAACAGTATCAATACACTTTTAAACAGCAATCAGCAATGGTGCAGCAACAGTATCAATACACATTTAAACAAAACTCAGCAGTGGTACAGCAACAGTATCAATACACTTTTAAACAGCAATCAGCAATGGTACAGAAACAGTATCAATACACTTTTAAACAACAATCAGCAATGTTATAGAAAAAGTATCAATACACCTTTAAACAGAACTCAACAATGGTACAGCAACAGTATCAATACACTTTTAAACAGAACTCAGCAATGGTACAGCAACAATATCAATACACTTTTAAACAGAACTCAGTAATGATATAGAAACAGTAATAATACACTTTTAAACAGAACTCAGCAATGATATAGAAACAGTATCAATACACTTTTAAACAGCAATCACCAATGTTGTAGAAAAAGAATCAATACACCTTTAAACAGAACACAACAATGGTACAGCAACAGTATTTGATACACTTTTAAACAGAACTCAGCTATGGTATAGAAAGAGTTTCAATACACTTTTAAACAGAACTCACCAATGGTACCCCAACAGTCACAATACACTTTTAAACACAACTCAGCAAAAGTGCAGCAACAGTATCAAAACACTTTTAAACAGAACTCAACAATGGTACAGCAACATTATTTCATACACTTTTAAACAGAACTCAGCTATGGTATAGAAACAGTATCAATACGCTTTGAAACAGAACTCAGCAATTATGTAGGAACAGTATCAATACATTTTTAAACAAAACTCAGCAGTGGTACAGCAACAGTATCAATACACTTTTAAACAGCAAACAGCAATGGTATAGAAACAGCATCAATATAGTTTTAAACAGAACTCAGCAATGGTATAGAAACAGTATGAATACACTTTTAAACAGAACTCGACAATGGTACAGGAACAGTATCAATACACTTTTAAATAGTACTCAGCAATGGCATAGAAATAGCATCAATACACTTTTAAACAGAACTCAGCAATGGTACAGCAACAGTATCAATACACTTTTAAACAAAACTCAACAATGGTACAGCAACAGTATCAATACACTTTTCAACAGCAATCAGCAATGGTATAGAAACAGTATCAATACGCTTTTAAACAGCAATCAGCAATGTCATAGAAAAAGTATCAATACACCTTCAAACAGAACTCAGCTATGGTACGAAAACAGTATCAATACACTTTTAAACATAACTCAGCAATGGTATAGAAACAGTATCGATACAGTTTTAAACAGAACTCATCAATGGTACAGCAACAGTATCAATACACCTTTAAACAGAAGTCAGCAATGGTACAGCAACAATATCAATACACTTTTCAACAGAACTCAGCAATGGTATAGAAACAGTATCAATACACCTTTAAACAGAACTCAGCAATGGTATGGAAACAGTATCAATACACCTTTAAACAGAACTCAGCAATGGTACAGCAACAGTATCAATACACTTTTAAACAGCAATCAGCAATGGTACAGCAACAGTATCAATACACTTTTAAACAGAACTCAGCAATGGTACAGCAACAGTATCAATACACCTTTAAACAGAACTCAGCAATGGTACAGCAACAGTATCAATACACTTTTAAACAGCAATCAGCAATGGTACAGCAACAGTATCAATACACTTTTAAACAGAACTCAGCAATGGTAAAGCAACAGTATCAATACAGTTTTAAACAGAACTCAGCAATGATATAGAAACAGTATCAATACACTTTTAAACAGCAATCAGCAATGTTATAGAAACAGTATCAATACACCTTGAAACAGAACTCAGCAATGGTATAGAAACAGTATCAATACACTTTTGAACAGCAATCAACAATGGTATTGAAACAGTATCAATATACTTTTAAACAGCAATCAGCATTGGTATAGAAATAGCATCAATATAGTTTTAAATAGAACTCAGCAATGGTAGAGAAACAGTATTAATACTCCTTTAAACAGAACTTAGCAATGGCATAGAAACAGTATCAATACACTTTTAAACAGAACTCGGCTAAGGTACAGCAACAGTATCAATACACTTTTAAACAAAACTCAGCAATGGTACAGCAACAGTATCAGTACACTTTTAACAGAACTCAGCAATGGTAAAGCAACAGTATTAATGCTCCTTTAAACAGAACTTAGCAATGGTATAGAAACAGTAACAATACACTTTTAAACAGCAATCAGCAATGTTATAGAAACAGTATCAATACACCTTGAAACAGAACTCAGCAATGGTATGGAAACAGTATCAATACACTTTGAAACAGAACTCAGCAATGGTATAGAAATTACATCAATACACTTTTAAACAAAACTCAGCAATAGTACAGCAACAGTATCAATACACTTTTAAACAAAACTCAGCAATGGTACAGCAACAGTATCAGTACACTTTTAACAGAACTCAGCAATGGTAAAGCAACAGTATTAATGCTCCTTTAAACAGAACTTAGCAATGGTATAGAAACAGTAACAATACACTTTTAAACAGCAATCAGCAATGTTATAGAAACAGTATCAATACACCTTGAAACAGAACTCAGCAATGGTATGGAAACAGTATCAATACACTTTGAAACAGAACTCAGCAATGGTATAGAAATTACATCAATACACTTTTAAAGAGAACTCAGCAATGGTACAGCAACATTATCAATACACTTTTAAACAAAACTCAACTATGGTACAGCAACAGTATCAATACGCATTTAAACAGAACTCAGCAATGGTATAGAAACAGTATCAATACCCCTTTAAACAGAACTTAGCAATGGTATAGAAACAGTATAAGTACATTTTTAAACAGATCTCAGCAATGGTACAACAACAGTATCAATACACTTTTGAACAGCAATCAGCAATGTTGTAGAAAAAGTATCAATACACCTTTAAACAGAACACAACAATGGTACAGCAACAGTATTTCATACACTTTT
The DNA here is from genome assembly GCA_011833715.1 of Carcinoscorpius rotundicauda. Lineage (NCBI taxonomy): Eukaryota > Metazoa > Arthropoda > Merostomata > Xiphosura > Limulidae > Carcinoscorpius > Carcinoscorpius rotundicauda. Next base: position 96,828,451 of record CM022396.1, on the reverse strand, counting down.
AAACAGAACTCAGCTATGGTATAGAAAGAGTTTCAATACACTTTTAAACAGATTTCAGCAATGGTACAGCAACAGTATCAATACAGTTTTAAACAAAACTCAGCAATGGTACAGCAACAGTATCAATACGCTTTTAAACAGAACTCAGCAATGGTATAGAAAGAGTATCAATATATTTTTAAACAGAACTCAGCAATGATGTAGGAACAGTATCAATACAGTTTTAAACAAAACTCGGCAATGGTACAGGAACAGTATCAATACACTTTTAAATAGTACTCAGCAATGGCATAGAAATAGCATCAATACACTTTTAAACAGAACTCAGCAATGGTACAGCAACAGTATCAATACACTTTTAAACAAAACTGAACAATGGTACAGCAACAGTATCAATACACTTTTAAACAGAACTCAGCAATGATATAGAAACAGCATCAATACAGTTTTAAACAGAACTCAGCAATGGTATAGAAACAGTATCAATACAATTTTATACAGAACTCAGAAATGATATAGGAACAGTATCAATACAATTTTAAACAAAACTCAGCAATGGTACAGCAACAGTATCAATACGCTTTTAAACAGAACTCAGCAATGGTATAGAAACAGTATCAATACAATTTTATACAGAACTCAGAAATGATATAGGAACAGTATCAATACAATTTTAAACAAAACTCAGCAATGGTAGAGCAACAGTATCAATATACTTTTAAACAGCAATCAGCAATGGTATAGAAATAGCATCAATACACTTTTAAACAGAGCTCAGCAATGGTATAGAAACAGTATCAATATAGTTTTAAATAGAACTCAGCAATGGTAGAGAAACAGTATTAATACTCCTTTAAACAGAACTTAGCAATGGCATAGAAACAGTATCAATACACTTTTAAACAGAACTCGGCAATGGTACAGCAACAGTATCAATACACTTTTAAACAAAACTCAGCAATAGTACAGCAACAGTATCAATACACTTTTAAATAAAACTCAGCAATGGTACAGCAACAGTATCAGTACATTTTTAAACAGAACTCAGCAATGGTACAGCAACAGTATCAATGCTCCTTTAAACAGAACTTAGCAATGGTATAGAAAGAGTATCAATACACTTTTAAACAGAACTCGGCAATGGTACAGCAACAGTATCAATACACTTTTAAATAGCAATCAGTAATGGTACAGCAACAGTATCAATACACTTTTGAACAGCAATCAGCAATGTTATCGAAACAGTATCAATACACTTTTAAACAGAACTCAGCAATGATATGGAAACAGTATCAATACGCTTTTAAACAGAACTCAGCAATGGTACAGCAACAGTATCAATACACCTTTAAACAGCAATCAGCAATGTTATAGAAACACTATCAATACACCTTTAAACAGAATTCAGCAATGGTATAGAAACAGTATCAATATAGTTTTAAATAGAACTCAGCAATGGTACAGCAACAGTATCAATGCTCCTTTAAACAGAACTTAGCAATGGTATAGAAAGAGTATCAATACACTTTTAAACAGAACTCGGCAATGGTACAGCAACAGTATCAATACACTTTTAAATAGCAATCAGTAATGGTACAGCAACAGTATCAATACACTTTTGAACAGCAATCAGCAATGGTATACAAACAGTATCAATACACTTTTAAACAGCAATCAGCAATGTTATAGAAACAGTATCAATACACCTTGAAACAGAACTCAGCAATGGTACAGCAACAGTATCAATACACTTTTAAACAGAACTCAGCAACAGTATCAATACGCTTTTAAACAGAACTCAGGAATGGTATAGAAACAGTATCAATACTCCTTTAAACAGAACTCAGGAATGGTATAGAAACAGTATCAATACAGTTTTAAACAGAACTCAGCAATGATATAGAAACAGTATGAATAAAGTTTTAAACAGAACTCAACAATGATGCAGGAACAGTATCAATACACTTTTAAACAGCAATCAGCAATGTTATCGAAACAGTATCAATACACTTTTAAACAGAACTCAGCAATGATATGGAAACAGTATCAATACGCTTTTAAACAGAACTCAGCAATGGTACAGCAACAGTATCAATACACCTTTAAACAGCAATCAGCAATGTTATAGAAACACTATCAATACACCTTTAAACAGAATTCAGCAATGGTATAGAAACAGTATTAATACGCTTTTAAACAGAACTCAGCAATGGTGTAGAAACAGTATCAATATAGTTTTAAACAGCAAACTGTAAACAGTAAGTAACTGGTTATCAAAGTTTGCAACACCTTTTACAACGAAGGTTAATACTATTGGAAGTCCTGTACTAAATATGATATTTATAAACATTTTTCGTTCGTTCTTCGGAACAATACCATAAAATTCGTTATTAAGATCTGATATGAACAATCCACAAAATCAGTAATAAGACCAGGTAATGACAGCAGTTTGATTCCCCTTGGTGGCTTTTCTAAATGAACCACACACACACACTCCTTTAAAAGTGCTTACTTGTTTACATTTAATCGCGTGTAATGAGTTTGATGAATTCCACTAAAAGCTGCTCTAGGATTATATGAACCAATCATAAAGCCCAGAGAAGAGGTAAATAATCATTAGCTTTTAAACTATTTCAATCGAAAAGTACGCCTTGACTGTCACTTTTATTACTCGCCAACGAGTTTGCAATTCTTTGGCAACTAAGTGAAACTTACATAGCGTGGCTTCTCTTCATGTGATTAAACAGATATGTGGTTGATACAAAGTGTTTGGTTTCGTTCGCGGCTGAGCGCGATAAGGCGTTCGCTCGTAATCCGAGGATCGCGCTAAACATGCTCGCCCTCCCAGCCGTGGGGGTGTATAAAGTTACGGTCAATCCCACTATTCGTTGGTAAAAGAGTAGCCCAAGAGTTGGCGGTGGGTGGTGATGACTAGCTGCCTTCCTTCTAGTCTCACACTGCAAAATTAGGGACGGCTAGCACAGATAGCCCTCGAGTAGCTTTGTGCGAAATTTCAAAACAAACAAACAAACATGGTTTTGTTCGCTTTTAACCTTCGACATTTTTATTTCCTCATCGTATTAACAGTAACTGAAGAAGTTTTGCGATTCAATGCAAGGGTTTTGTATATGCAAGCGTTGCTATGGATTGGATTTGAATATCGTTTCGGAATACGTCACTATGAGAAATGCTCCTCTTTGAGTTTTTTCGCATCAATGGAGAAACTGGAGTTTCTTTCTTTATAAATACTGTGCCCCTTGTTGAACAACGTTTTGCCAACCCAGTTGTGTGAATAAATTTTTATTAAACATTCTGTGGCACATTCTACTATCCATCAAGTAAACCGTGACAGCATTGCACTGTTCATTATTCAGTATTTCAGCCGAACCAGATATATGGATGTTAAAGATGTCGTTCGTAATTGCAGTCATGGTATCACGGCGACGCGCTAATGCATTAACATTGGTATATCACTCTCATGATGTGTTTACCGTTGGTAAATAGTAGCTAAAGAGTTGGCGGAGTCCTAATGACTTAATTACTGGTGTTAATTAGCTTACTACAATTAATAACTAAATTATTAATTATCTTCAGCGTTTCAGATACCGGTCTATAAATAAACCAGAATAATTATTCTGTCGTATGTCTGAGAATAAAATTATATTTACACAGTACAGCGTTTCGCCTGCTTATTCTGACGTTACCAAATAGAAAATTGTAGTTATTTTATCTGAACTTGGTGAAATGTGAAATGTTGTACGGTCTAAACTATAATTCGTTTATCCAAGGATAACCAAGTTTTTTTACAATTAAACCTATAATTTGTTGTCTATATATTTCGTTTTATTCAAAAATCTGCATTGTTTTCTTTGTCCTCACACATTTGTATTTTTATTTTAATATCCGAAATTATGTATGGATCACACGTATCAGTTATTATATTATGTATGGGTCACACGTATCAGTTATTATATTATGTATGGATCACACGTATCAGTTATTATATTATGTATGGACCACACGTATCAGTTATTATATTATGTATGGACCACACGTATCAGTTATTATATTATGTATGGATCACACGTATCAGTTATTATATTATGTATGGACCACACGTATCAGTTATTATATTTCATTGTATGAAATGCTTTCTCGTGTCTCATAATACGAACTCATCGGAAAATACCAAAAACACACTTCGTTATTTACACTCAACATACGACAGCTTTGTTTATACACTGATCTTTCACACCAGATGGCAGTCAAACTGACAATACACCTACATAACGTTTTACTATTAAACTCTAAACATTACTAAGATTGTCTCATGCTTGTACTACATTTATTTCTCTATTACAACATAAAAATGTTACAGATTATTTTATGCGTAGTTTCAGGGAAAACAAAAACATTACAATACTTTGTGTGACACGCTGATGAAGTTTGTTTATTGTTCAACAGAGAGCGACACAATGTACTGTGTCCATAGAGTTATTCAAACCCTATTTTTAGTTTTTAGATCTAACTTATCGCTGAACCACCAGGAGAGAGAGCAGTTCATGAGTTTATAAAGCAAATATTTTCAACATAATGTAACCATTACAGTATTATTTTAATATAACGAGTCTTTGATTATGAAAATCTTTTGATAGAGATACTACAGTGAATTGTATGAAACTTAAATTCCAGGTGTGTATTTCACGTGTCTGAACACAGTCTATACCTTTCTTACTGTGATTATTTTGTACATTTTTGCATGTAGATACGTTGACTTACTTAAATACGGGCTCAGAAGTCGACAGTTCAACAAACAAACGCAGCGAAGGAAGTTTGAGTGGCATTTCAACGTTGGACACAAACCACCAATCAGAGTAGAGCAATTGAATGACGTCAACTACCATCACCAGATGATTGAAGAAGACCGAGACGCCGCCTTTCTTGCTTTGTTGGAAAGTTTTATGGAATCAGCACCTCAACTTGTGTTACAGATCTATATTTTAGCTGAACGAGAATTGTCTGCTTCGTTTCTTACAGGTGACCTTGACTGTTTCGTTTCTTACAGGTGACCTTGACTGTTTCGTTTCTTATAGGTGACCTTGACCGTTTTGTTTCTTACAGGTAACCTTGACTGTTTCGTTTCTTACAGGTGACCTTGACTGTTTCGTTTCTTACAGGTGACCTTGACTGCTTCGATTCTTACAGATGACCTTGACCGTTTTGTTTCTTACAGGTAACCTTGACTGTTTCGATTCTTACAGATGACCTTGACTGCTTCGTTTCTTCAACAAGTTTGACATTGTTCTCATATAGTCTCTGTTGGATTTTTTTTCATATTCGTATAAGAAAATTTTGTCTTTATGTTGTTTCGTAAAAAATACAACTATCTGACTCGTGTTTACTCCTAGTAGGGTAAGTTTAGTAACTGTTAGTTTTATCAGTTAGAATTAGCTTTACCAGTTATTGTTAGTAGTTGTCACAACTACTTAGTTTTGTCAGTTACTGTTCATTTTATAAGTTACTGGTTTCTTTTGTCAGTTATTATTAATTTTATTAGCTCCTGCTGACTTTACCAGTTACTGTTGATTTTATCTGTTACTTTATCAGTTACTGTTGGTTTTCTCAGCTCCTGCCGACTTTATCAGTTACTGTTGATTTTCTCAGCTCCTGTTGACCTTATCAGTTACTGTTGATTTTCTCAGCTCCTGTTGACTTTATCAGTTACTGTTGATTTTCTCAGCTCATGTTGACTTTATCAGCTACTGTTGATTTTCTCAGCTCCTGTTGACTTTATCAGTTACTGTTGATTTTCTCAGCTCCTGTTGACTTTATCAGTTACTGTTGATTTTCTCGGCTCCTGTTGACTTTACCAGTTACTGTTGGTTTTCTCAGCTCCTGTTAACTTTACCAATTACTGTTGGTTTTCTCAGCTCCTGTTGACTTTACCAGTTACTGTTGGTTTTCTCAAACTGCGACATGTTAATTAATATTGTCTAGTTACTGACTAAATCAAGTGCTTCGTGTGTGCTGAATATTTATTTATCTGTTTAATAATAAAAACTGAGTAATAGAATAATATAACACTATCACAAGACCTTATTTAAAACAAACGGAGTCATGTAATAATATAACAGTATGGCAAGCCCTTATTTCCATATAAACTAAGTAACACAATAATATAACAGTATGGCAAGCCCTTATTTCCATAAAAAGTGAGTAACACAATAATATAACAGTATCACAAGCCCTTATTTCCATAAAACCTGGGTCATGTAATAATAAAGCAGTATTACAATCCCTTATTTCCATAAAACCTGGGTCATGTAATAATAAAGCAGTATTACAAGCCCTTATTTCCATAAAAACGGAGTCATGTAATGATAAAACAGTATTACAAGCCCTTATTTCCATATAAACATTAGTCTTAGAGAGTGACTGTATTTTGTACATGATAAAACTATATTTTCAAGGTTAGTTGGGTTCATAAAAATAAACTGGTTAACTTCCAACTTTGTTTAATCTTATCTGTTGCATGTAAATTTATTTTTCTCGGAGCTGCTAGAATATGTGAAAGCTGATAATTACAGGAGTGGAAGGTATCTATTTCAGAACTCAGTGTGGTATCAAGTTACACAGAACTAATAAATATTGTGTTAAATTATTAAAACTATTCGGTTATCAAATTCGGACATGAAAACGTTACTGATTTTTATAGGTCTATTTTTTCATTTCATTTCTGGCATTTTAACTTTTCTCAAAATTTCACTCTGAATCATCTTAACAAACTAACGTGACCGGGGTTTAGTTTAGAAAAAGAGAAATCTGAAGAATTCTCTCTCCAACTGGGGATCGTTTGGTTCCTCTTCGTCACCTTTCGTGAAATGTTATTGAAATTAGTTAGCAGTTTTGTTTTTCTTTTATTTTGACTTTGTTTTGGGTGAAGGAGTGAGGTTGGTCATCATATTGATGAGCGAGACAAAGGTAGCACCGGAGAAACCAGCCGGACCAGATACCGAAAAGCAGATGTCAAAGTAAATATGAACATGAACATAAGCGACCCGATTCAGAGCAATATGATGCCTTGGCTGGGATCTAAAGATCCAATATCTGAGATTTGGATGTGGGGGGGAAAACGGGAGTGCCCCGAGAAACCCACTTTCACAGGACTGGCGCTGAAAGATTTGCCTGTCGTGTGCCCGAGACCTGATAAAGAACTACATAATATATACGTGAGGTTTATCCTTTATATACTTTGTTGTGTGATTTGTGATTGCTGAAATATGTTGTATGGTTAAATATATTTTTAGGGCACTGGCTAATTTACATAGTGATGCAGTTAGTTTGTTTCTGTGTTCTGCTTTTAAACACTATTTGTATGACATTTCTGTGAGTTTCTTTCTAAAAGTTGGTAAGTTACTGATTTTGTGTATATAGTTTACAGGCGTGTATGATGCTCTTAGTATTTTATTTTGCTGTCCTTGAATTTTTATGTAGTGTGTTATTTGGCATATTATATGTGACTTGACATCCATACTCTATTAACGGAAGGATGTAAGCCTAATACATCTTAACATAATCCTACCTCTATTGGTTTTATAGTTTGCCTGCAGGTGGCGTCAGTGGCGTCGTCACTCTTTGAACTATCCTGGGCCTTAGCATTCTACCAACGCGCTCTGCGCCGATCAGTTCTAGACAAAAAGAACATGACTCGAGCTGGAACTTCTCTTCAGTTCCTGTGGCGTTTTTGTACCATCGGGGCCCGTGTGTTTGCCCTGGCGCTGTTTGCATCAGAGTACAAACTGTGGACGATACCAATGTGTGTAGGTCATTGGGGTGTTATGACCGTATGGATAATGCACCAACGTACTCACTTCTGTGACGACGAGACAAGAGAGAAGGGTCATTGTGAAGAGTACTTGTTCAACATGGTCATTGGTGTGGTTTACATATTCTGCTTCCTGAACGTGAAAGATGGACCCACGCGCTACAAAGTCACTGTATATTATACCATCGTTTTTATGGAGAATTTCATTTTGATTGTACTGTGGTACGTACATACAGATCCAACTTTATGGTATCACCTACCTGCCTTTATTGGCATTTTTACAAGCTCACTAATTGGTGTAAGTATCATGGCGATCTATTATTGTTTCTGTCATCCCAATGGAAACCTTCCAGAAAACGACCGTCAGGCACGTTGCTGTTAATATTAAAAACCAAAAGAAGCCAGAAAACAACCACACGATGACAGTTTACAACTGCTTCTGTCATCGTAATGTAAACCTTCCAGAAAACGACCGTCAGGCACGTTGCTGTTAATATTAAAAACCAAAATAAACCAGAAAACAATCACACGATGACAGTTTACAACTACTTCTGTCATCGTAATGTAAACCTTCCAGAAAACGACCGTCAGGCACGTTGCTGTTAATGTTAAAAATCAAAAGAAGTCAACAATCACACGATGACAGTTTACAACTACTTCTGTCATCGTAATGTAAACCTTCCAGAAAACGACCGTCAGGCACGTTGCTCCTAATGTTAAAAATCAAAAGAAGTCAACAATCACACGATGACAGTTTACAACTGCTTCTGTCATCCCAATGTAAACCTTCCAGGAAAGACTGTTAGAACGTTGCTGCTGATATTAAAAACCAAAAGAAACCAGACAACAATCACACTATGACAGCCTGCAATGCTTCTGTCATCCCAATGGAAACATTCCATAAAAATGACCGTGAGGCACATTACTACTGATACAATCAACCATCTCTCAAGTACTGCTGAGTTCGATCCAATCTAAAGTCATGAAATGACTTGTGATAATCTGTATTGTCTTAATCTACACTCTTTAATATTTTTCTATCAAGTGATGGACAGTTTGAAAGACATTGTATTAATATCTTCTTTTCTAGACATTCATATTGGTTTTTATTGATAAGTGTATAAAGTTCTATGTTTAGTGTTGTAATGAGGAAGATAGCAAAAGAAATATGAAATCATCACTTGTCCAGCTAGTACTCGTTAAAACTGTAATTTCAAACCAACAACTACAAAGGTATTAAGTTTCCTCTGGTATGTATATGTCCAACTAAACATTTACCACTAAAATTTCAATTGTTTTTAGTCCCTAAATAGGTTATAAATAAAATCGGAGTTCTGCTCTTCATAAGAACTGTATTATGAATCCAAAACAAAAAGACAACATACCATCACCAGTGGAGATGATTTGGATAATTATACAAGTAAGATGAATAAAACGACTGAAATTTGTTCTTTTCTTATGGAATTAAGCACAAAGCTACATAATGGGTTATGCATGCTCTAACCACCGCAGATATCGAAAGCAAAATTCTAGTGGTGCCATTGGGAGGAACTGTAGAAATTCAAGACATTGAAAAATATATTTATAAAAATGTACGTAAGCTTTGTTACAATGAAATACACACGTCAACGTGTTATCAGAGATATGACGTCGTGAGGGAAATTAATACATTGAAGAAACAGAGTTAAATTTATCTTATGCTACAAATATTTGGCACAAACATTAGAGGCAAACACTTTTATATTATTATCTTCAAAACAGATATTACGCCAAGTGCATGTATGTATATATAGCTTACTATGTTGGAAAAACAATAATAAATTACTATTTAAAAGACAAAAATATTTTGTACTAATGATTTAAACTGTACAAAATTTGAAACTATTTTAAAACCCACCACACTTTGACGGGAAATATTTATGGCAAATAATAAATGAAACACTATTTCTCCTATGTATCAATTTCTCTCATGGCATCATAATTTTGACAACACGTTTATGTGTGTGTGTGTTTTATCTTAACCAAGTTTATGCACGCTTTTGGAAATATATTTTTCAGTCTTTAATCTCCACCTGATTCTGAAGTCTTTAGCGCTATCTCTCGACCATTTTCCGAATTATTTCTGAAAAAAAAACTATATGTATGAATTCCTTTATCACAAAAATAATACAGTGATATATATTTATTGCATTACGTCCTCTATGTTGTAACAGGCCAATATCCACAGAATTTTAACCAATTAAGTTTCAAGTTCACAGAAACATTACGTGCATTTCTTATGATTTTACCTGGCGTGTAAGTGATGGATGCTATGATGTCATTGAAATTATTCTCAAAGAATGTAAAGAAAGATAACTGTTTATTAATAACACACAGAAGTAATCCATAAAGTAAAACAATGCTAATGTCCGTCTTATTTTTGGTTGTTAATCAGTAGGTCAGTGATACTTCGAAGTTATCTAACAAATTATGTATCATAAATACTTAAGTTATCTCACCAATCACGTACGTACATCATAAATACTTAAATTATCCCACCAATCCCGTACGTGGATCATAAATATTTAAGTTGTCTCACCAATCCCGCAAATGCACATAAATATTTAAATTATTTCACAAATACCGCTCATGCATCATAAATATTTCTGTTACCCCACCAATCACATACGTGCACCATAAATATGTAAGTCATCCAACCAATTATATAAATACCTGAAATATTCCTATGTCTACGATTTTTAAAGAATGGAATATGGAAATCGAAAATGGAATATTGGAGACGCCGGGTATCGATTCCGGTACCTCTCACATGCTAAGCAAGCGCTCTACCACTTGAGCTACGTCCCCTTTGCATACCTTTTCACATACAAACCGAACTTCATTCTAACCACGGTTCCCTGGCGAGACACTAAAAAATATTCGAGTTCAATTAATAAGAAAATAACAATAACTGAACTAAAAATTAATATTAAAAACTTGAAGAATACTTCCCCGGACATGACCAAATTCCAAACATTATTCTACAAAAAAGCTCTACTCTCCTATTACAACACCTCACAAACATCATGAACATTTCACTAGCGACTGGATATTACCCTGACACTTGTAAAAGAGCCATCATAACCACGATTCCAAAGAAACATACCAACAGAACTAATCCAGATAATTTCCGTCCCATCAGTCTATTAAGCTGCCTTGGAAAACTGATGGAGAGGGTTATCTCCAACCGTCTTCTACATTTTTGTGAGACAAATAATATCCTTCCAGAATCTTAAAACGCCTCCAGGAAAAACAGGCAAACAACAGTTTGTTTGTTTGTTTTGGAATTTCGCACAAAGCTACTCGAGTGCTATCTGTGCTAGCCGTCCCTAATTTTGCAGTGTAAGACTAGAGGGAAGGCAGCTAGTCATCACCACCCACCGCCAACTCTTGGGCTACTCTTTTACCAACGAATAGTGGGATTGACCGTCACATTATAGACCCCCACGGCTGGGAGGGCGAGCATGTTTAGCGCGACGCGGGCGCGAACCCGCGACCCTCGGATTACGAGCGCACGCCTTAACGCGCTCGGCCATGCCAGGCCAAGGCAAACAACAGATCACCTCACACGACTCACCGAATCAATCTATAAAGCTTTCAACAACAACCGAGTAACCATTGGTGTATTCTTAGATGTCAAAAAAGGATTTGACAGCGTTTGGCACAATGCCATCAAATACAAGCTGAACCACCTAAAGATAAATCCTATCATAGTGAAATGGGTATCTAACAGATAGAACAGCACAAGTAAAAGTCAACAAAACTATATTGAAATCATTCAATATAACCGCAAGAGTGCCCCAAGGATCAGTCCCTTCTCCACTACTGTACATTATTTTCGTCAGTGACATACCTTTCCCTAATTTAACATACACGCATAATTCACAATACGCAGACAACATCGCTATCTGAAGCACCTCCAGAAACCCAGTGATGGCCATGTCTCGCGTACAAGAATCACTGAACAACGTCTCAACATGGAGTAACAAGTGGAGAGTTATGTTAAATCAAACCAAAACAATCACCTTCTAAAAGAAATTAAAAAAACAAAGAAAAATCTAGAAAAAATAAAATTATCACTCGGAAATACAACCATTAACATAAGCAAAAACATCACATTCCTTGATATCACTTTCGACACATAACTAACATGGAAAAAACATGTAAACAATATACACTCATCAATTAGAAAACGGATTTCACACCTAATAACTCTAGCAAGTAGACAATCGAAATGTTCACCAAACACCATTATCCAAATGAACAAAGCTTACATCCGTCCACTAATAGAGTATGGATGTCAAATAACACACTCCAGAAAATCCAAGTTCAACAGAACAGAATACTAAGATCTGCATTCAGTCTACCGTCATTCACGCCAGTAAATTATACACATCAAATTAGAAACTTACCAACACTAAGAGATAGACTGACGGAAATATCACACAAATATTATCTGAAAACAGAAAACAGAAACAAACTAACGGTATCACTATACAAATTAACTCGTGCACCAACCAGACACATTTCATCTTACAACATATTTCAAGAATCACAAATCACACCACAAAGTACTTAAAGGACAAAAATCACTCTAATACCATGTATTTTCTTTTTTAGGTATCGGGCACAGGACAGGTAAAACTTTCGGCGCCTGTCCTGTGAAAGTGGGTTTTTCTCGGGGCACTCCCGTTTCCTCCCACAGCAAAAACTCAGGCATTGGATCTTAAGATCCCAGCCAAGCCAACTTTATTGCCAGTCCCTAATTCGGGTCGTTTGTAATCGTGTTTATATTCACTTTGACATCTGCCGTTTTCTCCGGTGGTGCCTTTGCCTTGGTCATGGATAACATTAAGAGTGACCTCCTTCACCCAGAAAAGTCTAAAGATTATTTAAAAGAAAAAATAAAATAAAATAAAAAACAACTAAATCAAATAACCTTCCACGAAAGGGTACGAAGAGAAACCACAATGTTCCTGAACACCCTAGTTGGAGAGAGAATTCTAACGATTTCTCTCTCTCTAAACAAAACCCCTGCCACGTTAGTTTGCGTTTGCGTATGTCTACGTTCCAGATAAGGAGGAGAGTAGTTAACGGAGGACTTGGAATCTGATTCCACGTATTCTGCTAATCCGCTAGAGGTCCTACCCAGATACAAGATTCTTCTTACTTTCTCAATTCATAACACGTGTCTCTTCTAACCAAATGTTAGAGCAATTGTTACAACAATCACTAGAGAAACCACACAACATAAATTATTATAAATCTGGTCAGTGGTAAGTGTGGCCAATGGAATTTGAATTGAACTACACTTTCCAAAGCAAAACTCACAGATAACAGTCAACTGATTTCAGTCAATTGATTTCCTATCGTAAAACTTTCTCTATCAATAACTCTTTTTCAGATTGGATATACAAACATAGCTTTTAAAGTTGTGCCTGTGTCTCTTCAAAATTAAACTATTTGATTGTTTCTCCAGGTTTATTAGTATACAAAGTGTCAGTACAATATATCACAATACAAATCACCAAGCCAAGTGAAAACCACAACCGATATAAAGTCGCAATGTAACGGCATGTATCAGAACTATATTGTTTCGCATTCGTAAGCAGTGTGATGTCATTGAAGAGTGACTGCTTTTGGGAAGAGTTTGTAACAGTCCTTTCCAAAGCAAAATATCTACACACTCAAACCAGAGATTTATAATTTCCAAGACAATCCCTGTATGCAGATTAACTTGGTGAATCAGGACCATTCAGAATGAGACCTGCAGAAAGTCGTCTCCCATCAGTGACGAGGAAACTGTGGCGTTTTCTAACAGGTAAAGATCCAGGAACACAAAAGCCTCGGGCAACAGTAAGAATTAAAATGAAAAGGAATCTCGGTCTGGAAAAGTGACACAAGTCACTTGTACATAAGTGTCTTCCACAATATACATCATATCTGCCCTCACACACCTCCAGCAGCTGGAGAATTAAACCGGTAATCCTGATATTCCATATAGACTTATCGGTCAAGTTGCTTTAATAAGTGGCTATGGACCTATGTTGAAACTGACGCTTGGTCACCACTGCTCTCGTAAACTAGACAGAATATGGAAATTACAGAATGGGCTTTATGGTTGACAACCTTATGACTGAGGGTTTTCACTAAGACGAACAAGGCGCATTTCTTCTGTATCGTTTTCGGACGTTTATAACAACTATGAGATTTATATATGTAAAAACGGCTCGTTTGGTTTGAGAAAATATTTTAGGTAGAGGAGCGAACAACGTTTCGACCTTCTTCGGTCATCGTCAGGTTCTCGACATCACTTACGATGAAATTACTCACGGTGCTCGCGTCGAAATGACAGACTGTTTGTAAGGTAGTGCCATCTACTGATTTAAAACAGTTCTGTGAATATTGCATAAACATTTAAGAATAAACATATATCAAATGTGCAAACAATAAAATTCTATTTTTCATTAAATGAAAACCGGTATATCAAAATCTGATATATACGTTACAACACATTCCTGGACATTTCACAAATCTTCTGATTATAAACACTTTATAATTCTATGTTTGTATCTTTTTAAACCCTTACAAACCGCTATTCTACAATCAGAAACACACTTTATAATTCTATGTTTGTCTATTTTAAAACCTTACAAACCGCTATTGTACAATCAGAATTACACTTTCTAATACCATGTTTGTGTCTATTTTCAAACCCTTACAAACCGCTCTTGTACAATCAGAATTACACTTTATAACACTATGTTTGTGTTTATTTTAAAACCCTTACAAACCGCTATTGTACAATAAGAAATTAACTTTATAATACTATGTTTGTGTCTATTTTTAAATCCTTACAAACCGCTATTGTACAATCAGAAATACACTTTATAATATTATGTTTGTGTCTATTTTTAAATCCTTATAAACCGCTATTGTACAATCAGAATTACACTTTATAATACTATGTTTGTGTCTATTTTCAAACCCTTACAAACCGCTATTGTACAATTAGAATTACACTTTATAATACTATGTTTGTGTCTATTTTTAAACCCTTACAATCCGCTATTGTACAATCAGAATTACACTTTATAATACTATGTTTGTGTCTATTTTTAAATCCTTATAAACCGCTATTGTACAATCAGAATTACACTTTATAATACTATGTTTGTGTCTATTTTCAAACCCTTACAAACCGCTATTGTACAATCAGAATTACACTTTATAATACTATGTTTGTGTCTATTTTTAAACCCTTACAATCCGCTATTGTACAATCAGAATTACACTTTATAATACTATGTTTGTGTTTATTTTTAAACCCTTACAAACCGCTATTGTACGATCAAAATTACACTTTATAACACTGTTTGTGTCTATTTTAAACCCTTACAAACCGCTATTGTACGATCAAAATTACACTTTATAATACTATGTTTGTGTTTATTTTAAAACCCTTACAAACCGCTATTGTACAATAAGAAATTAACTTTATAATACTATGTTTGTGTCTATTTTTAAATCCTTACAAACCGCTATTGTACAATCAGAAATACACTTTATAATATTATGTTTGTGTCTATTTTTAAATCCTTATAAACCGCTATTGTACAATCAGAATTACACTTTATAATACTATGTTTGTGTCTATTTTTATACTCTTACAAACCGCTATTGTACAATCAGTTACACTTTATAATTCTATGTTTGTGTCTACTTTTATACTCTTACAAACCGCTATTGTACAATTAGTTACACTTTATAATTCTATGTTTGTGTCTACTTTTATACCCTTACAAACCGCTATTGTACAATCAGAGTTACACACCTTTCACGTTGCTGGAAACTTCTATTTCTTGTTTAATGAACAATTAATATTCTGATTTTTCACTTATTTTGCTTGCTGTCGTTTTGAACAGAAAAGTATATTTCTGTCATATCTACTGCTGTGTTTAACACGTAAAATAATCATTTATAAAATGGTGAATTTCAAAGCTGAGCAAAAACCTGACATCAGTACCATAATTTTCACCCTGCATACAATTAAATATAACTTCAATAATTACGTAAAAACTACAGTTCAACTCTTCAATATAAAATACACATTAGTTCATTAATTTCCCTAACAAAAACTAAAAACTAGAAATGTTACTAATTCACAGGAAGCTAGAGATAATCTTACTTCATTATGACTTCACACATTGCTTTCTATTTGACAAACATATTTCACAAAATCGATATCCCACACTTTATATTTTCTCATTACTGTGAACACAAGTCAACTAATCGATAGAAAAACACAGTTTGTTCTACAATGACATCGGAGTGTTAACAGGGTTTACCGTACAGAGTTTGTTCTATAAATGAAGAGAAGTGGTAATATTGTTTACCATACAGTTAGTTCTACAAATGACGACGACAAGCGGTAATATTGTTTACCATACAGTTAGTTCTACAAATGACGACATAAGCGGTAATATTGTTTACCATACAGTTTGTTCTATAAATGACGACGATAAGCGATAATATTATACTGACTGTTACCAGGAGTCTCTATACTTTAGCCTTACCCAAGATAACATTGTTATACTGAGTATTACCACAAGTTTCTATACTTTAGCCTTACCCAAGGTAACATTCTTATACTGACTGTTACCACAAGTCTCTATACTTTAGCCTTACCCAAGGTAACATTCTTATACTGACTGTTACCACAAGTCTCTATACTTTAGCCTTACCCAAGGTAACATTCTTATACTGACTGTCACCAGGTGTCTCTGTACTTTAGCCTTACCCAAGGTAACATTGTTATACTGACTGTTACCACAAGTCTCTATACTTTAGCCTTACCCAAGGTAACATTGTTATACTGACTGTTACCACAAGTCTCTATACTTTAGCCTTACCCAAGGTAACATTCTTATACTGACTGTCACCAGGAGTCTCTGTACTTTAGCCTTACCCAAGGTAACATTCTTATACTGACTGTTACCACAAGTCTCTATACTTTAGCCTTACCCAGGGTAACATTCTTATACTGACTGTTACCACAAGTCTCTATACTTTAGCCTTACCCAAGGTAACATTCTTATACTGACTGTTACCACAAGTCTCTATACTTTAGCCTTACCCAAGGTAACATTCTTATACTGACTGTCACCAGGTGTCTCTGTACTTTAGCCTTACCCAAGGTAACATTGTTATACTGACTGTTACCACAAGTCTCTATACTTTAGCCTTACCCAAGGTAACATTGTTATACTGACTGTTACCACAAGTCTCTATACTTTAGCCTTACCCAAGGTAACATTCTTATACTGACTGTCACCAGGAGTCTCTGTACTTTAGCCTTACCCAAGGTAACATTCTTATACTGACTGTTACCACAAGTCTCTATACTTTAGCCTTACCCAGGGTAACATTCTTATACTGACTGTTACCACAAGTCTCTATACTTTAGCCTTACCCAAGATAACATTCTTATACTGACTGTTACCACAAGTCTCTATACTTTAGCCTTACCCAAGGTAACATTCTTATACTGACTGTTACCACAAGTCTCTATACTTTAGCCTTACCCAAGGTAACATTCTTATACTGACTGTTACCACAAGTCTCTATACTTTAGCCTTACCCAAGGTAACATTCTTATACTGACTGTCACCAGGTGTCTCTGTACTTTAGCCTTACCCAAGGTAACATTGTTATACTGACTGTTACCACAAGTCTCTATACTTTAGCCTTACCCAAGGTAACATTGTTATACTGACTGTTACCACAAGTCTCTATACTTTAGCCTTACCCAAGGTAACATTCTTATACTGACTGTTACCACAAGTCTCTATACTTTAGCCTTACCCAGGGTAACAATGTTATACTGACTGTTACCAGGAAATTATTAACATTTAGTTATGATTGTTGTTTGCACCAAATTTCTATATGTTCATTAGCAGTATTTCATAAAGAAACATATGTTGTTATTTATATTATCATTTCGACTTATTTTCGTGAAGTGAAAGTCGTGTTCGTACTCTAGATCTCCAACAATGATATTTCAACAAAGTCTAACAACTGATACCACACGTGTATGTATTACATATTACTAAATAAAATATAAGATGACAGCTTCTTTGCGGAACCTAACCCATACAAATACAGGAATCTTCAAGAGGTAATGTTGTGTACTCCCTCACTTAGCTTGAATTGACGGACTCAACTACAGAATTGAAATTATAAATCAAATAAGAAACATATACTTAAAATTAAAACATGGTTGGTGCTTAACCATATATTTATCCACGTACCAATAACGCCATCTAGATTTAAACTACACAGAGTAGGATAGGTAATTATATGAATGTATATGAAGTCTCAACCAAACCTTCACTACGACGCTACCAAATGGTATCATGGGACAACAAAGATAGAGACAATTTTAGGGCAAGCCCCCTTCCCCGTTTTTAATAACTACAGTTTTTGTGACGTTTATCATTGAATTTTTTTTCAGAATTAATTAACCTGTTTATATCTTGTTCTTTGATTAATTTATAAATTAACTGAAACGTAACTCGATATTTCTATATCGGATCTTGTCAACAAATGAAAAGTCGATAACAAAAGTTCGATTGTTAAATGTATTATTAGCTTTGTATTGTTCCACTCCGACGACAAGACACTATACATGTTCGTCTCTGTGTCACTTACAGCACAATTACACAGCGCCTCTTTAGCTAAATATGTCGAACACGGAATTATCACCTCAGTAAGTTGATCCATGATATAAAAATGGGTTAACTGAAATCCTTGTTGTGAAGTTCAGCATGAAAACACAACCAATACTTGGCTGTACCCCCGATTTAAAACACAACCCATACTTGGCTGCGCCCCCGATTTAAAACACAACCCATACTTGGCTATACCCCCGATTTAAAACACAACCCATACTTGGCTGTACCCCTGATTTAAAACACAACCCATACTTTGGCTGCGCCCCCGATTTAAACACAACCCATATTTGGCTGTTCTACCGATTTCAAACACAACCCATATTTGGCTGTTCTACCGATTTAAAACACAACCCATACTTGGCTGTACCCCCGATTTGAAGTAAAATTCATTTATTTTAAACGCAGAACTGCTCAGTTTGCTGTATACACTATGCCCATCCAAGATATGGAACTCCGAATTATAGTTACTGGCCCCCTAGCTTTATGTCATTGATTCAGTTAGAACTGACATAACACGAAACGGCCCTCACCACGGCCAGTTGGTTAGGGCGCTTGGCTCGTAATCTGAGAGTCGTAGGTTTGAATCTCCGTCACACCAAACATGCTCGCCCTTTCAGCCTTTGGAGCGTTATATTGTGACGATCAATCCCACTATCTTTGTCAAAACACTGCACGGCTAAATGATGTCTCTGTGCGTTAGCCGTCCTTAATTTACACTGTACTTTTAGAAAGATAGAAATACAAGATAATATATTCATCGTATAGTGAACAGCTTAGCTTTACAAGTATATGTAAATTCGACTTTTTTGTTGATTTAAAAACCTCGTGTTTTATTTCATTACATAAACTTTAGGGGAAGGAGGGGACCCTTATGTAAATCAAACAATGCCTTTCACTTGATGAAAGCTATATTTAGCCCTAGCATATTCATTTAGGTGATTTATCAAGAGCATACTTAATGGAAGTGCGCGTGCCACACAGCTATAATGACCGTCGTTCAAATTTCTAACTTATTTCCACGCAAGCTATGACCACAAAAGAATGGTTATGGTGAAACGTAAACGACGTGGATACAATATAATAAGATTCATTATTGAAATCGTAATGAATAGTAGACAACATGTTCTCTCTTCATTACGTATATGTAAGGTTACGTTAATAGCATAATTAAGAAACACGTTAAATCCACCCACACACACGTACTGAAAACACCAGCAGTTGTTTGTTTAATTCACAAGATTGTCACAACATGGCAAATGTACTTCAATCTTTACGTTCTACACTGATATGAAGCAAAATTACTATTTTTATAAAAATTTCTAAAATGTGTACTTAATACATTTATTTCATTATGACGTCAAGAGTACTTATCAAAATGAGACAATAACGAATTTTGTTGGGCAAAAATAATTATAAATAAAACAATGTTTTGTTTTGTTTTTGGAATTTCGCACAAAGCTACTCGAGGGCTATCTGTGCTAGCCGTCCCTAATTTAGCAGTGTAAGACTAGAGGGAAGGCAGCTAGTCATCACCACCCACCGCCAACTCTTGGGCTACTCTTTTACCAACGAATAGTGGGATTGACCGTAACATTATACACCCCCATGGCTGGGAGGGCGAGCATGTTTAGCGCGAAGCGGGCGCAAACCCGCGACCCTCGGATTACGAGCGCTCGGCCACGCCAGGCCCCAAATAAAACAAACATATGTGACTTCAAAATATCAACATTTGAACCTTCCAGTACAACAGTTTAACAGCATGTAAAAGTCAGTTGGACACGCCTTACCCTACACTTTATAGGCTTTGTTGCTGCCTAGCTTATGGAACTACGTTTTAAGTCTTATGTGATGTGTTCAAAACATGTGTGTCAATTGTAACAACACCACCGTTTAAACGTTCATAGCGTAAGAACTATACGTACGTCCCCACTAATGTTGAAAATCCCGGTAATTGTGACATCTAAATATCATATATAACGTGACACCATATATATATACTCCAACATTCATAGTGCTGTACTATAGTTTGTTATAAGCCGGGCATGGCCTAGCGCGTTTAGGCTTGCGCTTCGTAGTCTGAGGGTTGCGGGTTCGCGCCCGAGTCGCGCCAAACATGCTTGCCCTCTCAGCCGTGGGGACGTTATAATGTAACGGCCAATCCCACTATTCGTTGGTATAAGAGTAGCCCAAGAGTTGGCTAGTCTTACACTACTAAATTAGGGACGGTTCGGTGCAGTGGGTTAATAACCTACTCACTTAAATACCTGATCATGAAACCGCAGTGTTTGTGGCCCTGTGTTCCTTGACGGAATCGAGTGGTAGATGAATGAATGAATGATGAATGAGTTTGTTATAACTTAAAAAAAAACCAAACTATAATAAATTAAACAAAAAACGCTGCACTAATTGAAAAGATCCTAGGGTACAAGCTACAATGTGTGATTATAAAATGTGCCCTAGGTGGAGGAGGTAACTCAAGGATAGGACCCACATTGCAGTGGGGATACACCGTCTATCAGTCTTAATCTACGTAACTAATTAGTGTATTCCTACACGAAATGAAATACTATGAAATTGACCTCGCAGAAGTTCTCGATTCGTCAGTTTTTCGCCATGTGAAAAAGGAAAGAAATAAACACCACTAATTTGTTCACTCTTCTTCAAGAGCGAAAAAAGTGTGATGACGATATGTCATCAGTTGTGCTGATGAAACTTTATTATTCCAGACAGGAGTTACACATCATGGCTATTCAATAACAGTTTACGGTTCAAAGAACATTTTGAAAGACGTTTTGCTGAACACAAAACCAAACCATGATCAGCAGTTTAAAAATCTGGATGGAAGATGTTAACGTGTTTCGTAAAATATAATAAGTTTTTAGAAAGCTTATATTTATGAATCCTATTGCGATCCATGTGCAAACTGGGATTCTCTCTCACTTCTGCTTCTAAATGAAATGATAAGACAGCTGAAAATCTCAAAAACCAATGGTTCCTTCACAGACAGCGTATCATCCAGAATACACAACCAAGCTCAAACACACGTAAAATTAGAAATACAATACACCTTATTGTAACGCAATTTGAAACTTAGAAAACATAAGGAGTCTATTTTTCATTTTGAATTGAAATTAACAGTTAGTACTGTCAAGTTGATGTAAGTTAATATTAACAAAGATTAACATGTCTGGAATTTCCTGACATCATTTGAGACGAGCAGTGCATAAAATGTACAATCGCTGTCACTGCTTCCTTCGGGTTTATGAATGCTCCATGTGCAAAACGGAAACAAAAATGGAATACTTATGTGAAAACGTCAATGAATTATTCAAATTTCACATTATACTTAACACTAGCTAATATTCGATTAAAATATTCAATGTTTCTAATAAACTTATGAAAGAAATATAATTATGTAAATATATGTAATGTAAATAAAAAACAAACATTAATTTGAAAAGTTGGTAAAATCCCAAACACTCTTCTCAGACCATTTCTTTTGTTTAAATAATCAAATTTGTTCGTAGAGCTGAAACATTTATTTATTATCGTATAAAAAAGTATTAATTATATTGTTACAACAGTTACATCAACTATAGTCATTAACATCGTAGTCTAAGGAAGACAAAAACTAGCATAATATAATGTTCTGGGAGAACAAGGAACCACTTTCGCTGTCCCATTCTCGAAACTAGGCGACAACTTTTAAATAAATAAATTGAAAACATCTTCAAGTCAGTTCTTGTCATTCTATATTTTATTTACGCTCACTTAAATTTACTGTCTCTACAGCGTTTTAGCGAAACCCATTCCAAAGACCAACCACTCTGTTAGAAAAATAAGTGTCTTGACTGATATGACTTCTGCCCTGCAAAATTTTATACTTGTATCCCCTAGTCCTACTGTTCTCATTGTTAAACTTGTATCTGTGTCCCCTAGTCCTACTGTTCTCACTGTTAAATTTGTATATGTGTACCCTTGTCCTACTGTTCTCATTGTTAAATTTGTATTTGTGTACCCTAGTCCTACTGTTCTCACTGTTAAATTTATATTTTTGTTCCGTAGTCCTACTGTTCTCACTGTTAAATTCCCTTTAAAATCTTAACCAAGTCAATCAGATCCCCTTAACTCTACTTTTCTTCAAAAGAAAACTATTTCAGGGGTTTCAATCGTATTTTGACAATCCTTCTATCCCAGACACCATTCTAGTAACCATTTTTCAAACCCTTTCCAACAATTCAATGTATTTCCTGAGGTAAGGAACACAGCATTGAACACAATACTCCAAACGTATCCTATGCAATGAGATTATAACCTCTTTATAACCAATATTTTTCGATATAACCTAAACTCCTGCTTGTCCTACCAGTAGCAGGAACACACTGTTCAGATGATTTAATACACTGATAAACCATTACACCAAGATCTTTTTCTGTCACGACACTGTTAAGGCTATTCCCATCTAAATTATACTCGTAATCCAGATTGTGACATCTCACATGTATTACTTTGCATTTATTATAATTAAGACTCCTTTGTCATTCACTTGCCCAATGATCTAAATCTTATTGTAAATTAGCAGAATTATTTTCACGGAAGAAGACTTTAATATCATGATTTCACTAATTTACTATTTCTCCATTTACGCCATTGATGTAAATCAAAAAGAACAGAGATCCTAAGTCTGGGTCGTGAGGTACTCTCACTTGTTACTCTAATCCAATGAGACTGAACTCCATTTGTATCAACTCTCCACATTTTACTGTTTGTACTGTTTTTTTTTAATTTCGTACAAAGCTATTCGAGGGTTATCTGCGCTAGGCATCTCTAATTTAGCAGTGTAAGACTAGAGGGAAGGCAGCTAGTCATCACCACCCACCGCCAACCCTTGGGCTACTCTTTTACCAACGAATAATGGGATTGATCGTTAAATTATAACGCCCCCACGGCTGAAAGGACGAGCATGTTTAGTGCGACAGGGATTCGAACCTGTGACCCTCAGATAACCAGTCGAATGCCTTAACCCACCTGGGCATTTTTCTATTCAGTCATTTTTTAGCCAATTATTTAAGAAGAGAAATAATTCTTAGAAGCCATCTTCTCTTATTGTAAATCTAGATACATCAAATCTTCACACTTACCTTCACCTAAATAAACCAGTAATCTTTTCAAAGAATGTCAAAAGATTTAAGGCACGATTTTACCTTAAAGAAACCACGTTGACTAGCCAATAAAACTTTAAGCTTTGTTCATTGGCTTTGAAAAGCATATTTTATCAGACTTTGCAAAACTTTTATAAGAGCTGATGTAAAACTAACGTGCCTATAATTACTGGGACAGATTTTATTACCTTCCTTGAAAATACAAGTGGTATTATCGGTCTTCCAGTCCTTTGGTGCATGCTCACTAGTTAATGACTCACAAAAACAATAGTATCAAGTGGCTCACACATTCAATACTTATCAGTGTAATATGATAATATCATTCGTATTGAAAAGTGATTATTCTGTTTTACATTGTCAAAGCAGGACTTATAACAAGTGCAACAATACACAAAAGTTATAAAGTAGTAATAAGATATTAACGGTGTAGTTTTATGTTAAGCCTAATGATGCTAGGACACATTCTGCTACCACTTTTACTTTTAGATCTGTCATCTTAAAATTAACTGCGTACTTATTTCTCACGCTTTCCAATCTTCTATGATAGCAGCTGATAAGCAGACCTACAGACTACTGCTGCACTAACAAATCCTCGTTAGTACGAGAAGTAGCCGGACGTTGAAGTCCTTGTGACGTCAATTTATACTCTGTACACCATGAAACAAGTATTACTGGGCATTATTATTATTAAAGTAATCAAAATAATAGAACTGATCTTCGAAAAAAAATTCACTTTTATACTAAATAGAGAAGTTATTATGATTATTTGAAGCTCTCCGTGACAAAGAATGTGAAGGTTTTGAACCCACAACAAAGTAATTTACTTTTATTACGTAAGTAGAAATACACGAACCTTCTTGTCTTATGGTTTCAATATGCTCTTAAATCTTATGTTACTTTTTATATTACCTACGTCTGTGTAAAAATACGAAACAAATATACAGATCCATTCCATATAATTCTATATAATTTATTCTGTTTCACTTATATGTGTGAAATTTATTGTAAAAATATCAATGAAATAGCATAGGACTTCTGTGTAAATAATACATAGTTAATATATAGTTAATCACATATACTTAATGTACAGAAAATAATTTCGATAACAATTTATTTTTGGTTAACTGTTAATAATTACAAATCTACACAATGGGATATTTATAGCCCCGGCATGGCCGAGCGCGTAAGGCGTGCGACTCGTAATCCGAGGGTCGCGGGTTCGTGCCCGCGTCGCGCTGAACATGCTCGCCCTCCCAGCGGTCAATCCCACTATTCGTTGGTAAAAGAGTAGCCCAAGAGTTGGCGGTGGGTGGTGATGACTAGCTGCCTTCCCTCTAGTCTTACACTGCTAAATTAGGGACGGCTAGCACAGATAGCCCTCGAGTAGCTTTGAGCGAAATTCCAAAACAAACAAACAAAAGGATATTTATATATTTAGTCGTTCCACAACAAATATCGAAACCTAAATTTTAACGTGTTAAGCATACAGACTTATCACTAAGCTCTAGTGACTTCGAAAAAAAAAGATAACGGGTGATTAAACACGCAACAAAAGTAAAACATGTTAGCAAACAATAAAAAATATTTTATTCATTAATATTGCGAGATTTGGCTTAACTGACTTTAAGGTCAATCAATGATTGCACAGCAGAGTGAAAGCCAAATTTTGCACAAGGCAGAGACTAGAAAGTGAATAATGTTGATATACCACAATACTGTGTCACACCGAAGTGTCGCTGGTGTTCCTCATAGCCCCAGCTTACCGACATCATGTTCGTTACAACTGTGTGTAAAGGTTTGATCTGTCTCGGAGAGTCTCACAGAACAACACAGGAAGTATCCTACTTAACAAGTTTTAATTGATAGCCTAGCTTAGTTCTGTGTAGAATTCAATAGACCATAAAAGAAACCAGAAATATACAGCCGTTCAATTTCTCCATATATCTTTATTTATGTGCATCAATGAGATTTACCGGGTCAGACATAACAATATTAGAAAAATTTTTTTGTCATTTTTCGTATGAGATCGCTTCAAGCACATGAGGCCCAAAATGACGAAATAAAATAAAGTCCTCGTGCCTTTTATTCATCACTACAAGACCTCCAGACAATTATTTCCATCACTGTTATGTATATGTGTAAATATTTTGTTAACGACAACATGTCGTGTTGTGTTTGAATTTTCATTTTCTATTATTCATTTTTCCATATTGATATTATTGTTTCGAAGTTCAAACTAATATTAAGTTATTTATTTAGGGTAACATTTAGAACTTTCTTGAATTAAGTAGACCAATCATATGTTTGTAAATGAGTGCTGGTGACTTCGTGTCTAGACGTGTAGTCTCGTGCAAGAACGAACACGCGCGGATTGCTCTAGAGTTGTATGGAAATTGCGAGATTGTTCGAGAAATAGGCCTATCAGTATAAAAGACGGTGACGCGAGAGAGATTCAGTCATCAGTTTTTATTCGAAGAAAAAGAGTGAGATTCAGTCATCAGTTTTTATTCGAAAAAAGAAGATAGATTCAGTCATTAGTTTTATTCGAAGAATAAGAGTGAGATTCAGGCATCAGTTTTAGTTATTTGAGAAAGATTAAGTGTTTGTTGTGAATATTCAACTTGGATTTGTGATTGTAATTAGATCTTCGGAAGCTGTAATTTTATTTCGTCAATCTCTACGATACATCTGAATTACTGTTTGAGCTGAGAGACGGCGATTTCATTGAACTGTGAACTGTTTCGGAATTTCTTCGTGGGACCAAATTCACACCCTAGACTGGAATTTGAGACTTTAATTTTAGATCATTACATTAGATACAGGCCAGTACCGTTTTGTATTGTGATTTATTTTGAAGTTTGAAACTAATATTATTTTGTTTTGTAATTAATTTCGAATGTTGTAACTTAATATCTGTCACTGTTATTATATAATTTATGTTATATCTGTTATATTTGTTAATAGTTTAGCATAATAAATTATACAAGCTGTTATCTGTGTTTTTCTGTTGCGTTTAGTCTACGAAGAACTTAAAACATTAAAAAATACGTAACAATCACCACCACGAAATTATTTACTTTGATCTGAAAGAATATTGTGTAAAAATAGAGCAAAATTGTCAAAGTATTTTCAAATAATCAACAATACTTATGGTATGAAACCTTCTGAGTTGAGGGACTAACGCAAGTTTACGACCATATACACGAAAGACAATATACTACGTGAAAAATACATCAACAAATACTGAGAAAACTTTCAAAAATATACTTAACAAAAGACTTTTTCTTAAATTAGCAGTTATTTCAATTAAATTAAGTATACTTATATCCAAACATAACGCGTTGATTACAAGAGACGTAAATTTAATAGGTAAACTTTGTTGAAGAGAAGCCGGCAAAAAACAACAAAACGAATTTAAAGACGTTCTGATAGAACAATAACAGTGAAAGTGATGACCCATTTAGAAAAAAAAATATTGACATTCTTTCTTGGCTTCCATGAAAAAAAGGCCTATGCTGTAACCCTTAAATTAACGAGTTATTTTTATAACGTTTGCTGATGCTGAGGTCCATGTATTTATGTTTTCAGTACAAAGAGATGAACACACACACACAATATAAACTAAGTAAATTACAAGTCCTCTAAACATTCAATAGTGATTTGTGGATTAAACTACAATAAGGATATTTGTTTATTTAAATTTTGGGTGTGTCTTGTGTCATACACCTACTGATGAAAGGTCATCTCTCACCAGTCCAATCTTTATCATGAAAATTCAACTACTGAATCGTTCATAACAAATGGCCACACTATCAAACAAACTTTTCCTTACGTTAAAAATGGGCCGACATGGTCAGGTGGTTAGGGTGCTTAACTCGAACTTGACGGTCGCGGGTTCGAATTCCTGTCACACCAAAAATACTCGTCCTTTCAACCATGGAAGCGTTGTAATGTGTCGGTCAATCCCACTATTCGTTGGTTAAGGAGTAGCTCAAGAGTTGAGGTGGGTGTTGTTGACTAACTGCCTTCTCTCTTGTCTAATACAGCTAAATTAGGGAAGGTTAGCGCAGATAGCCCTCGTGCAGCTTTGCGCAAATTTCAAAAACAAATGGCCCAGCATAGCCAGGTGTGTTAAGGCGTTCGACTCGTGATCCGAGGGTCGCGGGTTCGAATCCTAGTTCTACCAAACATGCTCGCCATTTCAGCGGTGGGGGTATTATAATGCGAAGGTCAATCCCACTATTCGTTGGTAAAAGAGTAGCCAAGAGTTGGCAGTGGGTGGTGATGACTAGCTGCCTTCCTTCTAGTCTTGCAGTGCTTAATTAGGGACGGCTAGCGCAGATAGCCCTCGAGTAGCTTGGCGCGAAATTAAAAAACAAATAAACATTTTCGATTTATCCCAAACATGCCATATACTACTGAAACTGTACAGTCAAGTGTGGAAACAACAACAACGATAAAGTTTGTCTCAGAATTACTGAATAATAACAAAGTTGATGGTGATAATACAGCATAAAACAAACAGTTCATCAAAGTTTGTTGTCTATCAATATTACTGAGGTCACAGGCTACATCAAATGCTTTTTAGGTAATTAAAAAACTCTGGTAACTTTTGTTTATATAATTGTGTGATATTATATATATATATATATGTTTATATATTCTATTTCACAATATTTTTATTCGGCTATCAGACCAGCAGTATTCTACAAATATTAATACATTACTAAACACAAATACACATAGCAATAACTTGTTAGAATTCATATTTGTATAAACATCGTTAATTTGACAGTAACATTTGACGAACATTTACTTATAGTGCTATCGTTTCAACCGCCCAAAGCGTTCATTGCCACTGGATTCATTTGAATAACTATTACCATATAACTGATTATGGCTCCTAATATTGTTAGAATTGCTCCTCGATTGATGACAAAAAACTTCCAGCCAGTGAGCCCGATGTTGTTTGTGGTTATCTGTGACACAAACAGCTGAACCTGAAGATGAAACTCCATGTTGTTAACGTTGTACGGTGCAGTAAGAGCGTGGATATGGTCCACTGAGCTTGCAGCCTCTTCGGGAACCTGGGATGCAACCAAGGACGTCAAGAAAAATATCAGTAACAGATATCCTATCTGAAGAGCAGCGTAAACATAGTTAGGACTAGGGGATAATAGCTCGTTTGTTTCGTCTGTGAAGAGACTTGTACACTCCACACACACGCAGATGATTATGAGGGAGTACCACACCGAGATGGTCCTGCAGAACACAGCATCTAAAGAGGACACCAAACTGCTACACTGTTGGTAGAGCAAGCGAAGATTTTGAATAACTAGAGCTTCGACACGAATGTTTGTGTGCGACAAGTTCCTTAACAAAATACAGTTGAAGTTGCGAAATGTATATATGACGGCAATGGATAACGTCGCGTAGAAAACAGCCACGAAAATCATAATCCCTGTCACAAGAACATTCGTAAATATCAAGTCAAATATAATCAAGAACTCGAGACAAAATAGTGGAACATCGTCTTCTGAAAGCCCATAGTAATGTTCTCTAATGTAAGATGTACGAGACATGGACCTCATTACGAAAAGTAAGGTGCCGATTAAAAGAAAGAGAAACAGAATTGCCAACAAAGAGAAGATGTAACTCCAACGTTTCAGTGAAGAGCAGAAGTTTTCTAACGCGCGTGGAGTGAAACAGTTTACTGAGTTGTCAAGCAAAAAGAGGAAACGTGTCAGATTGTCTTGTTGAAAACAATGAATATCAGCAGTAACAGCAGCTCCCAAAATACGAAGCAACTTGCTAGTGTTGTCCCAGAAATCTTCAAGATGTAATAACACCAGAGCACTTTGGTGTACGAGGTATAGATGTAACAAGCTAAGTAGAGCGTATCGCCACAAAAGGAACACAACGCGAGAAAAACGACTAGTGTTAGAAATGGGCCCTTGAACAGCGAGGATTCGAAGAATGAAAAGAATTGGTCTTACGGAGTTTATAATGGATTTGGTACGACCTTTTGAAATCCTAGTATTAAGTATTTCATCTTCCGTTTGATAATTTTGGATGCTTTTTGTAATGAAGTCTCCTTTTCGGTAAGAAAACACAGTGGGATCTGCAGCAGTAACCCTAAACATATTCTGATGTGAAATGGGTCAAAATCAAAATCAGTTGTTGTATCTTGTATGTTTTAAGACAACTGTCGCTGAGCTATCATTGAAATCGTTATATCTGGCTTCTGTACAAAGAGTTATTACAATGGAAGCAAATCATAAAGCAGGAAGCACCTCCTAACGTCATCTTATTGCATTACACCTAATTAACCCTCGTTACTGTTTACTTTTCTTTGTCGTTGTTCCTAAAATTTTCAATCTCCATTGTTCAACTGATACCATAAGTTACCATCTTGGTCACGCAAAGGTAGCTGTCAGTATTAAAATCAATAGAATTATTATTTCGCTGCTATGTTCATCGAGGTATGTGCGTGTGGTTCTGCTTTCAACTTCTTTGTTGATTGTATGTTACTCTGTGGTGGTAAGACTTGTAAGGAGTTTAAACACCAGATGTTTTATGATTGATGGCTCTTCTCACATGATAGTTCCTTCATAAATAAGGTTACAATTTCAGTCAATCAAAACCTTTTAGTTTAAGTGCTCCACCAACTACGTGCTCTTAAACTGACGCAGCAAGCCGTCCATCATATCAACATATACTTCCGGAAAGTACCCAAGGCTGAAAAAACGATCAATTTATTTTAAAGTCTCGTGTTACTATAAGATAAAGTAGAAACACTGCCACAATTCCGTCTTTTGTAGTTTATGATACCTGAAATAAGCTTAGAAAAAAGAACGCGGATAAGGATTATAAGATTCTGAATAAAGTAAAAAAAATCGCTATACGTCTAGTGAATATAAATATATTTAAATATATTCATATATATGAATAACTCAATAAATTCGTTTTTGTAGTCAAGAGAAATGTGAGTTAGTTCTTTCACAAGAAAATTATATTTGTTAAAACAGCTGGTATGGATAGAGAAAGCACTATGTAGAGGAGCAAACAACGTTTCGACCTTCTTCGGTCATCGTCAGACTTCCAAAGAAAGAAAGAGGCAACTGACGGACAGCTGACTATATGTTTGAAGGCGGTTGTGTAATTTAGTGTAGGAATGTAGAGGGCGAGCTTAGATGTTTGATTATATTTACTAATATAGGTATAAAGGTGTTCCTTTGTCTTCGTTTATTTTGGGCTTGAGTTGTTGTATAAGTAAGGCTTCTTTAATTTTGCATTTGTTTATGTCTGTTTACTTAGCATTTGTGCGTTTCCATGGTTATGTTGTGTTTATTTTACCTGCAGTGTTCGAAAACGTGTGAAAGTGACTTTTTGTGTTCTTTGAATCTGGTTTCCATTTTTCTACTTGTTTCTCCAATATAGAAGTCGTGGCAGTTATCACATTGTATTTTATAAATAATGTTGGTGTGGTGTTTGTCAGTCTAGTTCTTACATAGTATAGACCTCAGTTTTGTGCCTGGTTTATGAATAAATTTGGTATTAACTGGAATGTCATATTTTGTTACTAGTTTTTGCCAAATGTTCGTTAGTTGTTTGCTGATGTCA
Organism: Carcinoscorpius rotundicauda; assembly: GCA_011833715.1. Classification (NCBI taxonomy): domain Eukaryota; kingdom Metazoa; phylum Arthropoda; class Merostomata; order Xiphosura; family Limulidae; genus Carcinoscorpius; species Carcinoscorpius rotundicauda. Next base: position 96,797,069 of record CM022396.1, on the reverse strand, counting down.
GGAATATATGGTATACAGCAGTATATGGTTTCGTGATTTTTTGATTCGTGAGATATATTTACTTTTGTTGGTTGATTTTGCTTTCTGTCTAGGTGTGTGCGTATAATGTTTTCTACGGTTTGTGGAGGAAACTTATTGATATTGATGAAGTATTGTTTTATTTTGTCTAATTCATCGTTAATTTTATCTAGTGAGCATAGTTTTATGGCTGTGTTTATTTGGTTTCTTAGTATGTTGAGTTGTTTTTTTTTCATGTTCTGAGTCCCAAGGAATGTTTAGTTCAGTATGGGTGATTTTTCAATGGATTTCTGTTTTACATTATGTATCGGTTCTTGAAATTTTGAGATTAAGAGATGATATTTGATTGCTTTCTTCCTGTTCACAATGGAAGTTAATGTTGAGATGTATAAAGTTAATGTGATTGAAAAATTAAGTGTGTGTGTTGTAGATATGAATCCCGCAACCGTGTCATCTACATATCTATACCAGTATAGTGGTGGATGTAATGCTGTGTTACTTGCTTGTGTCTCAACTTGTGTCACAAAAATATTGGCTAAAACTGGTCATAGAGGGTTCTCCATGCTTAGGTCATTTGTTTGTATATAGTTGTGTTTGTTGAATATGAAGTTTGTCCTTATCGAGGTGAATTCTCTGAAGGTTGTTAACTGGTTACTGGGAATGTCTATAGATGGATTAGGGTCTCGGATATAGAGTTCTAAGGTTATCTTGCAGGCTTCAGCGGTTGGGACTTCTGTAAAGAGGGATATAACATCAAAAGCGACCATTAAGGCTTTATGATTCAATTGATTAAGATTAGACTTGAAATTAAAAGTCTTTGATGAATAAGCTGGCTGATGTTACACATTTGGAGAATGCCCTTGGTATGTATTTACCAAGATTGTAATTAAACGATTCATATGTAGACATTATTGGTCGTAATGGACAATTTGGTTTATGAGGTTTAGATATTTGTGGTGTGCGTGAATCGGTCTTGCGATTTTAACAATAAAATGTTTTTGAAATTGTGTTGGCTTTTTCGTTTTTAGTAGTATTTTGTTTAAAATACTTCACTTAGAACAAAGCTTATTACAACCACACCAAAATATGATGATGTTATTTGTCGTTGTTAATTTATCTCACCTGATAATTCAAACTGGTAAACGGTTCATCTTAAATCAAAACTGAATTGTTGTATTAAGAAGTGAACAGAATGTAACCAATGCTTGATGTAAATGCTGACTCAAGGAACTGTGAAACAATTATAACATCACAACGAATCATAATATTACGGAAGTCACTCGTTATGACCATTACAGGATAGGTTTGCTACCGCTAATTCATAGGTTAGGATTACGAACAAATATTATTTTACACCACAGTTATATGTGTTACAGAGGCGTCGGAACCGGGGATAGTGTATACATATTTGGCATACATAGCAACTGTAAACTATATCAATTTTCGGGGAGACATGCCCCCATACTCCTTAAATTAAACTGTCTTTGGCGGCTCCTTATCCTTTCAATCTCTCATTGTAAAATATGTGTCTGATCAAGCATCCCCAATTTACAACTACTTTCTACACTATTGTGTTAGCTCAAAAGTTAAGACTATTCGCAACAGAATTGGATTCACATTCAAGTAAACGGTGTAAACCCATAGATAAGCATTGCTGCTGGGATAATTTCACACCTCAGGCAGAAAACTGTGTAAACCCATAAGCTAGGACTATTACAAGAATACTGATTATGAGGTGTGAAATATTGGACTTCTAAGTTACCGGAAAAAGAATAGCCAGACCTCTTACCGTTATAAATAACGCCAAAAACTTAAATTAATCTACGGTATCTCCTATTAAATTCCCTGTGATTAGTCAAAGTAGAGATTTTGTTTTATTTTAAGTAACTAATTTTTCTACTTTTGACTTTCTTGTTTCAATATTTATTGTAGCATCAAAATATCGTTATTACTACAGTTAGCTAGCTTACGTATGTAAGGATCATCACCCGTCTTTATAAAGTTTAATTTTTTTTAAGTATACTTGATCGAATTATACTTTCTCTTGTTGATATAAAGACACAATTTATTTATTTCATAATTCCTTACCTCTTACCAACTTTGTCTTTACTGTTTGCCTCAGCAACAGTTTTCTCGGTTTCACCGAACCCTACGTGCTTTAAACAACTAGTTACTTCTGCCCTCTTACAACTGTTTAAAGTGGTACCAAAAACGTTTATAAAATACGTTTTCGAAAACAGTCTTTTATGTTATACACACTTAAAAAGGAAAATATTATAATATGGTACTTTCAGGGTTTTAAATGTCCTCAAAGTACATTTACTAAAATGTTTGCTGGCATATAGTGAGCTTTTTTTTTTAATAGTAGCTAAAAACTGAAAGATGTATTGAAATAAAATCAAGTTGTTTTATCAGGAAGACAACCTAAAATTTAATATGAATTATTGAACGAACAAAAGAAATTTTTAAAAGAAAGTATTTTCAGATTAAAAGAAATATCTGTGCTTTATATAATTTAGGTTACATGAAACCTGCCTAGACAATGAAAAATAATAAGAAAGGCATTTTGCTTATTATCAAAAGCTCGTGTTATTGCGATTTCTAAGAATGCATATATATATTTTAGAACGTATGTATTGTTGTGAATTCTATAATGGTAAAACATATAATTTAAGTTTAAGGATAAATATATATAAATCCTACGTTGAATATCTCGAAAAAAGACGAGTAAACATTTTAATTTATGTGTTTTTGAAAATATTTAAAATTCTGAAAGCATCATAGTTTAAGATTTACCTATTTTAAGCCAGTAATGTGAAATATAAAGGACTATTTTTCGAAAAATATTTACAAACGTTTCTTGGCACCACTTTAAATCAATATCCTAAGCGGGCAGAAATGGATGATTGTGTAAAATCGGCAGCAAGTTGTGAAACTGTGTAAAGACAAAACAGCAGGTAAGAGATGTAAAATTATGGAATACATAAATTGTTTGTTTATAGTAACAAGAGAAAATGTTATTAGAATATAATTTTATTTAAAAACAAAATTACAAAACTAAACTAATTTCATATATTTTTAACATGTTAATATATTTAATTTATGCATGTAGTGTATTATATATATATATATATGTACATTCTGAATACATGTAATAAATTTAGATTATTTATGTTTACCGGACAAACTGCATTTCATGTTTTTGTTATAGGTTCTCAATAAAAGTATATCCTAAAGAGTGACCTTTGAAATCACGAAACTGTTTGAATAAATTAATAAAAAAGTAAAAAAGAAATATAATAGTTGATATAACATACATATACATTTCGATCAGGTCTACTGCAGTATCAGGGTCAAAGCGCGAAAGCTTAGTAAGGAAAAATGCAACTGTTTATAAAAGATATAGGTTTAAGTATCGTACTTCGTCAATGAAATCCTGTTTTATTTTTCTCTCAAATTATTTTTAAAAAGTTTCGCATTGAATTCAGTGAATATGGCAGACGTTTTTTTTTAAATCGTTCTATACTTTAAAATTTGCAGGTAATTACAGTTAAACTAACATATATAACTCTTTTTTGTAGTATTGTAACATTTTTAACATTGAAAAATAACGCCTAAGTGCACGTGCGTTTACTGATTTTTACACAGGTAATTTTACACCACAGTTTAATGTGTAATCTCGAATACAAGAACTGCTACAGTTAATCTCATACTCAGGCTCAGTGAGGACACTAACAATACATAAACGATATATAAAACTGACCAATGGCCATAATAACGCTGACCGATCGCCTATATGAAGAAGATAAGTAACAAAAATCAAGAAATACATTCACTTTGACCTTACAAGAAATATAGTTAATTCCCGCAAGTAAATGTATTTTATTCTCTGATCCACCTGGTTCTCGAAAGGAAACTAAACACTCTTCAGCTGTTAAGACTAAAGTGTGTCTGACCTACCAATAAAAACTAAAACAATGAAAAAAACATAGCTATTGGCATCACATGGAACGGATTATTCGAATCCTAACAGGAAAGCAAGAAAAATAAGTAGAATTCCACTAAAAATCGATAGACAGAGAGAAAAAGAAAAAAAAACTTTCCATTTGACCAATAAAATAAACGTGATAATAATGTATACCAAGCCTACTTCCTTAAATAAATTAAAATCCAGGTGCTAGAGATGAAATGTTAATAGATAGTCACCTCTCGGCCAGAGAATAGTGAATTACAGAAACAACTAGACCTATCAAACCGGATGTAAGAAGTTTTTATTAAGTAAATCTATTGATACGTCCAATAACAAAAAAGGTAAAGTTTCGGAATGGTCAACAAAGTATCTTTTGTTCTTAAATAAAGTTTGCTGACAATCAATTTTCCAATGAGCTCTGCCTAGACTTTTCAAAGTCAAACAAAAGTTTTATTTGACTTTTTGTTAAATAAAACAGCTTAGCATTTCCAAGTTGCTTAGCAACTCTGTGAAAATATTATCAACCAATACAACCCACACAGTGGAAACTTCTGGAAGGTGATCTTCCTTCAAATTCTATTATTTTCGTTTGCTATCAAGAACTTCTGAACCATAATAATCTTACTGTATGGATCAGATATAACATAATTTTAAAAAATAACATGTACCTTAATGAAGACAAATTTTGAATAATAAACTGGCTAAAATATTTAAGGTTATAAATAACTACACCAAAAACTAGTACGTCAAATGAACTGATTCCACTAAATATGTGTATTCCATAACTGTTGTTCCCCAGTGTACAAGTGATAAGATTCCGAGGTTCGTTTTCCACTAAAACTAATTCTCACTGTTAATAATATTTTATAACTAAATATCTTTTTGCCACACTTCTAATTACTTGAAAAAATCACATTCATAAATCTCTGAAATCTGAATATTAGTGATGAAAACATATTTTAAATAATGTAAAATAAATTAGCATAACTACAGTCTTAACTGAAATGTTTGTATAATTTGTAACAAGTAAAAAAATTCTTATTTTAAAGATTTACACATGAGATTCGCATAATTAGACAGGTATTATAGATATGAAAGACACCTGTAGAAAGGTGTATAAGTCAGTATTTCACAACAAAACCTTATCGAACATATACAATAACAAAATATAATATCAAATTGTTATAAACTGCATATAGCCTGTCAACTCACCACGCCCACCCCAAAATATACTCTAACCTTGCATTTCATAGCTAACTGAAATAAATATTTTTTTTCGAAATCGAGTTTGACCAACGAAGAAGCAGAAAAGTGCAGTCGAGGCAGCACGCGTTGGTATATTTTTTACAGAGCCAATCAACATTAAGATTGTTCAATAAATAAGTTCGTAGTACATTCGTAGAACAATTATTAGTAAACATCAGTTAGATCAACAACGTCTAGTATACCGAAAAGCTAGTGCATTTTGATAACACCAGGTTCCAACAATGATTTTTATGTTATGTCGCTAAGCAACAAAAGTAAAACCCAATACAATTGTTAGTTTATCTACTGAAAGTATAAAATTAAACGTACATACAAATAAGGGAAAACAAATTGTTCATTTCTTAATTTAGTCTTCGTTGATTAAAGAATCTTCCAGTCAATCCCACTATTCGTTGGTAAAAGAGCACCCCAAGAGTGGGTAATGATGACTAACTTCCTTCCGTCTTGTCTTACACTGCAAAATTAGGGACTGCTAGCGCAAGTAGCCCTCGAGTTGCTTTGCGCGAAATTCAAAATACACACTTCATTGGTCATTTATATGCAATTACAAATTAGCAAGTTAAAAGTTAAAGGAACTGAAATGTTTAAGAAATGTGAAGGTGAATTACATTAATATGAATTAAGTTATTTTAAATATACGTTAATTTACCTCAAAAAAAGAAGACGTTCTGGTATCATAATGGCGGCTGCAGATGAGAGACTTTGATAGAGAATCTTAGAGATGCCAACTCAACAACAGTTGAGATGAAGAACTTTGACTTCAGTTGTAGGTTACTTGACAATTGGACGGGGGTATTCATTTCTTGTTGCAATGTAGAATTATTGGTCACAAGTACCGTTTCAAACAATGCTGAAGCAGTTGCACTGTGGTCAAGATGACTTCAGCTGTTCTGAGTAACTTAAACTGGTGAAGCTTGATTAAACCTGGTAACCAACTTGTATATTTTTAACAATAGGTTGTATCCAGTGTTTTGATAGCTGATTCAAACAAACACAGAACTTCCACTTCACAGTATGTGCCTGTAATGACACAAAGATGAGGTAGTGAATTTCTTGTGGGTATTAATATAGCCATGACTAATTGATTTTGTAACGTGTATCGAGCATTTCAACTGAAGTCACGACATTGGTCAATTAACGAATAATTGAAGGCTAGACATTAGTGTGGAGGGGAGTTTCTAACATTGTCTTGAAAACATTACTGACCAAATCTCTAATTTTGGTTCGTACAATGGTATCTTAGAATGGACCTACAGTAAAAGTTGACCGTCAGTTTTTTTCATGTGGACTACAAAGATCCCTCCAGTGCTGACAGAGTGAGTCTGTGTGTGATAATTGTTGTTGTTTTGAATTAAGCACAAAGCTTCACAATGGCTATCTGTGCTCTGCCCACCACGGGTATCGAAACCCGGATTTTAGCGTGTAAGTCCGCAGGCATACCGCTGAGCCACAGGGGGGCCTATGTGTGATAAAAATTTTAATATATGCAGGAGGTGTTTCATGGTGTGTTACATATTCAATCTATTTTATTGACACCATCTGCTTAGAGAACCAACTCACAAAATACATTGTCTTCTCTCTGTAACAGTTATTTATCCAGTTGTTGGCATTATAACATTAACAGTCGGCAATTATACAACGTCAGTCATTCATCTGCAAGTGAAATGGTTATGAACATTGTAGAGAGAACAAAAGTGGAACACAGAATGCGATAATTAGTACCAATAACATTATATTACGGTCAAGAAGAAGCACAAACACCGTTCTGAAGTCTCTAGTTAAAGATCTAACAGTCTGAACTAATTACATAGACATAATATCATTGAATCCTCGTGTATCTGAGCAGCAGAGATGTTTACACAACACAAGAAATCAACATTAGGGATACGATTCCAGGCAAAATGTGTACCATTCACCAATATCTTTGTTTGAGCAGTTTGTTTGTTTTTATGTTTACGTCATGCAGTGAATTTTCACTGTTCCTATATGCCAAATATAGCATGGGAGACATAGCAGCTGACGATGGTCGTTGTGCTGCTACAGATACCCTAAGGGTGGCGTCATGTTTTGAAAGTGTGTGTTGGCTAATATTTGATGTGTGTATGTGTCTTGAGTAACATGTGAACCTTCTTTTAAATTGTGTGTACAAATATAAAATACACAAGAGTGTAATTTTTTGGCAAATAAATAATTTGACACTAGGATTCATTAGATCTAATTTAGAAAAATTGTATTCTATGTTTTCTTTATGCTGTTGAAAGAACATTTTTGGTCTAACATTCATCTGGAATGGAAGTTGGCTTTTGATTTTTTACTAAGAGAGAGAAACATAAAATTCGAAAGATTATCTACGTCTGTTTGTTTCTTTGTTTTTGAATTTCGCACAAAGCTACTCGAGGGCTATCTATGCTAGCCGTCCCTAATTTAGCAGTGTAAGGCTAGAAGAAAGGCAGCTAGTCATCACCACCCACCCCCAACTCTTGGGCTACTCTTTTACCAACGAATAGTGGGATTGACTGTAACATTATAACGCACCTACGGCTGAAAGGGCGAGCATGTTTGGCGCGATGTGGATGCGAACTCACGACCCTCAGATTACGAGTCGAACGCCTTAACACGCTTGCCCATGCCGGGCCTCAATCTACGTCACATCAGGTGTGAAAATGGCGGACCCGGTTGTTATGTTTTTGTTGATGAAAGTGTATTTTACATTGCAGACAACTAAAATATTCATAGATATTTGGACACTTTGTTTGTTTGTTTCAGAATTAAGCACAATGCTACACAATATGCTGTCTATGCTACGCTCACTACGGGTATCGAAACCTAGTTTCTAGCGGCGTGAGTTCATAGACATACTTCAGTGCTACTGAGGGGCCCATTGGGACAAAGTCTTTATGAAGAATGGAAAAAATAATAGAGTATCTACAACTATTTTTTATTTGATTTAGAAATATATACGAATCAAATGTATAACAACCACCTTGTTATACACTCATTAATTATTAATAACAATTATTTGTAACATTATAAGATGATATTAATGTAGCTAAACAAGTGTCACCCTGGATGTCTTTTTGAGATCAGATATTATTTTACGTATATAAATTATATGCAATATATTTATAAGATTATATGAATTATATCGTGTGTTATTAAACTCAGTCTCGATGATCAACAGACAAGTAACAAAGTCAATCATAAAAGTGTAATTGGCTTAATTTCAGCTATCTGTGTCAGACAAACAAATGAAAGTGACGCAAATACCAAGTGGACACAGAGTTAAGAAAGAGAATAGTTGGATGGTAATTTAATCAACAAAGTAAACATGTTGTAGTGACATGGAGGTGAATAAAGGTGAGAAGACACAGCGTACGATTTGATATGATTTTATGCATCTTCAAGAAATTTGAGAGACTTTCAGTAAACATTATAAGTCTTTTGTACAAAAAAATACCTGTGCATAACTGGTTACCACCGAAGAACCAGTATGGGGTAACAGGATTTCTTGGAAATTTTGATCAAGTGTGCAACAAACTGAAAAGCCAACAACAGATTTTATTTTGTTTTTTGTTTTTATAGAATTTTGCGCAATGCTGCACGAGAATTATCTGTGTTAGCCGTCCTTAATTTAGTAGTGTAAGACTAGAGGGAAGGCAGCTAGTCATCACCACTCACCACAAACACTTGGGATATTCTTTTACCAACGAATAGTGGGATTGACCGTACATTATGACGCCCACGCAGCTGAAAGGGCGAGCATCTTTGGTGCGACGGGGATTCGAACCTGCGACCCTCAGATTACGAGTCAAACGCCTTAACCCACCTGGCCATGTCGGGCTTCCAACTTTGGAAAATCAGTTTATTTTGGATATAAATTTCTATGATTCTGTAATGACGTGAGTATTTTAACAAGTGCAATATAAAAAATAATGTGAACTCCTGCTATATCGAGGCAATGTGTTCCACTCAGAGAAGACATTACTTACGAAGAGTTACTGAGTGTTTCTCGACTCCTAAATTATTCATCATCTACATGAGTAACACTAATTAACACTTTGAATAAATCATGCAGGGTCCGGCAAGGCCAGGTGGTTAAGGCACTCGACTCGTAACCTGAGGCTCACGGATTCGAATCCCAGTCACACCAAACATGCTCACCCTTTCAGTCACGGGGACGTTATAATGTGACATTCAATCCAACTATTGGATGGTGAAAGAGTAGCCCAAGAGTTGGCGGTGGGTAGTAATGACTAGCTGCCTTGCCTCTAGTCTTACACTGCTAAATTAGGGACGGTGAGCGAAGATAGCTCTCGTGTAGTTTTGCGCGAAATTAAAAAACAACCAAAAAATTCCTGCAACACTAAAGTGGCTGGCGAATATTTGCAATTCAGAAGGACAAACAATAAAATGACTTCAAATGCTCCACTAGTACAGCTTTAGCTTCATTCATTACCCTCTTGGAAACCATTACACACATCACTCTAAAGACTGAGGCAATATGGAAAATACAAGACAGAAAAAACTGACAATTTAATGTAATTCACTATGGAAAACACAAGACAGAAAAGACTGCCAACTTAATGTAATGCACTATGGAAAACACAAGACACAAAAGACTGCCAACTTAATGTAATGCACAATGGAAAACACAAGACACAAAAGACTGCCAACTTAATGTAATGCACAATGGAAAACACAAGACACAAAAGATTGCCAATTTAAAGTGAGGCACAATGGAAAACACAAGATAAGAAAGACTGCCACCTTAAAGTAAAGCACAATGCAATCTATAAAATAACATACATAAGTGAAAATGAAAAACTTGTGTGATCTAACAAACAATTAAAAGACGCTCAGTAAAAAATACAAGTTTGAAACCAGTTATTCAGCACATCAAGAATACTACAGAAAAATATTAATGGTAGACAGCTGTTTCATACAATCTAAAGAGAAAAGAAAGTGTGTGTTTGTGTGTTCTTCATATAGTTATAAAATTAACTACACCAGTATGGTTTGAGAAATTGTTTTACGTAGAGGAGTGAACAACGTTTCGACCTTTTTCGGTCATTGTCAGGTTCACAAAAAACAGATATAACTGACCGATAGCTGACCACATGTTTAAAGGGGTTGTGTAACTGAGTGTAGGAATGTATAGGGTGTGCTTAGATGTTTGATTATATTTATTAATATAATTTTAAAGGTGTTCCTTTCTATTGGTTTATTTTGGGCTTGAGTTGTTGTATAAATAAGGCTTCTTTAATTTTGCATTTGTTTATGTTTGTTTCTTTATTTAGTATTTGGGTGTTTTCTCTGGTTATGTTATGTTTATTTGATTTTCAGTGTTCGTAAACGTGTGAAGGTGACTTTTTGTGTTCTTTAAATCTGATTTCCATTTCTCCACTTGTTTTTCCAGTATAGAATTTGTTGCTGTTATCACATTGTATTTTATAAATCATGTTCGTGTCTCAAAGGATGTTCTTCATTTTTTTAATGTATTCATTCGTGTTCATTATGACTACAGCGTTTCCTTTATCTGCTTTTAGAATTTTTTTGTGTTTTTTAAGTTTTTAATGGAATTAATATCTCTTTTTGTAAGATTGTTTTTTAAGTTTCTGTTCCGTAAAATTATGTTGATGGTTTTATGAGAAAATTCTTTGAAAAAATCGTATAAGATGTTGTTTTTAGGTATTTCTGGAAAATATTAATTTTTAATTTTTTCTGGGAAGTTTGGAGGTCGGATGTCAATAAAATTGTCGAATTTGTCTTCTTTCTGTTGGTTGTTTTCGATTGTTTTCTTGATTTTGTTTTATGTGGAAAGAATCACATGTCTCCTAGATCTTCTAAACATGTTTTGATTTCTATGGTTGGAATGTACCTTGGTGCTATTGTGAAGTTAAGTCCTTTGTTAAGTAGATGTATCTCGTCTGTGTTTAATAGTCGGTCGGATCTGTTAATTATGAAGTAGTCAACGGTTTGTCATGTTGATGTCTTTTCTGATATTTACATTTTAGTTTTTCAACTTTTTGTTGTGGCAGATCTTTTTGTCTTTGTCATTCTTAGTGTTCATTTGGTTTATGTTTCGTTGTATAAGTCAGTAAATTTCTAGTTTAATTACAATCTTGGTAAATACATAGCATGGGCATTTTCCAAATAGGTGCATTTTTTGTTTTTGTAAGTCGTGTAGTTCTTTGTATTTCACGTTCAACATGGCTTTAAGTAGTTTTCTCTGTAAATTTTAGATAATGTTTGTGCATCGATTGAAATTTTTGATGGTTTTAGCTTTACAAAGTCAGGGGTTAGTTGTTCCTTTCTACATTGTTGAATTAAATAGATGTCATTTCTTCCCTTGATAATTCTTTGGTTTAAGTTTCTTAGTTTCTTTACGATCGTATGAGCGTCTGATAAATATTAGTGTTATGAATGTTAGTTCAAACATAAATTAAAAATTTATGTTTTCCATAAACACTTGCTGTTGTTGTTGTTTTGAATTAAGCACAAAGCTACACAATGGGCTATCTGTGCTCTGCCAACCACGGGTATCGAGATCCGGATTTTAGAGTGTAAGCCCGCAGACATACAGCTGTGCCACTGGGGGCGCCATAAACACCTAAAAACATCTTAAACAATTTTTTCAAAGAATTTTCTCACAAAACCATCAACATGATTTCACGAAACATAAAATTTAAAAAACAATCTTACAAAAAGAGACATTAATTCCATTAAAAACCTAAAACAAACAGAAACATAAAAATTCTAAAAGCAGATAAAGGTAACGCTATAGTAATAATAAACACGAATGAATACATACAAAAAATAAATAACATCCTATCAGACACGATCAAATTTAAACCAATACACACAAATCCAACAAAGACACACGAGACGCAACTGAACAAATTACTACTACAAATGAAAAAACTCACACAATTTCACAAACACTTTATTCCTACCTACGCAAGACCGACTCACGCACACCACAAATGTACGGCATCCCCAAACCTCATAAACCAGATTGTCCATTACGACCAATAATGTCACATATGAATCGTTTAATTACAATCTTGGTAAATACATACCAAGGGCATTCTCCAAATATGTAACATCAGCCAGCTCATTCATCAAATACTTTTAATTTCAAGTCTAATCTTAATCAATTGAATCATAAAGCCTTAATAGTCACTTTCGATGTTATATCCCTCTTTACAGAAGTCCCAACCACTGAAGCCTGCAAGATAACCTTAGAACTCTATATCCGAGACCCTAATCCATCTATAGATATTCCCAGTAACCAATTAGCAACCTCCATAGAATTCACCTCGATAAAGACAAACTTCATATTCAACAAACACAACTATATACAAACAAATGGCCTAAGCATGGGCAACCCAGTATCACCAGTTCTAGCCAATATTTTTATGACACAAGTTAAAACATAAGCAATTAACACAGCATTACATCCACCACTATACTGGTACAGATATGTAGATGACACGGTTGCGGGATTCATATCTACAACACACACACTTAATTTTTCAATCACATTAACTTTATACATCTCAACATTGACTTCCATTGTGAACAGGAAGAAAGCAATCAAATATCATCTCTTAATCTCAAAATTTCAAGAACCGATACATAATGTAAAACAGAAATCCATTGAAAAATCACCCATACTGAGCTAAACATTCCTTGGGACTCAGCACATGAAAAAAAAACTCAACATACTAAAAAACCAAATAAACACAGCCATAAAACTATGCTCACTAGATAAAATTAACGATGAATTAGATAAAATAAAATAATGCTTCAACATCTATAAGTTTCCTCCACAAACCGTAGAAAACATTATACGCACACACCTAGACAGAAAGCAAAATCAACCAACCAAAGTAAATATATCTCACGAATCAAAAAATCACAAAACCATATACTGCTGTATACCATATATTCCCGACATCAGCAGACAAATAACGAACATTTGGAAAAAACTAGTAACAAAATATGACATTCCAGTTAATACCAAATTTATTCATAAACCAGGCACAAGACTGAGGTTTTGTAAAACCTACACTGACAAACACCACACCAACATTATTTATAAAATACAATGTGATAACTGCCACAACTTCTATATTGGAGAAACAAGTAGAGAAATGGAAACCAGATTTAAAGAACATAAAAAGTCACCTTCACACGTTTTCAAACACTGTAAGTCAAATAAACACAAAATAACCATAGAAAACACTCAAATACTAAATAAAGAAACAAACATAAACAAATGCAAAATTAAAGAAGCCTTACTTATACAACAACTCAAGTCCGAAATAAACCATTACAAATAAACCCCTTTATATCTATATTAATAAATATAATCAAACATCTAAGCACACCCTATACATTCCTTCACTCAGTTACACCACTCCCCTCAAACATGAGGTCAGCTATCGGTCAGTTATCTCTTTCGTTTTTGTGAACCTGACGATGACCGAAGAAAGTCAATACGTTGTTCGCTCCTCTACATAAATTTCTTTCTAAACCCTTCCAGCCGTTTTTACACATATATTTTTCTTTATAAGTGGGTTTTTTGTCATCACAAATTATTACACCAGTGTTATGCTGGAGCACCACTTGAAAGATTGCAGTCATTGGACTTGATCTTTTGCACTAATCACCAAATTAAATATATCAAGGTTGTAGTAGGATGTTTCATCAAACAGCCATCAATTTATGTTGTTCTAAACAAGGAGATAGAAACACTACAAAGGCAATTTGTTTCAAGATTTGTGATATCTCTGTAAGTTCATTCATATCAGAGATAAAACTTTGAAGTAGCCATATTTGCAGTGATATTTCAGTATCTTAAAGTTTAAAAGATTAGTACCTTTCACCAGTAATTATTCAGTTAGTTTTTCGTTACCACGATCGGTGTTTTGGACTCATCGAGTCACGTACTACTTAGACCTCTTTATTCCTCCTGTACTGATGTTATAGTTCAGGGGTTCCCAATCTTTTGACACTCGCGACCTAAAAGTTTGAAACCCATGTGACCCCCTACTTAGGGCTTACTATCAGCAGCTTAATTTTTATTTTATTTTCTGTGAAGGAGAGGGAAAGAAACATCTAAAAAAAATTAAATTTTGTAATTATTTATTAGCAAATTAAATCACATTGGTCCAACCTGAATTCACAAAAAGAACATATATTTCTTAAAATAACATTAACATAGATTTGAACAGCTATCCAACCCAGCTAGTGAGATTCCTGATGTTGCATTTCAGCAGCAAGCTTTGAAAATCGTGGCCGAGCGCTTGTTAGAGCCAGTCTCATGTCATCTCCAACATCCAATCTGTTCCTATTCTTTGTTTTCATATTGACAAGAGTGGAAAATCCTGCCTCACACAAGTTGGTAGAAGCAAGTGGAACAAGGACACGTAAAGCTATCATGGTGACTTTGGAGTATGACTGATACATAGGGCACCAGAACTGAGTCACGGATTTCACCTTGAAGAGATCACAAGCTGAAGAGTCGTTCCTTAGATCCAGAAATTCATCTTGGATATCATCTGGGATGCTGGATACATCAAGTTCAGTACAAAATGGGTTTTTTACCAGGGCCTCCTGTTCCTGTGTTAGCTCATTTCAAAGACACGATTAATAAAGTTTCCTTTCGACAACCAACGTACTGCTGTGTAAAAGAGAAGGACTTCGTGGTCAGCATTCATGTCATTGAATAGGCGAGTGTTGAGTGCTTGAGTCTTCACATAATTTAAAATTTTGATTACAGATTCAAGCACTTCCTACAGAGAGGCAGGGAGAGTCTTACTGGCGAGAGCATAACGGTGAATCATGCAGTGGATGCCCTTTGCTTGAGGTGCTAGCTTCTTCTCTCTCGACTGGAATCCTGAATTCGATCCCAGCATAGCCGGTGTCCCATCCGTACAAACCCCACATACGTTTTTCCCATTGAAGATCTTCGTCTTGAAAAAAGTTGAAACTTTTTCCATGACATCATCAGCTTTTGTTGTGGTTTCAAGTGCACTGCAGAATAAGAATCCGTCTTTGATGTCACCTGAATTAATGTATCTCACGAAGACAAGCAACTGAACTTACATCTGTTGACTCGTCGAGCTGAAAGGAGAACAAATGGGAACCCTTGATTTCAGTCAAAACCTATTCATTCACATCCATAGACATTTTAGAAATGCGGCTCTGTATGGTATTATTCGACAGGGATACTTGCTACATCTATTTCTCACAAGGCTACGCGACTCCCCTGCCAAGGCTTCGCGATCCCCTGGGGGTCGGGACCCACCGGTTGGGAACCCCTGTTATAGATTCAGTTAAATATTAAGTTTGTTTTGTTTGTTTGTTTGTTTGTTTTTGGAATTTCGCACAAAGCTACTCGAGGGCTATCTGTGCTAGCCGTCCCTAATTTTGCAGTGTAAGACTAGAGGGAAGGCAGCTAGTCATCACCACCCACCGCCAACTATTGGGCTACTCTTTTACTAACGAATAGTGGGATTGACCGTCACATTATACACCCCCACGGCTGGGAGGGCGAGCATGTTTAGCGCGACGCGGGCGCGAACCCGCGACCCTCGGATTACGAGTGCACGCCTTAACGCGCTCGGCCATGCCAGGCCTAAATATTAAGAGTGACACTACACTTTCAGTATGGTGTCCATGCAGGTATCGTTATTATTATTCTAATATGTTCATGTGTTTCGCTTCAAATCGGATTGCAAGTCTGTATTGACACGAACTGCTTATTTCACATATAACGCACACTACGTACAGCGGTATGTCTCCGGATTTACAACGCTTAGATCAGGGGTTCGATTCCTCTCGGTGGGCTGAGCAGATAGCCCTTTGTGGCTTTGCTATAAAAAAACACAAGCACGCTAGCAGTACCGACTAAGAAAAGTTTATGTAATCATCTTTTAAGTAGTTTTAGGTTAGTGCCAAAATACCGTTATTTTACTGGTTCACTGTTAAGTGGCCTTGTTAAATGTTTATTTATCAAATATATATTCACTGGTGAGAGGGGCTTAATCTTATTACCATCATGTACGCGAAAGCGATAAAGTTCACGCAGTGAATCGTTTTTGTTTTTGTTCGCGAAGTAGTTGAGTGAATTTTTTTGGAGTTTATCGAATTTAGCTTGTATGTTTGCATAATTGTGTAGAAATTTTGTTGATATATTTCTGGGCATCTTGTATGCTGTTGTGAATATGGCGTTTTGTATTGATTGAAGTAATCTTAGTTGATTCTGTATTTATCCAAGCCGAAATTGCATATTTTGTTGTTTTCTGGGGATGTATGATAGTCTAAATTACTTGTGAAAGATTGTTTGTACGGGTTGTCCATGTTAATCCAAAGAGTTCAGCTGATATTGTGATTGTTTGTACAGTGTGGTGTTCCTGCATGTTTGTCTAGTTTATCTTATGATCAGTTTGTTCTGCAAATACTACTAGGTGATTGTGAAGATGTTACTTATATCTTTTGAAGATATTATTCGATATTGTTTAATATTGACCGTACGTTAGTGGCTACTATTGAGGGGAGTTGTTAAACTTGGGTAAAACGAAATACGTGATTTACTTGACTTATGAATGAATATTTGTTTGAATATCCTTATCAATACTGTAAGTGTAGTTACCAGTTTGGCCGTCTATTTTTATGCCTTTCCTTATGTCGCCACTTAATTATTTTTTGAAAACATCGCTATGTTTGAAAAACTTTGTGGAGTGACGGATGAGTCTCAGATCCAACTGGATCAGTTCCTCAAGGAGCTTCAGTCTCCAGAAAAGGAAGTCCAGCGTTACTTCCCTGAGCTATCACAGGAACAGGAGGCCCTGGTAAGGAACTCATTTTGTACTGAACTTGATGTATCCAGCATCCCAGATGATATCCAAGATGAATTTCTGGATCTAAGGAACGACTCTTCAGCTTGTGATCTCTTCAAGGTGAAATCCGTGACTCAGTTCTGGTGCGCTATGTATCAGTCATACTCCAAAGTCATCATGATAGCTTTACGTGTCCTTGTTCCACTTGCTTCTATCAACTTGTGTGAGGCAGAATTTTCCACTCTTGTCAATATGAAAACAAAGAATAGGAACAGATTGGATGTTGGAGATGACATGAGACTGGCTCTAACAAACGCTCGACCACGGTTTTCAAAGCTTGCTGCTGAAATGCAACATCAGGCATCTCACTAGCTGGGTTGGATAGCTGTTCAAACCTATGTTAATGTTATTTTAAGAAATATATGTTCTTTTTGTGAATTCAGGTTGGACCAATGTGATTTAATTTGCTAATAAATAATTACAAAATTTTAAATTTTTTTTAGATGTTTCTTTCCCTCTCCTTCACAGAAAATAAAATAAAAATTAAGCTGCTTATAGTAAGCCCTAAGTAGGGGGTCACATGGGTTTCAAACTTTTAGGTCGCGAGTGTCAAAAGATTGGGAACCCCTGAACTATAACGTCAGCACAGGAGGAATAAAGAGGTCTAAGTAGCACGTGACTCAATGAGACCAAAACACCGATCGTGGTAACGAAAAACTAACTGAATAATTACTGGTGAAAGGTACTAATCTTTTAAACTTTATGATACTGAAATATCACTGCAAATATGGCTACTTCAAAGCTTTATCTCTGATATGAATGAACTTACAGAGATATCACAAATCTTGAAACAAATTGCCTTTGTAGTATTTCTATCTCCTTGTTTAAAACAACATAAATTGATGGCTGTTTGATGAAACATCCTACTACAACCTTGATATATTTAATTTGGTGATTAATTAGTGCAAAAGATCAAGTCCAATGACTGCAGATCTTTCAAGTGGTGCTCCAGCATAACACTGGTGTAATAATTCGTGATGACAAAAAATCCACTTATAAAGAAAAATATATGTGTAAAAACGGCTGGAAGGGTTTAGAAAGAAATTTATGTAGAGGAGCGAACAACGTATTGACTTTCTTCGGTCATCGTCAGGTTCACAAAAACGAAAGAGATAACTGACCGATAGCTGACCTCATGTTTGAGGGGAGTGGTGTAATTGAGTGAAGGAATGTAGAGGGTGTGCTTAGATGTTTTATTATATTTATTAATATGAATATGAAGGGGTTTATGTGTATTGGTTTATTTTGGGCTTGAGTTGTTGTATAAGTAAGATTTCTTTAATTTTCTATTTGTTTATGTTTGTTTCTTTATTTAGTATTTGAGTGTTTTCTATGGTTATGTTGTGTTTATTTGACTTGTAGTGTTCGAAAACGTGTGAAAGTGACTTTTTATGTTCTTTAAATCTGGTTTCCATTTCTCTACTTGTTTCTCCTATATAGAAGTCGTGGCAGTTATCACAATGTTTGTCAGTGTAGTTTTTACAAAACCTCAGTCTTGTGCCTGGTTTATGAATAAATTTGATATTAACTGAAATGTCATATTTTGTTACTAGTTTTTGCTAAATGTTTGTTATTTGTCTGCTGATGTCGGGAATATATGGTATACAGCAGTATATGGTTTCGTGATTTTTTGATTCGTGAGATATATTTACTTTGGTTGGTTGATTTTGCTTTCTGTCTAAGTGTGTGCATACAATGTTTTCTACGGTTTGTGGAGGAAACTTATAGATGTTGAAGCATTATTTTATTTTATCTAATTCATCGTTAATTTTATCTAGTGAGGATAGTTTTATGGCTGTGTTTATTTGGTTTCTTTGGTTTCTTAGTTGTCAATACACACACCACAAACCACAGAAAATAAAAAAGTCACTCGACAGCACTTAAAATAAGCTTTAGGATTACAACCCTATTACACTGAACAGACCTTTGCTTTTCATAACCAACCAGATAGATACTTTAAAATATATTGTCGTATTTTCCCTTTCTAAAACAGTGTTAATCTCTTCCTTTGTAGTAACGCCATGGAATTTAAATTAACAATATCTTGTCTTCACCTCCATGCAATCTCTACAGTGGTATTAAGCATAATTATTTGTGCTTATTGCTTAAGCATCTGTGATGCTAAACGCTCTTTGATTAAGATTTTTTCATAAAATTTAGTAAATTTGTGCCAAAAAGTTTGCAACGAATAATCAATGATAATAATTGTCTAGCCGTATGAAAATTTGATCTAGAAACTGTTATTCTTCTTCGTTTGGCCTAACCAATACTTATGTATCTGTACATCATTTCACCTAATTTTCTTCTTTCTTTAAATCAGCCGTCTTTAATCTGAATGACAAAAACTAAAAAGAGTACTTTTTTTACTCTTAAGTAATAAAAATGTTAGAACAACAGCTCGTGAAATTTTTATGCACAGACGTGCGCAAAAATGTTACAAATTTGGGCTATTTTGGCTGAACAGCTATGCACATGTGACTTATATTTATTCCAAATGAGACTCGTAATGGTCGGTTGAAAAATCTATCAGAGTACTAAATTTGAAAAAAAAAAACCCATAAAAGTTAAGCATGTTTTCTTGTTAAATAAAATCATCATGCTATTGGTGTGAAAAAGACGAAAAATGAGAAAATGTATCAAAGCTGATAAATGTTACATGTTGGGAGGTGTTAAATAGATTGAAATCTGGTTTGTGAAGTAAGACTCCAACAGTTCATATTCACTGAAAATATGTGATCGTTTGGATTACCACAGCTAAAGAAAGTGGAGAATCACTAAACTATCACTCCTGTTGATAATACAAAATGGTCTTGTAGGGGTTTTTTATGTTTTTTTAAGTCACAAGACACACTGCCGACTGTGTGTCTTGATTATTTTATTGAAACCTCGAAACTGTAAAATATGTTTATTTGTAAGTTAGTCCTAATAATATTAGTGAACAAGTAATTGTTGCATATGAAATTTGTGTGAATTTAAGTCTGCTACTGTGTACAAGGAATAATTTCTTATAGCTAATGCCCCTCCACTGGCACAGTGGTATGTCTGCGGACTTACACACTAAAAACAGATAGCCCATTGTGTAGCTTTGTGCTTAATTCAAAACAAACAAAACTCTGGCCAACATTAAAGAAAAAATAAACTATTTTGATAATTCTCAGAAGCGTGCACAGTGCAAATAGCCCATTTGGTAATATTTCGCTTAACAGCTTGAAAACAAACAATTGTAATGGTGTTATTTTCAGAAAGTAGTTTGAAAGGACCTTCTCAACGAAAGTACAACGTTTCAAAATAGTTTATCGTATTGGATAGGGCAGCTTAGATGAAATGTTTCCAAGTGTACTCACCAAATCAGACAATTTTTCTTTTAATTATTTCGGTTTCTGTTGCGTAAAGAATAATATGTGTTTAATTGTTTGTCTTCATTATTATTCTGGATGCAGTATACTCTATATCCATAAAGTTACACTTTTACATGAATAACACAATTACTTACACGATCAGTTTATGTGCTTTTTAAATATCGTTCAACTGTAGTTTTACTTCTCGCACTTCAAACTGGAATTTAGAACCAATAAAATACCTTGTTCTCATATGTATAATTCATTGTATATACAATTACAAATACGTGTATTATTCAAACATGTGACAGGTTTTTTATTTTTTTCGTTGTTGAAATTGTGTATATATTCGTCTAATGTTGCTTTCGTAATTTTACAAATTGACAATAGATGGAAAGTTCTTTGACAAGGAAGTTTCTGTTAAGCCTAGTTGAAAATAACATTTAATTAGATTCAATTGGATTTTTCTCAAGCGTTTATTTAAAATAGTTTCATGAACGAAAGTGACGAAGAATTTTCAACTGAATATGATAGTTTGATGTCGAATGAAAGAAAGAAGAATTTATCTAGTGTTCGCAATCGTACTAGCAGTACTATAAGTAGACCTGACGTTTCTGTCGGGACTAACACTGCTATTAGTGTTAACGTTAACCTGTCTGAAGACTGTGGAAACAAATCATCTACAATGGGTGAAGAGTCTGAACAGATAGCTAAAAACCGAGAACAGCAGTACAAACCTGCTGGTGCAGTCGAAAATACGAACTTTAGCATGGTACGTGTAAGATAAATTCAAGTATTTTACATTTAGTGTTCATACTAATAGTAATATTACTCAGTGATATCGAGAAAACCCACTTGTATAAAAATAAATGTTTAAAAACGGCTCGTTTGGGTTGAGAAAATATTTTAGGTAGAGAAAAACGTTTCGACCTTTGGTCATCGTCAGGTTACTCAGTGTTTGAGTGTTTCGTAAGTGATCAATGCTGGATTTAAGTTTTTGAAATTTGAAATGGATGGGACAGCATCAAAAGGCAAGAGACCTCTTGTTAAACTTAAGTACTACCTGAAAGATTAGGAGCACAATTGGTGTCTCATTTTTATGGGTTTATCATTATGTTCAGTTGAACCATGGTTGTTGCATTAGTGTATATGACTACCAGAGTGTATGGATAGTTTCATAAATAAAAGCATTAATTGAAGATCTGAGGTTTAGGTGTTTGAACCTTGACAGTGATGACAGTTTTTCTTATCACGAGTAGCTTTTGTTTTATTATATATTTTTCATGAGATGCTTTGTTGCATGAAAATACAATATTTTTGTAACATTATAGAAATAGTGGTTGTCTGTTTCTACCACTTTACTCAAAAGATTTCCAATTATTAGAGACAGATATACTATGTTATGCATTTTCTGAATAATCTAAGTTGTATTTGGTTATATTATGGTAATTTAGGTTTGGTTAAATTAGTATCTAGCTCAACTAGGGGATACTAATGATACATATGTAATCAAAACTGTATATGCTGCTCAAGTAGTTTTCATCTGACAACATACAGAATTGTCATCTAATTTTAGTTTTTATTATTTGAAATTTGAGTTCTTGTTTATTAACCCTTTTGCAATGGGCTCAGCATAATATATGCAAGTTTATCTACACATTTGTACACATTAAGTGTTGGAACTGTAACTTTTGATAAAGCATGTGTATTTTCACAAAATTTTGGAGACTTTTAATAAAGATTACAAGTTTTTTATACATAAGAATGAGATTTGGTAATGATTAATTTATATTAAAGATTTGTTTGTGACTATAGAATTTGTTTCATTACTAGTCTTGAGTGCAAAGTGATTTCACGTTATCATTAAGAAAACTATTCTTTGTCCCAAAAATCTCAAACATAATCTCTAAAACCTCCTAAATACATTTCAAATGTTTGTTTTGAGTAAGACTTTATATTTTATGTTATTTTCTGTACTCTTAACTGTGTGGGATCTGTCATTTGACCAGCCTGGTAATCATCGTAAAAAAAGGCAATAAATATAAGTTGTGTGTTTTTCATGTTAGAGTGACAACATTATAGCATGAAAATACAAATGTTTAGTCTAAGCAGATTAAGTCTCATAATGCTATGTATATATATTATTTTTTGTTATATTGACCTTCCACTCGTGCCTAGCTAACATTACATAACTTGTAATAGTACACATCCACTTATCTTACATATCCAACAATATAAAATTGGCCTTTCATCTTCCCTGTCTTGGCTGTGTTTTAGTGGTCTAGTGTTTTGTAATATATAGTTACTTCAATTATTATACATCATATGTGTTTAGAAACTATTATTATTTAGAAATAATTATTAAACTTACTTTTCCTAAAATACAGAACAAATAAATCTACAAGTAAGGCAAACAATTATCTCTTCTTGTTATAACCTTTGAACTTGGTTGCTGATGGACATGGACAGCTAAGCCTTTTAAAAGTTTGTACCTGGAGGATATTAAAGAAATTGTTTTTCTAGGTTTTATGTATACAGTTGAACAACTAAAAATAACTATACTGATACCGTTTATAATCTACAATTTAATTCCAAATTTATAAAATAGTAGCTCAATAAAATTGTGAATGCAAGTCACCAAACACAATGACCTGATCTTTTCCATGCTTGTAGCTAAATGAGTAATGTGTCTCAAGTGATTAATTTGTAATGTTAAGATATTACATGGACATGAAATCAACCCAAGTTTATCAAGCAGTGAGATGTTGGGTTTATGGCTAAAAATACTACAAAAACAAAAGAAACCAGTTGAAGAAACAGCACATTCTGATCATGTAATTAATCAAAATGCAACTATTTACATAAAGGGTGTTTAACAACAACTTAAAAATAGATCCAAGTCATTCTTTAGCACTTCATTATCATCAGTACAACTTGAAGTACCGAATAGTTTATCCTTTTGTTTTGTGGTTGTACTCTAGATGCAACTTTGACAGCAATAAATGTTCAGCCTAACTTCTTCTGGCTTCTCTTTATTATTTTTAATGTTATTTGTTGTTGTTTTTTATGGCAATCTACAGGTTGCTGGTTCAGATCCCTATCACTGAATATTCATGCTCTTTCAGCCATGAAGGACATTATAATATGATGGTCAAACTCACTATTCATTGGTAGAAAGAGTAACCCAAAAATTTGCAATGGGTAGTGTTGATTAACTGTTTTACCACTAGTATACCACTGTTAAATTAGAGACATCTAGTTTATAAAACATTAAGTAGCTTTAAGTGAAACAAACAAGCAATTTTTTTTAGCATAATTTCATTACTTTTATAACTGTATAACAGTATCTTTTCTTTTTATTTTCAAATATTTAAAATATAATATTATTAGCATCAACAGTATTAACTGTCTCCCTGAGAAAGGGCTGAAAACCACCTGGACAGGTCATCTGTTTCAACAAATGGCATCACTATACAGTGATGAATAACTTTTCAGTCAGTTAGTGGATGTAAAATGGCATCACATAAAGGATGCTTAATGCTACAGTTTGTACTGTCATTGCATTGGCAAAATGGGTGTATGCCATGAATCACAAGAAGAATTATGCACTCAGTAGACTACAATACAACATTATGAAATATGAACATTAAAATAATAAATAAAAATTTTGGTTTAATCTACTCTTGAAACAAGACACTTAGGAACCCTCTCCAAGTACACCCAATATCTGTTAAGTTGTTCCAAAAATAATGGTAAATTTAAAATTTTAACTGTAATAAGAAATAAAAACATTCAAAAGTATTTTTATTAATCAAACTGGAACCTAATAAATTTATGTACTTTTGCCAATGACAAACAAGATTATTTTTGCCATTACAATAAAACTAAAGCTATTCCCTACTGCTGCTCTGTTGTTGAATCTTTTGTCCAGTGATAGGTTGTCCAAATGCTTGAAAAAGTGGTTGTCAGTGGGTGACAGATCTGGGAAGTAAGTAAAGAGGGTGAGCCAATGTTTAATTTTCCATGTCGTTGACCTTCTGCAAGGTTTTATAAGCAACATTTTGCAGAGCATTATCAAAAAGCAAGATTGATTCTCTTCAGTTGCCCCTCTGTCTGGAATCCTGTACGTGGTGAGGGGACCTCCCAGGGAAGGTTCTGTTCTGTCTGGTTACCTTCTCTGGGATCTAAACATCCACCCACGTGTTTGCCGTGTGTGGCGACCCGTGAAGGTGAGGAGAGGATCCTGGTGGTTGAGGGGTCCAACCCTAACACACCACTTTGGCCTCAAATTCCTGTAGACGGGCGGCCCTTGGGTGGCCCCCCTTTGGTCAATCGGCTGGTCCACCTGGGCTAGAGCCAACCAAGTACCAGTGTTGGAAGTT
Organism: Carcinoscorpius rotundicauda; assembly: GCA_011833715.1. Classification (NCBI taxonomy): domain Eukaryota; kingdom Metazoa; phylum Arthropoda; class Merostomata; order Xiphosura; family Limulidae; genus Carcinoscorpius; species Carcinoscorpius rotundicauda. The sequence continues at coordinate 96,772,186 of CM022396.1, read as the reverse complement.
CTCAACGGGTGTTGTGGACATTGTGCCTGATGCTGGTGTTTGGGTATAGTGCTCACGAAACCCTGGCGTTGCTGCATTGTCCTAGCATGACTTTGTAGTGCATCCCCTTGTAGGGCTCCATGGTGGGTGGGGTCAGTGAGTACCGAAACTTTTCTCTTTCCTATGGATCCTTCAAAAAATTTAAATAAAATTGTAAAAAGTCAATGGGTAAACGACCACGTCTTGAATACTCAGAACAGCAATCTCCAACATCAGTAACACACGTACCTCATTTTCTGATATTGCATTCTCTTTCAGAAAAACCTTTAGGGCAAATGTCCCCTTTTTTTATTCAAAAGGGGCTAGAGGGACTTGCTGGCTCTCCAAAGTCAGTAAAGAAGCTTCGATCTGGTGACATACTGGTTGAAACATCCACATCCCAACACAGTGAACTCCTCTTGAAATCAAAGGTAATTGGCGATATACCTATTGAGGTTACACCCCATGCTACTTTGAATACTTCACGAGGAGTTATTGTTGAAAGGGATTTGAAGAATGTTCCTGAATCGGAGATTCTCGCCGGTCTTTCCACTCAAGGAGTTTCTGCAGTGAGGCGCATCTCCACTCGCAAAGATGGAGTTACACTGCCAACAAATACCCTGGTTTTAACATTCACTTCACCACGAGCACCCGCCACCATCAAAGCAGGTTATCTCATTTGCAGGGTTCGGCCATACATTCCAAACCCTCTTTGATGTTTTCAATGTCAGAGATTCGGCCACTCAAAGACATCTTGTCGTGGTTCCCTGACATGTGCTCGTTGTGGAGGCAAGGACCACGTTGCCTATGATTGTGACATAAACCCACATTGCGTCAACTGCAATGGTTCTCACCCCTCTTACTTTCATTCTTGTCCAAAATGGTTGGAGGAAAAAGAAGTGCAGCGTTTGAAAACGACACATAACATTAGTTATCCTGAGGCTCAGAAATTGATGTCCACAATCCCTTCTCGGACATATGCTGCTGCACTCCATTCCACAACTACAGTGGAAGTGCAGACCAATCTCTCTGTGCCTCCAAAAGAATCATTTTCAAAACAAATGAAAAGCCTTTTGACCTCCGTGGTTAAAACAGTAGATGAATCAACTTCCACACCCATCTCTGTTCCTCCCATAACTTCCAACAAACCTCAAGATCCATGTCCTTCAATTTCAAATACAGGCATTTCTTCTGTTACATCATTTTCTCCCACCACAATAAACAAAACAATTATTCGTCCGCGTCCTCAGTCACTTGATTCCTCTTCCAATAACAAAAACCTGCCCACTCGACCCGGAGCAGGATCCATGGAGGTTGATAGACCTCCTCCGAAGAAAGACAGTAAAGACAAAACACGAGGTCGTAAACCGAAGGGTTCTCCAACCACTTCACCTGCCCGTCCTTAAAAATGGCCACCTTGATACAATGGAACTGTCGGGGTTTACGTTCTAATCTGGATGATATCAAAACACTGATTGCTTCCTACCATCCTGTTTGTCTTTCTCTACAAGAAACATTTCTCAAATCTGTTGATACAGTCTCCATCCGGCAGTTTTCTCTGTACAGAAATGACAAGTTGTGTGATGTTCGAGTACATGGAGGGGTGGCACTTTTGGTTGATCAACATGTGCCCACCCTGTCTTTGTCACTCAATACACCCTTGGAGGCCGTAGCCATCCCTATTTCCTTGGGTTGTACCATCACTGTTTGTTCTCTGTACCTGTCCCCTGGAGAGACATATGATCAATCAGACCTGGATGCTCTCGTTGAACAGTTACCATCTCCATTTCTAATCCTGGGGGATTTTAATGGACACCATCCTCTCTGGGGAAGTGCTGTTATTGATGGGAGGGGTCGATCTGTAGAGCAGATGCTCTCTGATCACGATCTTTCTCTTTTCAATACTGGTTCTTCCACTTACTTTCATGCACCAAGTCAGTCATTCACTGCCATTGATCTCTCAGTTTGCTCCCCTTCATTATTCTCCCATTTTTCATGGAGGGTTGACAGTAATCCACTAGGCAGTGATCATTTTCCGATCATTTTGAGAGAGACTGGCCGTGGTCGATGCCACCCTACCCGCGTGCCCCGGTGGAAGCTAAATCAGGCAGACTGGTCCACTTTCACTGCTCTCGCAGAACTTGATCCTGTCATCGTAAATCAGCCATCAATAGACCACTGTGTTGCAGCGGTAACTGACTGTACTATAATCAGTGATGTCGAGAAACCCACTTGTTGAGAACTTTTATATGCAAAAACGGCTCTTCTGGGCCCAGAAAAGCCGTTTTTGCATATAAAAGTGACTGTACTATACATGCAGCTGCTCAGTGTATTCCTAAAACCTTGACACGTTTTCCATAATATCCCCGTCCATGGTGGAATCCTGCTTGCCACTTAGCATGAAAGGCTCAAAAACAGGCCTGGGATACTTTTCGTAGATATCCCACACTTTCAAACCGTGTTGCTTCCCAACGGGCTCGTGCACATGCTAGGTGGGTAAGACGTCAAAGCCAGAAGGAATCTTGGATTAAGTTCACAACTAGCATATCTTCTACCACTAATTCCAAGATCATATGGGACAGGATTCGAAAGGTTAATGGGCACTACAATTCTGTCTCTTTCTCGATCTTATTCTCTGATGGTCAGGAGGTGACTGATGTCCTGAGCATCACTAACACTCCAGGTGAAAGCTTTTACCGGGTATCAAGTACTTCTGCTTGTTCCTCCACCTTCCTGGCCATCAAGACTCGGACAGAGCTATCACATCTTTTGTTTCGAACTGACTGTTTCTTTTACTATAATTGTCCCTTTACCCTCGTGGAACTAAAAATGGCACTTCATCAGTCTGCCTGACGATGTACACTATGATATGCTGCACCATCTATCTCCTGCTTCTCTTGATAACCTTCTGATTGTCTTCAACCAAATCTGGCAGGAGAATTTTTTTCCTGATGCCTGGTGCCAGGCTATTATTTTACCTTTCTCTTAGCCAGGGAAATATCCCAAGATTCCTTCAAACTTCCGTCCAATTGCTTTGACGAGCTGTCTCTGTAAGACCTTAGAAAGGATGGTTAATTTTCATCTTGTTTGGTTCCTTGAATCAAACAACCTCCTCTCTCCCACTCAGTGTGGGTTCTGTCGACAGCATCCCACCACGGACTACGGGATTTGTCTTGAAACATCTATCAGAGAAGTCTTTCTCAACCGCCAACATCTTCTATCAATATTCTTTGACATAGAGAAGGCTTACGACACAACATGGAGGTATGGCGTTTTGCGAGACCTCCATACATATGGGTTACGTGGCCATCTACCCATGTTTATTAAAAATTTTTTATTGGACAGGAGATTCCTAGTTCGTGTGGGTTCGGAACTTTCCTGTTCTTTTGTACAGGAACTTGGAGTTCCTCAAGGCTGTGTATTGAGTGTCACACTCTTTATTATAAAGATAAATGCCATCACTGAACAACTGTTGCGAATTGGCTGTGTGTCGATGACTTTCACATCTCATGTCAGTCGTCAAACATGAGATATATTGAGCGGCAACTACAAACTGCCCTCAATCGTGTACGGAAGTGGATTCTGGTGAATGGCTTTAATTTATCTCTCTCTAAAACTGTATGCATGCACTTTTGCTGTCGACGGGGTATTCACCCTGATCCTGAACTTCATATCGGTGAAGTTTTGCTGCCAGTGGTCCCAGAGACCAAGTTCTTGGGCTTATCTTTGATCGTAAACTGGCCTTTATACCACACTTAAAGCAGCTTCGGGTCAAATGCACAAGAGCACTGAACATCCTCCGTGTCCTATCTTTTACTAGTTGGGGAGCAGATCGATGTTTAGTGTTAAAGTTATATCGTGCTCTTATTAGATCGAAACTCGACTATGGATCAATGGTCTATGGCTCTGCCAGACCCTTGACCTTAAAGATGCTGGATTCCATTCATCACCAAGGACTTCAACTTTGCACTGGGGCTTTCCGTACCTCTCCAGTTCAAAGCATATACATTGAATCTCATGAACCTTCTCTACATCTTCACTGTTTGCAACTATCTTTACAGTATACTTCAAAACTTCATTCCTTACCAAAACATCCCACCTAGGAATGTGTTTTCCTTCCTCAGTGGGCAGTACTTTTTCAGAACAGAAGATCTGTCATTGCTCCGTTTGGCCTTCGCATCGGGCGCAATTGGAGGAATTGGATCTGTCCTTGGATAACATTGCAGATTCCACAGTTCGGCCCATCCCATCATGGCTTATTACAGCCCCCAAATGTGACCTTTCTTTCAATCACCTAAAAAAAGGTAGATACTCCAGATTGGAAGTACCATCTTTTATTCAATGAATATCTTTCAAACAATCATTCCGTTCCCATTTATACAGACGGTTCCAAATCAGGTAATTCAGTGGGCTCTGTTATGGTTTGCTATGGGTCAGTAGTTGCGCACAGAATCCAGTCTACAGCTTCTGTGTTCACTGCTGAACTGTATTCCATATCTCTTGCCCTTGATCATATTGCAGCTGAGCAGTACTCCAACTGCACTATTTATACTGATTCACTTAGTTCTATACTTGCCTTGGAATTGCTACACATTAGCTCACATCCTATTCTCACTGATATTCAAAACTGACTGGCCCATTTTTCATCAACAGCTACTTCAATCCAGTTTTTCTGGATACCATGCCATGTTGGTATTCGCAGGAATGAACTTGTAGACATGGCACCTAAATCTGTCTGCTCCAGCACATCACCCCTATGCCTATTCTGTACATGGACTATGGTGTTGTCTTCAAGGCTCGGCTCCATGCTAGCTGGCAGTCCATTTGGAGTGAGCAACGCGACAACAAACTTTTTCAAATCAAACCCTGTATTGGACTTTGGCCATCCAGCTTCCATAAAGTTTGGAAGGAGGAAGTTGTTCTTACTAGGCTACGCATTGGTCACAGTTTTTTAACTCATCATTTTCTTTTATCTGGAACTGATGCACCAATGTGTAGTTTGTGTAACACTCAAATCACTATCAGCCACGTTTTACTTTTTTGCCATCATTACAATTCTCAACAACGGCAATATTTTAAACATATTTTTTCCCACGGTCAGTCTGTAACATTGGACAGAGTTATTGGTGATGGTGACTCTGTCCACCTTGATGTTTTTAATTTTTCAATGGCCATTAATCTTTTTAATCTCATTTAAGTGTTGCATATTTATTCACTACACCTTTTTAATTGTGGTTTGTTTTTTTTACAGTTTTAATCTTTCTCATTCAATTTGACTTTGGACAATGGCCAGAACATTAAATAACTCGACACCAGGACTGGAAAGGCCAACTTCAGGTGACTAACACTACTGTTTGAACTACTTGTTAGTTGTCCTGGCGAGTTGTTATTATACTTTTGCTGCATGTCATTTCACACTTTTACTACTTTACTTTTTAGTACTGACCATACTGACCCATAACCTGGAACAAGGACTGAAAAGACTTACTTCAGGTGACTGATGGTGGTTTTTATACTTATCTGTTTGTCTTCCTGGCGGGTTATGATCATTACCATTCTGCTGCAGGTATTCCTTTACATCTTTGTTGACTGGATGTCAACATTGGTTTTTGTGCCATTTTCTGTTTTAATTGCCATTTTGCTTTTATCTTCAATTACTTTTACAAATTTTTCTCCATTTACTTGGCTTTTATCTTTTTACTGGACATTTGGCCACTCATTTTTACAGTTTTGCTAAGTGTCTTTTAAAACTTCTATTCTTTTACATTTTGATACTGGTTGCTATGACACATAACCTGGAACCAAGACCGGAAAGACCAACTTCAGGTGACTGACGGTGGGTCTTAAACTTACCTGTTAATCTTCCTGGCGCATGTGATCATTACCTTTTTGCTAGAGTAAATACCTTACAACTTTTTATACTCTGCCTTCTATCTTAAAGTTGTATACTACGTGTCAACATTGGTTTTATACTTTTTTGTTTTACTTTCATTTCCATTTATGTCTTTTACTATATTTACTTTATTTTTACATTTTTACCAGATGTCTGGGGCAGATAGCCTCGCTGCTTTGTGCCATGAAACACTAAATCAATCAATCCTCTTCAGTTGACTAATGCTGGCATTTTTTATGCAACTTTCTGTGAAATTTTTTCATTCGTTGACTGTAAACCTCTCCAGTTTCTTGAATTTGAGGTGAAGATGGTATGATCTTCATCCTAACCCTATGTGGATGTCAGTTCCCAGCAGCATGACTTAGTTGTCTTGCTGAGTTCAATCTTATGCACTCTAGCCGTTCTACAGCTGGGGGCACTTTCATTGGGTTTTGTTGTTTTGTTCCTCACACACTTGAATGTGCTTCTCTGTTTTTCTGCTCATATGCACCACACCTTTTTCAATGGGTAAAGAACATATTTGGTTCAGATGTGGTGCAGTCTTTCACATCATATCTGACTCGTATCAAGGTGAAACAAGAGGTAGGTATCCTTTAAGTATTAAAAGTACACAGAGTATGCGAGTGGAGATAATGTACCATATTGGACGTTATAATTTTCCTATACTGAAAATGCATTTCTGATCACTTTTTTACCTCTCACACTTGCCATCATTTGTTCCAACTGAAAAACCAGTGCTACCATTTTCTGCAGAACTAGAAAGAAAAATTTGGTGGAATTGAAAAGAGGTATTCGCATGGGTAATGAGTGTATGTGGCTCTCTCATTCCTCAAGGGTTGTTACATGATAATTTGCATGAGATACAAAATCAAATGAATTTTTGTTTTGTTTTTTGCATGTAGAGAGCAGCACCAAACATGAATGGCTGCTTATGTAGTAGGTGGTAAGTGCCTGTTGAAAATACATATTCAGTACAGGAAAATTATGACTTAAAGTTGACAATTAAGCTACCATCCTTTGTATTCAGTTTTGTGTCCACTAATTCAATGGGCAACCATGGCACCTGCATTTTAATGTTAGGGTTGTACAATAAAATTAGAAATTCTAATGATTTAAATGTTGCTTCGATGTACAACGAGTATTTATTTCTTCAAAAACAAAATTGTGTGTGTTCACCTGCAAACACAGTTTTAATGGAATTATCTCTTATATCAAGTTGGTATATTAATTTTTTTTTTATAAAAATTTCAGTTTCTTAGAAATGTCTTTTCTACAGTAGGATTTACAATAAACATCAACTGTTCTGTGGTAAATATACACTTTGATTTTCATTGCTGAAGAAACAAAGCTGACCAGTTAATCATTGGATATGTTTATTTTTCTGAACAGTATCATCACTGTGTAGGTCATGACCTCTTATATATGATAATAAAATGTACTTAAAACTTGTCATTAATCTACATCAATAAATGTAACATGAAAACATGTTTTTTTATTTAAAACAGCCTCAGTCTATGCTTGTCTGTTTCATGTAGTGCACATGCATCCTTATTCTTCTGTTCAGGTTTTATTGCTTCAATAATACATCTTCTGTAGTGTCTAAATACTTAGAATAACATGAAATAATAATCAGTGATGTTGAGAAAACCCACTTGTAGAGAAATATATATGCAAAAATGGCTCGTTTGGGTTGAGGAAATATTTTACATAGAAGAGCGAGAAACGTTTCGATCTTCTTTGGTTGTTCACTCTTCTATATAAAATATTTTCTCAACCCAAATGAGCTGCTTTTGTATATATATTAGAATCACGTTACCTATACATGAGTCCAAACAAAAATATATAACGTCCATATTCTGCCATCTTGATTTTCTAAGCTATGAGTACATGTGTAAAACCCACCAGAGGAGCCCTTCCAAGCCTTCTCTGTCCTCCAAGGCAATTATAAATTATTTATAAACATGTTTATAACTAGTTAAAAAGTAAAGTACTCTACATAAATGTTATAATATTTTTATTATTTTTTGATAGTGAAATACTGTGGTTTAGAAGTGCTTGATTTGTGTTGAATAATAATATTTTTTGTTTTACTTATAGCTAAGTTAGAAATTCAAATAAACTGCAGTTGTCTTGGGACATTCTGCCCTGGTGATTGGTATATCTTTCATATTCTAAAATGGAAATTTGAAATTGTTTCAGTAACCTGGATAGTTGTAACACTTGGAAACACTAATTTTGATTACTTGATTATTTTTGTTATTAAATTATTTGTCAAACATCTCCAGGTTTTCAGTTTAACAGTTCAATTGTATTGTTGTGTTAACAATATTTTCTCAGCATGCACATAAAACTATCGTTAATGTCAAACTTGTTAAGTTCCTCATGTGTAGAATGGGGAAGCTTTATCTCTTCAATTGTATCTAAAACATTTTCATTTGATTCAGCTGATGCACACAAGACTTGATTAATCATTATCCGTGTATAATAAAAATTATTTCACCTTTTAATATTCAGAAACTGTATATATACACATTTCTTTATATTACAGGAACGTGGGTTAGAAAATACAGACGTAACTTTTCAAGGTAGTGGATTAAGTGTTGATGGTACGAGAGATGACCAGGTTACATCTTCAGGAGGGCCTGCAGATCAGGTTTGGGATGAAGAAGAGGAAGAAGAGCTGAAGTATGGTGCAAAGCATGTTATCAAGTTGTTTGTTCCTGTCACGTTGTGCATGCTTGTTGTCGTGGCAACAATAAGTTCCATCACATTCTACACAGAAACTAATGTTTATTTGTAAGTGCACAGTTTTATTTTGTGAAGTGAATATGATAGTTGAAAGTATATCCTTTTTATAACTCCCTTTGTGAATTTAATAATAACTCGATATCTTGGTGATAACAAAAATTAATTTGCATTTGGAACAAATTAAACCATTCTTGTTCACCAAATTACTAAAAACTGAGTTGTTTAGAACGATGACATTTTTTAGCTCTGACCTGTGTAAATTTTTGCCTGAGGTTATGAATCAGGTAGTCTTGATTTTTTGCAACCTGTATAAACAATCAAAATTTATGAGATGCAAGTATTGTTATCATTTTTGAGTTCCTAGATTGAACCCACTACTGAAACAAGTTTTTGTACTAACTATCGGTCTGAATAAGATACTTCAAAGGATGTTCCTTTTGGTCAACAGGTCTTTATATGATTGTTTCTGTTGGGTTATTTCAACTGGATCTTTTTACATCATCTTAATGTGAAATATTTCTGCATTTTCATCCCTGGTTTGAAATGTTTTAACAGATACTAACATCTTGACATGTACATATTCTTTCATTATGGTTTTTTCTGTAGATAGGGGGCTCCAGCTGTAAGGTTCTGCACAGTGTATCATTATGGCCAGTTCAACTCTGATCCTATTCGGATGTCTGACACATCTAAAATGAAAACTTTCTTATACATTTTAACTCTACACAGCTAGTAAATACATATTAGTATGTGTTGGGCCTATATAAGAGAATTTTTATACATGTTAAAAGGATTTTAATGACAAAGTTTACAGTTCCATGTAAATATAAGAAGTGATATGACAGAAAAGTTCACAAAAGATTTATATTTAAATACTCATAAAATAACGTGTGAACATCCTTATTATCATGGTATATAATTTATTATTTAACTAGCAGACAATTGGAACGTTACTTTTTATGTACAGGATTGTAGGTCTAAACTGTGGTCACTTTTATTTTTAGTCCACTATCTTGATAGGAATTACATGAATGCCAGATATTAAGCTGATATATTAAAATATTTCACTTTTAAAATTAATAGAAAATAGTTCTAATTACAGACACTGAAACCTACATGTCAACTTGTCTTAACCTAACGTTAATTAAGCCTTTATTAAGTATGGTCTTATTTAATAAAGAGATAAGTCACCAATGTAACTTGTGTACAGTTTTTACTCTAATTATAGCTAGATTTTACCATACCTTTCTTTCAGTTTTGCTGTCCAGATATTCATTTCATGGTTTTAGTGCACAGACTAATATTGGGCTATAAATACTCTTGGTGCTAAGCAATATCAAATCTATTGTTAAAAGTTGATATCAAACAGTTTAATTTTATAAAAGTAATAGATTGTGTATGTGTCTATGTATGTATATATATCACCATTATAAACTTTTATTCATTAAACTAGGTCATTAATTGTTTCTTATTTCAGTATGTTTCTTTTCCACTTCAACTTGATAGGGATTATATACAAAGTATTTTTTATAATGGTTGTGAGTGTAATATACAACATGAGAAAATTTTTTAATGAGTTTTTATGTCTTCACAATTTAGCTAAGATTATATGATTAATTTGAAAGTTGTAATATCTGTTTATAATATATGTTGAATTGTAGGATCTACACACCATTCACTGACCAGACAGTGGACACAGGAACCAAAGTTTGGCAGTCGTTTGCAAATGCTTTCATTTTGATGGGTGTCATAGTATGTATGACTGTTCTACTCATTCTTCTCTACAAGTTCCGCTGTTACAAAGTAAGTTGTGTTACGTCATGCTTCTAACTAATCATGGACAGAATTACTGCAGACTTTGGAAAGCCACAGGGTTGTTATTTTGTAAAATTATCAAACAGTACACGAGTTTCTGTACAAAAGTGTGTCATTTAAAAACTAAAAACTTTGTTTTTTCTTTTAGGTTATTCATGGATGGTTAATAATATCTTCTCTTATGTTACTGTTCCTGTTTTCCTACATATATTTAGGGTAAGTTCTATAAACATTTACTTGTAGAATAATTATCACTTTATGTTAAACATAAAGTTTTGGTATCAGTTATGTATTTGAGAGCATATCAATGTAAACTGAAGATATTTTGTATGCACACATCAAAATGTTTAATTGAGCATTATATGTTGAAATGTTGTGAAATGAATCAAACCAGACAGTTTACATTTATGCTACTTTATTTTGAATTTAATTTAACTTTGATGTCCTATATTTTCATCTGACCAGTTTATACTAAAACTAAATGTATTGGCAAATGTGAATAGCATTGGAACAAAACATAAATTAATTGCTGTATGTTAAATTTTTATTTTTCCAGTGCTTCTCTCCTCAGTAGATAATAACTTGACCAAGGTTTATATTAACAAAACAAACATTGTAACAACAGTTATAACACAATTTAAGATTGCTTCCATGATTCCGAACCAGAAAGATTCCTGACTAAACCAAATAAAAGCATAATTTTTCTGATATTACAAAATCATGTGCAATATTAAAATTTTGACAGTAGTATCCACAATAATGTGTTTGAACACTAGGTTTTTGTTAGTTAACTTGTAATGAAAATTACTTAGATCCACCTGTAACCTGGGTACTCTTTCTTTATACAGCTCAAACAGATTTGAAACTTGTAGGTTACAGAAAACTTGAATACCATAGCAAGAGTTTCTAAAGTAAACTTGCTCTAAAGAAACCTGAAAATCAAAATGTTTGTATGATTTTTTAAGCTTATAATTTAAGCATTTATTTCCTATGTAACAAGAACTGCCAGTCACTGAAGACATGTCTTGCCTAGGATGTAGAGTTTGTTTACAAGCCCACTGAACTAAAGTTTCATGCTTTCTCTAGCTTTAGTTATAAGGTTGATTTCATATTGACAATATATACAATAAAAGGTACATTTAGAAGAACGTTTCTACTGCTACATTATTTTAAAAGAAAAATTTTCATCTACATGAGTGATGGAAGATGTGGGAGTGGCTTCAACAGGTACAGTGAGACTTCACTGTTGGTAATTGAAGTGAAAAGCAACAACACGTAACATAATTAGTGAACCTTCCATTATACTCCTTGTGAAAATTATCACTTTCATTTCTTTTTAAAATATAAAATCATTACTGTTGTATTTTGTTGTATGTTATTACTTGCCACTGTGTTTGTTGAAAGAATTAAAATCATTAATTCTAAAATATACTTACCGTCCACTGACACTATAGCTATTTCTCAATATCCATTGTTTCCACTGTTTCTCCATTTAAGCATTGAGAACACTTTTCCCAGCCTTTATACCTCACTTTAATGCCTTAGACAAATTCTAATTTGCAGATTTCTTCACCAGCTTACATGCACTCTTTATCTAGATCAGTGGTTTCCAACCTTTTTTATGCTTCGCACCCCTCGCAGTAATTATTTATTTAAGAATAAAGGTGAAGGTGGCCAAAACAAATTTTTATATTTAGTTTTGAATGATATGTAAACAAAAACAAAACATTTTGAAAAGAAAAATTATTACAATAAACTAAAAGTTACACAAACCCCACATGGCCCACAAAAAATAAATTTTCATCCATGCATGAAATGAAAGTTCTCTGAATTTGAGATGTTCAAATGTTCATAAGCCAATTTAAATTTAATGACTCTTTTGTTCTTGTTTATTTCTTATGAGTTTTTCAAAGCGTGGCACTTTGTTGCTCATAGCAATCTGCAAGTCTGCTTGTGCACCAAAGTGATTTCTAGATTTTGTCTTGATTGACAAAAGAGCACTAAATTCAAACTCGCATAAGTATGTCGTCATGAATGGGATGAGCACATTTAGTGATTTTTCAGAAAGTCTTGGAAACATGTCCATTGCTGAACATCAATATTGTTCCAAAGTTTTGAATCAAACTGAATTTCAAGAACTTGATTTGTGTGCAGTTCAATAAGACCTTCCTTCAGTTCTTCATCATCCGACATATTATCCATATTGAAGGAGTGTGGATTCGTAATCCATTCTTCAGAAGTTTTCGGTTCTCCTCCAAAATATCGATCAAATGACTTTGGTGGTATTTCCAAATGATCCACAATTTCTTCACACACATATGGAATTAGAGACTCATCTTCACCTATCATTTCTTCGAGTGATAGAAAAGTTGAAAGATTACCTCTTTTAACTCGTTGATACTAAAGATGTAACTTTTAGTGATGTCGAGAAACCCACTTGTTGAGAATTTTATATGCAAAAACGGCTCGTTTGGGTTCAGAAAATATTTTAAATAGAAGAGCGAACGTTTCGACCTTCTTCGGTCATCGTCAGGTTCACAAAGAAAGAGGTAACTGACCAGAAGCTGACCACATATTTGGAAGGGGTTGTGTAACTGAGTGTTGCAATGTAGAGGGCGGGGTTGGATGTTTGAATATATAATTTTATCTATAATATTAATATAGGTATAATGGTGTTCCTTTATATTGGTTTATTTTGGGTTTAAGTTGTTGTATAAGTAAGGCTTCTTTAACTTTACGTTTGTTTATGTTTTTTTATTTATTATTTGAGTGTTTTCTATGATTATATTGTGTTTATTTTACTTGCAGTGTTCGAAAACGTGTGAAGGTGACTTTTATGTTCTTTGAATCTGGTTTCCATTTTTCTACTTGTTTCTCCAATATAGAAGTCGTGGCAGTTATCACATTGTATTTTATAAATAATGTTGGTGTGGTGTTTGTCAGTGTAGTTCTTACATAGTATAGACCTTAGTTTTGTGCCTGGTTTTTGAATAAATTTAGTATTAACTGGGATGTTATATTTTGTCACTAGTTTTTGCCAAATGTTCGTTATTTGTTTGCTGATGTCAGGAATATATGGTATACAGCAGTATATGGTTTCGTGATTTTTTGATTCGTGAGATATATTTACTTTGGTTGGTTGATTTTGCTTTCTGTCTAGGTGTGTGCGTATAATGTTTTCTACGGTTTGTGGAGGAAACTTATTGATGTCGATGAAGTATTGTTTTATTTTGTCTAATTCATTGTTCGCTCTTCTATTTAAAATATTTTCTGAACCCAAACAAGCCGTTTTTGCATATAAAAATAAAAGATGTAACTTTTGTTTGAAAGCATTTAACTTTTTGCAGCATTTCAATATGTTTGGTTTTCCCTTGAAGAGATACATTCAGGTCATTCATATGAATGAATATATCACTGAAATGGGCTAGAATTTGGTTGAATTCTTGTGATTCTATTTCTCCAGGCAGATCATGGTCACATCCCTTCAGAAAAGTTTTGACTTCTTCTCGCAGTTTAAAGAAACTCATTAAAGCTCTCCCATGTGACAGCCAGCAGACTTCTGTGTAGAAAAGAAAAACTGAATGCTCACTTCCAAAATATTCACAAAGTGACTTGAAGAGGTGGTGGTTCAGAACACGACCCCTAATTCAGGTGATGGTCTTCACAGAAGTGTCAAGGACCTCTTTCAACTTTGGAGGTAATGTTTTTGATGCCAAAGCATGTCAGTGAAGAAAACAGTAAAAAATCCTGACTTATTTCCTAGCATAGCAGGAGCACCATCGGTACACACAGAACCAATAATTTAGATATCTAAATCATATTTTGCAAAGAAGTCCTTTAAACACTGGAAGACATCTTTCCCTTTTGTGGTTGTTTTCAGATCTTCACAGAACAAGAAATCTTCCATTATGGCACCATCATGGACATGATGAGTTGACTGCAATTTGCAACATCAGTTGTTTTGTCCAATTGGAGAGAGATTTTTGAGGGAGTAGCCCTGATATCTGTGATAACTTGGTCCAAAATGCCTGAACTCAAATCACCATATCAATTATGAATAACATTATTTGATAATGGCTCTAATTTATGCTTGTTTTGAGACTTCTTTTCCGAGAACAATTGTTACCATTTCTAATGCACACGGTTGTATCACCTCTTCTACAATTGTATGGGGCTTCTTTGATTTGGCTATTTTATACACCACATGGTATGAAGCCATCAGCAGTGGTTTGTCATTAGATATAAAACCTAATTTTGGAAGGGTTGCTCAGGAATCAAAGCAGGCCCTTCTACCTTTCAATGATTGAACATCACGGCCTGCAACAGGTGTTCCACCATGCCGATTGTTGAAGTATTCCTGCAGCTCAGATGGCTTCAAATTTGAGTTTGAAAGGACAGCAACACAAAGCATGCATTGGGGTTTTTGCAGATCCTCAGTTGTTTCGATGCAAATGAAACCAAACTTCACATAATCATCATTCCATTTTCTTTAACATAATGAACTTTTTTTGCATGAACACAGAATCAACAATGCACTGACTACCATAACATCACGCATGAGTTTATATACTCTGAGAAACTCTCTAGAACATTCTCGAATATACATCACATGACATCATCGATTAATTCTGGATACTTCTGGAAGTTTCTCGAGTCATGATCACGTGAATACATAACATAAATAAATAATAAACACTATAAACAGCGTTCACAAACCTAACCTAATTAGCTGTGCCAATTATTTAAGTCACTGTTACGTATTTTTTATGTTTTATGTTCTTTGTAGACTGAATGCAATAGAAAAACACAGATAACAGCTTGTATAATTTATTACACTAAACTATTAACAAATATAACAGATATAACATAAATTATGTAATAACAGTGACAGATATTAAGTTACAACATTCGAAATTAATTACAAAGCCAAATAATACTAGTTTCAAACTTCAAAATTAATCACAATACAAAATGGTACTGGCCTGTATCTAATATAATGATCTAAAATGAAAGTCACAAATTCCAGTCTAGGGTGTGAATTTGGTCCCACAAAGAAATTCCAAAGCTTAAATGAAGAAGTTCAGGAACAGTTCACAGTTCAATAAATTTGCCGACTCTCAGCACAAGCAGTAATTCAGATGAATCGTAGAGATTGACGAAATAAAATCACAGCTTCCGTAGATCTAACTTCAGTCACAAATCCAAGTTGAATAATCACAGCAAACACTTGATCTTTCTCAAATAACTGACTCTCTTCTTTTAAAATAAAACTGATGTCTGAATCTCACTCCTGTCTCTCGCATCTTCATCTGTTTATATATTGTAGGCCTAAACTCCCCGAAAGACCGCGAAAATTCTACAGGTCTCCAGAGCAATCCACGCATGTCCGTTCTTGCACGAGACTACACGTCTAGACACGTAGTCACCAGCACTTCATTTACAAACATATGATTGGACTACTTAATTCAAGAAAATTCTAAATGTTACCCTAAATGAGTAACAAAATAATAGTTTAAACTTCGAAACAATAATATAAATATGGAAACATAGATAATAGAAATGAAAATTTAAACACAACACGACATGCCGTCGCTTACAAAATATTTACACGACATTTACATAACAGTCACATTTACATTTCGTGTGTTGTTTGTTTACAGTTGTACATTAAGATTTTGGTATGCACCGGTGACAGTAGAAACGAAAGTTTATCGTAACAAAAAAGTTACGTCAGTAATAAGAAAAATAAGAAAAAAAAATCAAATATAATTTTTAAATGTATAGGACAGTACCCTTAATATAAACGTAAACACTATATAGGACAGTACCTTTAATATAAACATAAACACTATATAGGACAGTACCCTTAATATAAACAATAAAAACTGAAGTATTATCTCGCACTCCCTGGAACGCAATCTCACACCCCTGGTTGGGAACCACTGGTTTGTTGTTAGGATTTATTCAGTAGGGACACTTTTTAAAAAAAGTGTTCATTTACTGTCTTCTGCACTCAGGGAGTTACGAGAATCTCCTTTGCTCCATCTCACATTATTTGTTGGAGATCCAGAGACATTAGTTCCAACCCCTTTCTTCATTTTTTGGTCTGTTGGTTCTGATAACTGGGTCCATTTTTATTCTCAAGGATCTTTGGTTTAGGCAGACCAATGACAACAGTGTCAATGACTGTCCCAGGAGAGGTTTAACAGTGGGAGCACAGTTACATCACTTCCTGGACATTTGGAATTGTTTTATCGGAGATCCAGGTTTATCATTCAGTGTACATCACTTTAACCATTGTCTCCTCAACCTGTTACTTTTCACCTCCAACAGATTCACAGAGAGTGGAGCTTTATTTCCAGGCCATAAGAGAGTTCTTAGTCAAAAAGGCAGTAAAGAGTATTAATCCCATTCTTCCAGAATTTTATTCCTGTTTATTCATGGTACCCAAGAATACAGGATATTGTTGTTTAATCATTGATCTATCTTGGCTCAGTCAATTTTTAGATTGTCCTCACTTTGCAATGGAATATTTTTTCAACCCATGATGGCATTGTGCAATAGCACTGTGGATGGCCAAGTTCATGTTACTGATTTTCATTTCCATGCATCAAAAGCAGAATATTTCCAGATATTTCTTAAGTTTGTGCACAAGAGTCAGATTCTAAAGTTCTGGGCTCTTCCTTTTGGTCCTGCATCAGCATTTCATGTCTTCTCCATAGCTGTTTGAGCTATTTTTCTTGTCATCTGCATTCATCAAGCTTAATCAACCCCTATCAGCATTCAAGCTATGAAAAGAGCCATCAAGCTTTTATTTCTGTTCCCTTTTCCTGCTGCATGGATAGTTCTCTCTCATTTGGAGATGTGAACTTCCCTCAAGCCTCTCAATTCTTTGGGATATGCACATATAAGGACCCCTCAGTTATCACTGCTTGACCAATGGATCATGCATTTTGATTTTTTGGATCATCCTGTCTCACTGCTTAAGATCAACACTGTTATTATCAAATGGCAGTTGGATTGAAACAACTCTGGTATTGGGGTACCCATTTTACCATCTTGTCTCAAGATCCATCCATTCTCTTCAGGAATGGAGAACTTATCTTCAAGGTAATAAGTCCAAAGTACTTGCACAGAAGACAAGTCTGTCCTCCATATCGATATTCTCAAACTTTTTGCAGTACATTCTTGAGGTAAAAACTTTCATGATACATTCCAGAAATGTCAGAGTTGTTTCTTAGAGTTCTTGTCAAGGAAGTACATATTCTCAAGTCCTTTATTTTTATACCTTTGATCTTTTATATTGGATACATTCCCAATGTATCGGTCTTTAAAATGTCATGTTTCAGGAGTGAATATATAATTTAACTGCATATCGCTTGTTTCAACCCAAACAGATTCTTGCAATGGAAATGATGCTACATCCCAAGTTTTTTAGTGGATTTGCTCTCAATTCAAGTCTCCAACTGTTAATGCCTTTGCAACTTATTGGAATATTCAGCTGTAGTTGTTTTAGTCTCTAGTACTTCATCGTTGTGTATTGGTAATAGGTGCATTCAGTCAGGACTGGACAGGCTTATATCTGTATGCTTTTCTTCTGGTTTGACCATTGTTATGGATTTTGACTATAGTTCATTCTACTCCTTGTCCTTTATTGGCTAGTTCAAGCATGGTTTCTGTTTTTCCACTGTCTACAGAAATGTACATCTCTTCCTCATTTGTGGAAGTATTGTTGAGACAACCTCAATCAGATATTTTCTGCACAGATGTTCAGAAACTCAGTATTTATGCTTGGAAGTTATGTGGTCTTTTGCCTTACTTAAGAGTTTAACTTCAGTAGTTTCTCTGTACATAAGTAAATCTTTGTGTAGGCCAACCATGATTGTTTATCAATGGAAATGGAATATTTATCACCTGTGGTGTATTAAAAGGAAATTAAACAATCTTCATCAAATAATATCTATCATATCCCATTTTCTAACTTGGGTATTTGGAAACAGTCTTGTTCATACGGTGGCTTTAAATAAAGCATCTTTATCTATCCCACATTTTTATATATTCTGTCAGAAGGTTTTGAATCTTCAGTTGTATCAGGTCAAGATCTTTTTGTATTCTGCAGTACAAACATTCTTTTCAGTTACTACTTTGGTATCTCGTTTCACATCCCTTGTCTCATCCTCCTTTTGAAACATTAGCTTCATGTTCTTTGTTTCACCTTTCTCTTTGTTGTTGTTAGTTTGTTGACATCATTAGTTGGAATTGTTTGCAATCCATGTGCATAGAATATGAGGAAAGGGGAAAAAATAAAACCTTTTTGCAAATTCATTTCTCAGCAATTTCTCATTTTTATGACCACTCTAATCCTAATCATTTATTGTGTCTAGGCAGGCCCCTCAAGTGTTACATGGCTCATACTAACTTATTTCAAGGTACTTGAAACTGATTATTTATTTACTGAGATTTTTCTATTTCAAATGAGTTATTTCCCATTACTTTCATAATGGGATCTTTCTATTTCGAGTGAGTTATCTCCCATTACCCTCACAATGGGATCTTTCTATTTCGAGTGAGTTATCTCCCATTACCCTCACAATGGGATCTTTCTATTTCGAGTGAGTTATCTCCCATTACCCTCACAATGGGATCTTTCTATTTCGAGTGAGTTATTTCCCATTACCCTCATAAGGTGGTTTCACAAATTGATTCATTTGGCTATAATGGATTATTGTCACAGGATAGGAATCTTTTGTGTGTCACATCTCACCAGATTCATCATATCTCCATGTGATAAGCCACTTGGTTGAATTACCCTCTGGAAGACACTGTGTGGGGTGTTATTTGGAAAACTAGTAATACTTTACTATCTCATTACTTGCATGACTGGAAGTTTCCTATTCTTAGAATTTTTAACTATCCCCTGTTGTTATTTTGACCACATCTGTTAAAGTCCAACAAATACTCTTTATTTCAAGAGTCCCTTTATTTTTCACTGGACTTCACACTGTAGCAAGTATTGCCTTGGCAGGTATGCCTTCTCTTCCCAATTCTACACTAGTAATCACTTTCAGTATAATTACTACAGGTGGCAGTCTCAGGTATTCAGGTTGAATAAGTTGGGATTGGTTTGCTTTTAAAAATGTAGGAACGTGGTTTATCTATTGCACAGTTTCCACAGAAATGTTTGTCAGGACTCCCAGATGCATTATGTTCACCCCCAGACTCTGCTAGTGGAGCTAGGTAGTCTTTGCCACCCCTAATTTCCAGTTGCTGGGGAGGCAGACAGAAGCTTTGTTTTTTCCAGAATGTTTGTGTTCTATCACTCTTGAGGAAGAGGACAAAGTTGGGGTCAGTCGTAATAGGGTCCCTGGATGTTTTTTCCAGTTGTCAAAAGAAGAGGCACCAACCTCTGTGAGAGCCTATTCCTAATTTTTGTTTAATATTTGACAAAAAGCTATCTGGTGGAGGAGTGAATGGCACTTTTATTAATGTTGGTTTCATATGTACAAACATGAGGTGGGTCCAGGGGCAAGTGGAATACTCCTTGTCCACTTGGTTGAGGAGTGAGGAAGAATATTCATAATTTCAGAACAAAGGGCTCTGTTACTGTAGTTGAGTACGGCACATGCAATCCCAACATTCCGAGCCTGGAATTCCTAATCCAAAAACTGGTTTATATCTAAAAATTAATTACTTTATCAGGATGAGGCACTTGTATTCAGTACCTAGATAGAGAGTGCATTGAAGTTGATGGAGAAATTTGCTTAAGACATTAGAGTGGAGTTTAAAAGACAAGCACAAGCATTTTCAATGTGTAGATGGACAAAGTGAGGAAACACTGTAAATCTGTAAATATCTATTGTGACAGTGGAGGTAAGTTTGTTGGAAATAAATTTCCAGTTTAGGAAAATCTTAACCTTTGTGTAGTTCATTTTATCTTATGTTATTACTTGTTAGTGCATTTGTTAAAAGATTTCAAAGCATTAGCTTTGTGGTCCATTATATCTTATGTTATTACTTGCTAGCGTGTTTGGTGAGCAGGTGTGTCCTTCATTTGGATTATGTTTGTGGCTGTTTAAATATATATATTTTTTTTTAACAAGTTTTTAATTCTATTCCATCTTTTTTTACATGTGTGTAGGTAGCTTATTGAAAAGAGCACATTTCTGCTGGTGTCTTTCAGTTTAGCCTTTCTGTCTGTAAATAACTAACCTCACCCTTTCATACACCTATTTAATACCATTTTTTTTTCTGTCAGCTCTATTATAATTTTAGTGACATGTGTCTTTTTGAAGATGTTTTGTTTTTGTTTGAATTGATCTGTTTTGTACCAGTAATTTTTAATTTGATGTATGACAGTTTTCTATCACAAGTTTATCCAAAATGGTTTTTGCATTAGGAGAGTTCTTTAACATAGAATCATCTTTGACGATAAATGCATCAGTATTTCTTCATGGACTTAAGATATTCATAATCACTGCACCTGTAGCTATGGAATCACATGACTGGCTCTGTTAATTTAAGTAATTTACTACATGGTTCATATTCTTTCCTGTAGTTAATTTCATGGTAAACCTGACCAATACTTATTCTCATTGGACATTAATGTAACCTTTTAACTCGTTAAAGTGTTCACCCTTAGAACAAATGTATGTATATTCAACACTGTGTGTTATTTCTGTTTTAACTTTCTAAGCTAAAAAAAAAAACTTTTCTTCTAGACTACATATATGTATAGAGGAATATAAAGATACTTGTATAATTAAATTTAAATAAATACCTGTTGGAAGAGAGTTCACTTGGGAAATGGACCTGAGACAATAAAGTGATTAGAATATTCACTCTGTAGTGGATTATTATGCTGTGCATTAGTTGTATTCTGGAATATAAGAAAGTATATTTGATGTGGATGTTCTTAAATTTATTAAAACAACTAATATGATATTATTTAGTAATATTAAAATGTCAGAAATTGCTACATATAAATAATCAACTTCTTTTTTTATTCACAGTGAAGTCTTAAGAGCATATAACATTCCAATGGATTATATCACTGTGGCTGTCATTATGTGGAACTTTGGAGTTGTAGGAATGATATGTATACACTGGAAAGGGCCCTTGTTGCTCCAGCAAGCATATCTCATCTTGATATCAGCTTTAATGGCTTTGGTATTTATCAAGTATTTGCCAGATTGGACAACATGGGTGGTTCTTGGAGTCATTTCTGTCTGGGGTATGTTGTACTTACATGTACACTTACATGGGTTAACTTCTGATGTTTGTGTGTATATGATTTTGTTATTATCAAAAGATAAATGTTAGTGAACCTATATTTGAACTGTGTTTTTACTTGTGTAATTGCTTTGCTGTAATAAACACATTACTTTGTTGTTTTTATGAAACAGTTCTGCAACAACAACAGGCTGTTGACTAACTACCTGTTAAAACTTACAAAACAGTATATGTACTTTGTTCCCTGCACAACAAGGTCATAAGTCAGAGGAGTTTTAGTATAAAAAAATGGTCAGACCGACTCAATATGACTTGTTCTCATAATGAAGTAATTTTTAAATCCGATGTCTGTCAGTTTTTCGGACGTATTGATTTAAAATTATTGTCTGATGTTTGTTTGTGTATGTGTGTGTGGTGGTAAGATTTAATTACAGACAATTACAATGCCTAGTATTATGTCACAAAATAATGTTTCTGTGTAAGGACAAAGTTATTGAACCTTTATTAAATTTTTTGAGTTAAATATAGAGAATGGCTAAACAAATAATATTTTATTCTATTTATACAAAGTGATTATAAAGTCAGCAGATGTTTGGAACAGTCGAATGGAAAGTGTGAAACATATTATTTACACACATGAAAGATCATGGCATGTCCATTCAGCTGATTTCTGAGATTGGTACTTCATGGGAAGTGTGAAACATATTATGTACACATATAAAGGATCATGACATATCCATTCAGCTGATTTCTGAGATTGGTACTTCGTGAGAAGTGTGAAACATATTATGTACACATATAAAGCATCATGACATATCCATTCAGCTGATTTCTGAGATTGTTACTTCGTGGGAAGTGTGAAACATATTATGAACACATATAAAGCATCATGACATATCCATTCAGCTGATTTCTGAGATTGATACTTGTTACTCTTGGTCCCATCATTTTTAATTGCTACATCCTTTATGTCAGTAATGTTACACAATGTAGCATTTAAGTTTTCTTGGGAATTGTCCAATTATGTGTTGTAATAAGTTTTTTCAGTTAGGAATTATTGCTAGGTTGTGATAGTAAATTCATCAGACAAAGCCCTAAAACAATTTGTAGGCTTACATGTATGTATATATAAATACTTGTAAAATTTCAGTCTTTTTCATTAACTTTCTTTTTATCATGTACTGTGAATATAATTCAAATAATAAATAACTAATAAATCATATTTTTTTATGGTGTAATTATTTAATCACATGTTCTAAACCACCCAAATGCATAGGTGGATATCTTGCACCTTGTGTTTCTTATTCTGATAAATTACTTTTTACATAAGGATGATATATTTTAATTTTTCCTTTGTATGAAAGTTTTCATATGCTTGTGGACTGTATGGTGAATATGGTGTGTTTTTTTATTTATTTTAAAGTATTGGTTAATGATCAAATGATTGAATATTTGCTTTTCCAGATCTGATTGCTGTGTTGTGTCCTCAAGGTCCCTTAAGAATATTAGTGGAGACAGCTCAAGAGAGAAATGAACCCATTTTTCCAGCTCTTATCTATTCCTGTATGTTTCCTTGATGTTAAATAGTTCAGATATTTTGTTCTTGAACCAATGAATAATTTAAATAATTGTGAGGTAATGTGATTGTTTTTGGATGATAACATTGGTTTTCATAAATGTTTCTGTGGCTGGTGTGTGTACAATTTGTTCATTATAATAAATATTAATTTACAGAACCTTTATTGTGAAATAAATTTCATTAAATGAAATAAGTCACCCCTGTATTTCTTCTTCTCATTTAGCTGCAATGGCCTGGTATGTTACAATGGCTGATAACGATCCATCTAGAACCAGTGTTCGACAAACACACGATAAAGGAGAATCGGGTAAGTTATATGTACACAAAATATTTTATTAAAAATCCATAAAGAAGTCAGAATTTGTTTGGAATTATATAGAGTTATCAAAGATAACAATAGACTTTTAAAGTCAAAATTATTACAAGTGAACCCTTTCACAATAGGCTCAGAATAATATACACAAGTTTTTCTGCACATTTGCATGCATTAAGTATTTGCATTGTTACTTTTGATACAGTATGTGTATATTTATTGTTTGATAGACTTTTGTAAAGATGTTTTAATGAAATATTTTTACTAAAGATCTGTTTATTGGTGACTTGTCC
Source organism: Carcinoscorpius rotundicauda (assembly GCA_011833715.1). Classification (NCBI taxonomy): domain Eukaryota; kingdom Metazoa; phylum Arthropoda; class Merostomata; order Xiphosura; family Limulidae; genus Carcinoscorpius; species Carcinoscorpius rotundicauda. The sequence continues at coordinate 96,748,298 of CM022396.1, read as the reverse complement.
AATGGTGAAATGATTTCATGTAATGATTAAAAAAACAATTCTTCAGCCCCAAAATCTCAAAGGTTGTTTACATAATCTCTAAAACCTTCCTAAATACATTTCAAATGTTTGTTTCCAGTAAAATTTGATACCATATTTTTTTCTATACCATAACTAAGGTGGGTCTGTTAGTTGACCCACCTTGTAACCATTATAAAAAAATTCAGAAATAAATTGTTTTTGTTTTTTCATGCTAGAATAACTACATATTATAACATGAAAATACAAATGTTTAGTCTGAGTACCTTAAGTCTCATAATGTATGTCTAGTTGTGTCCAGCTAACATGTACAAAGGTACACATGCACTTGCATTGCCGTATCCAGCAATATAAAACTGGACTTTAGTCTTTGCATGGTGACCCTGTCTAAGCTGTGTTTTAGCAGACTAATATTTTGTAACATACAGTCGTTGCAATTATGTATTTATCTAGATTATTACTATGTAAAAATAAGTTACATAACTTAATTTTCTTGAAATGTAAAACAGTGAGTAAGGAAGTCAGGCAAATACCTCTTCTTGTTGCAACCTTTGAACTTGGTTGTTGCTCAACATAGGTCACTAAGCCTTTTAAAAGTTTACACATGTAGGATATTAAACCTTTTTTTTTTAGATTTTATATACACAGTTGAACAACCAGAAAATCATAAATAACTCTACTGATACTATAGAATTACACTATAATTTATTAAGTTTAGTAAGTAGGATGTATTTACATCTAAAAAAGTTGTATAATGGATAAAAGATATTTGATAGCAATAAACATTTATTAAAATGTTTTAAATGCTAGCTCTATAACGTCAGTAATACTGGGAGTATTTGTAGTCTAATGTAAGCATTAGTCCTAATATATATATGTAACATAAGGCTTAGCTTAAACACTACTTTTTACCTTTTATTTTGCTTTTGGCTACAAATCAATGGCATAAACCTTATGAATAAAACTATTTTACTGTTATATCACTGAAGTTATAAAAAATTAATGAATGAAAAACAAACCTTTCTAACAAATCAACTTAATACACAGAGTTTAACATAAACATCGTAGTTAGTGTAAGAACGATCAGGTGATTAATTTTGTTGCTAAGCAATGATGTATATATTTATATTGTTAAGCATTACCAGAAAAGGAATACAAAAACATTCTTGACAGAGAATCAAAGAAAATAAGGCTTTTATAATTAGTAATCTCTTAAGTCAAAAATTCTGATTATAAGAGAAAAATTATCTGTTTTTTGTGTGTTATCAGTCTGTGTTATTTGGTGCATTACTACTATTAACATAAAAAAACAAAATAGGCTTATGTGTTGATGATGATTGAAAGTAAGGAAGGAGTTTGGATGTTTTATTTCTTGTTTTTCATGTTTAATCTTTGTTATTTTAAAAGTAACTAAAATGTAAACATATGGGTCTCATTAGGTTAGTGAAAATTAGATTAGTAGCTTGTAGATTCTGTAATGTGAGCTGCATGTTAAGCCTTGTTTAGAAGGCAATAAAATAATAGAATTTCATTATTAGTAGATATTCACTGTTATGAGCTTAAAGCTACCCTTAACAACAGAAATGCTAGTATATAGTCTCTCTGACTGCTTTTATTAATACCCTGAACAACAGAAATGTTAGAAAATAGTCTCTCTGACTGCTTTTATTATTACCCTAAACAATAGGAATGTTAGAGTATGCAATCTCTCTGACTGCTTTTATTATTACCCTGAACAACAGAAATGTTAGTGTATGTAGTCTCTCTGACTGTTCTTATTATTACCCTAAACATTAGGAATGTTAGTGTATGTAGTCTCTCTGACTGTTCTTATTATTACCCTGAACAACAGAAATGTTAGTGTATGTAGTCTCTCTGACTGTTCTTATTATTACCCTAAACAATAGGAATGTTAGTGTATGCAGTCTCTCTGACCGTTCTTATTATTACCCTAAACAACAGAAATGTTAAATAGAAGACTTGAAAGTTTTAAAACTCTTTAATTTTATGCAAGTTTCTAAACCCATAATTAATATCAATAGTGTTTTTGAATTTTTTGTTGAAAGCCTGATATGGTTTGGGCACTCAACTCACAACCTTAAGGTCATGAACTTGAATTCTTGTCCCACCAAATATGCTCCCCCCTTTCAGACATGGGGAAGTTATAATGTGATAATTCTTAAGATAAAAGTTTCACCTAAAACACTGAACAATGAATTGATTTCATTTTGTATTCATTTTTTGTGATTGATATATATATATATACATAGGTATCTGACACCTGTTTTTTTCCAAAAGATTGGTTTGTGAAAATCTTGGAACATAATGTACCAACTGTTGAAGTCATGATTGTATGATATATCTGTATAATATTCTTTGTTAATGAAGTTCAAAATGTGTGGGAAAGTTACTTTTCTCTGAAAACTGGCTTGTTTTCTTTAAATTTCTCCTGGAAAACTTTCTGTTGTTTGACATGATAAAATAGTATTTCCATGTCTGAAGAGGTATTTTACAGAAGGAGAAGACCCTCATGCTGAAAATGGAGTAATACCTACCGGACAGGCTGATCCAGACCAGCAGAGCTGGCCACCCACGGAATCGAACACAGCCCGACAGTATAATCGGCAAGATTCTAGTACAGATAATATTATTATAACCAACGTTACTGATAGGAACACACAGCAAGATGAAGAAGAACGTAAGCTAGTTTGATGTTTGTACAAATCCTAATGAATGAAACTGTATTAAAATTTATATTTTAATTATCCATCTCTTTTTACTTCAGGTTATTTAATTTAGAGGTTTTTGTTACAATAAACATCAGTCTATGTCAACTTTCACTGAATTTTATTATTCAGGAAATAAATGTAACACAAACTATTCTTATTTGAAAGATTGTTTTTGTTGTTGTTTATTTCAATAAAGTTTCTCCAGAATTTTTTAAAATTTATTAATTATAGGATATTGGTGTATTATATATCTCAGTACAATAAGAATAACTTCAGAAAGTAGCAATAAAATGAGTTGTTTACTTACTGAGAGTAAAAACGAGGTTTGAACTTAAACATATTGTTATTAAAAAACTTGTTTAGAATAATCAGCAGTGGGTTTCGGTTTCATTTAGTTTTCTTGTATAGAGAGTGACCAAAGAAATCCATTCTTCACTTTGAAGTGTTGCAGAGACACCAGTACTCAAACATTGGATGTTAGACTTGTGCTTGCACACATCAGAAAAAACAGTAATTCCTTGGCAGGTGTTTAGTTTCAATGAAAGGTGAACTGGGGTGTTCAGGGATATTAATATTCCCCTTCACCCTGCTTGCAATAAAATTTTGATATAAAAGTTTAGATTAAATTTTTGTCAGGCTAATTTTTGTTTACCTTGACTGGTATTAAAGTAGTTAAAGAGGGAACACAAGAGCTTGGCAGCAGAGAGAAGGTAGTCCAGGCTTGTTCCTGAAGAACAGAAAATCACTCAAACACCCCAGGACTGGGATCTGTAAATCCTGATGCATCAGAATTTGCTGTGGGGTGAAATGGGAGTATCCCTAGAAAACCCACTTTAACGGACAGGATGCCAAATTAATTTATCCAGTTTGTGTGAATACACTGTGGTTAGTTGATTGGTTTTATCCAGGAATTGCATCAGAATACATTGTTTGGATTGAAATGTTTCTGTAAGTGTATTCCCCTAGATCCCACTTTAAGGTGACTGGCAGTGGCATTCACAGCATTTAATTGCATATAAAGGGTTTAACTTTTTCAAAAGTCTCACTCAGAAGTATCTAGGGGTTTATTTCTATATTATGTGATTATCATGCTCCACATTATTCCAAATTACAGAATCCAGTCAAGGAATAATGTTGAGATCATCTTAACATGTGATAAGAATTAAATTGAACTTGAGTCTTGTTTTGTCCTTCTACATGTCATCCCACTAAACATGATCTTTCAGGTGTCCTCATAGATAGCAGTCTCATCAAATTGACATGTCTTCTTCCTCATAGTTATAGTGACAGTTTTAGTTAGTTTCAACCTTTCTTTTCACTTGTCAAGTATTGGTTGCTGCTTCATCCCCTGGTGGCAATATAGCTGTTTTTATTAGATCATGTTATCTCAGTTATGGTTACCTCAGTTATTTATTTGTGTTTTTCAAAACCCCCAACATGTTTTTTACTCATATTGACACACCAAACAATGAATTACCTGCTACTCAGTGTGCTACGCCTACACAAAAAATATTTTATCATGGCCTAATAACGTATTTTGTTTTGGGAAATTGCATATACGAAAATTCGGATTTTCGGTTGCTTCAGGCTATTATCTGGAAAAATATATTTTGAAATATTCTTCCTCATCATTCACAGTTTAGCTTAATTGATTATTTTTAATTGATTGATTGAATATGTGCTTGTCTAGATTCCAATGTAGTCCTTACAGAATAGTTCCTTCAAATTCCCTAGCAATTATAGGCATTTGTTAGAATAAAGAAGGGGTAGTGGCAGACTCCAGAATACCAGAACAGAAAGGCGCACAGTCACTGGAGCAGGTGAGCGTCGGCGGAATCGGCTGCGGGTGTCACGCATAATCGTTTTTGCAGGCCGCCGACCTCACTCTATCAATGAAGTTGACTCCCAGGGGACGCGGTTGTACCGCACGGGGTCTGAATACTTGTGGGCAATACAGGTATTTGTTACTGGTAGTATAGAATTTGAAATAGTAAAGTGTGTTAGAATTTATAATTTGATTGTCAATAGCCCAGCACCCGTTAACATGGATACATCGGAAGTAATATAAATCAGTAGTGCAGAAGCTCCCCTTTTTCGTGTATATTTTGTTATGGACTTATGGTTGCAAGTCGATAATTGTTTTACCAACTACCATAAAACTCATTATCTGCCAGACGAATATATGGCTCACCAACATATTTACAATATAATCGACAATATAGATAATAACGTGGTAAGCGATATTGGTGTCAAAATGTAGAGTTCGTTATGCTTTTACTTATTCCTCCGTCACCCAATATCTTACTGTAAGTTATATTGTGTTGTCAGTGTCCAAACCTCCACAAGAAGCACAATTCTTGTGAGGGCGAGGGTCACTGGGGTCAGATGGCTCACGGATCTATGTGGGGTTCGCGCAGCTGCCATAAATAGCTCGATCCCACGAAAATGACTCAGATCCTGATGATCTGAGATGTGAAAGTAACAAATTCACTGTCAGTACTCAATATACGATCAGTGGATTCTAGTGATATCGTCATGAGTAGCATACGCCGAAAATTGAGTGGAGCAGCTTATAGGAAGATAGCAAAGTTAAAAAATGAAAACACGTGATGTTTTGGATAAGACACCGACGATGGAGGCCTTTTTTGCTAAACAAAGGCAAGAACAGCCTACTAGCGATGATGTTCAAACCAACAGTGATGGAGGGAATACATATGACGGGCCTAGCAGTAGCAGTTTTGAACAATCTGAATGACCCGAACATATCGAACTGCAGCTTGAACAAGTGACGTCATCAGCAGCAGGCCTAGTAAGATCTGCCTGTTGCGTGCCTGAAACGTCAATGGTTCCAGCAAGTTTTTCAGACAAAGTAAGTTCAGATCCAGCAGAGTGGATAATAGATGATTACACAAAAGATTATATTGCCACACATGCCATCCTTCAAAACGATGACTCGGATTTCAAGAACACTGTGAAAAAGGACGGGGAGAAAATCAGATCTATAACCAAAGGCATGTTTGAAAGAAAACTGCAAAATGGCGAAAAAATTAAGCGGACATATTTGGTTTATTCAGAGAGCAAAGGTAGACTGTTTTGTGCTCCTTGTCGTTTATTTGATTTTGGAAAAAAATCCAAACTGGCTGACGAAGGCTTTGATGACTGGAAAAATGCTACTGTCCTGCTGAATGAGCATGAAAACTCTCCTGAGCATCGGTCTTCAGTTTTATCTCTAGTAGCAAGGGGCAACATGTTGGGACGTGTAGATCTCCAGATGGCCATACAGCTGCACGATGAAATCAAATACTCGAGAAATGTACTCACTCGTGTGGTAGCTGTAGCGAAAAGATTGGCTTCACGTGGGCTTCCGTTCAGAGGTCGGGATGATAAGTTTGGCTCAGTACACAACGGCAACTTTATGATGTCGTTAGAACTAGTTGCGGAGTTTGACCCCTTCCTCGCTGATCACATTCACCGATGTGGCAATGCTGGCAAGGGATCCACGTCTTACCTGTCTTTCAGTACTTGCAACAAATTCATCCAGCTTATGGCAGACCTTGTTCTAAAGAACATTTTAAAGGACATCAAAACTGCAAAATATTTCTCAATCAGTGTGGACTCGACGCCAGATATATTCCATGTTGACCAGTTGGCATTCATCGTCAGGTACGTGAACATTGATGGTTCACCTATGGAACGTTTCCTGACTTTTATACCCAATCCGGGCCACAAAGCTGAACAGCTGGCAGAAGTTATACTTAGCCTGCTTCAGTCATATGAGCTTGACATTTCTGAATGTCGTGGACAGTCTTACGACAACGCCAGCAACATGTCTGGTCTGTACAGTGGTCTCCAGGCTCGTATCATGGAAAAAAATCCTTTAGCTGTGTATATCCCATGTTCAGCACATTCATTAAATCTTGTAGGAACGTGTGCTGCTGAATGTTGCAGAGAAGCATGTTCATTCTTCGAACTCTTACAAAGTCTCTATGTTTTCTTCAATGCTTCAACCCATCGTTGGAAAATTCTACAAAAACACCTGTCTGCAAATAAAGAAAGTCTCTCTTTGAAGAAACTCAGTGACACTCGGTGGTCTGCTCGTGAAGATGCTTGTCAAAGCCTCAACAGAAACTGGCAACAAGTGTTTGATGCCCTCACCACCATGGAGGGAAATGCTATGGAAAAACCAGTTGCTAGGAATGAGGCCGCTGGACTTCTTTTCAAATTAGGAACGCTAGAAACAGCTATTTTGTCCACAGTTTGGGAACAATACTGGAAAGATTTCAATGCTGCCAGTAAAAAGTTGCAAAGTGCTGATATGGACATCGGACTTGTAGTCGAGCTTTATGCTTCCTTGCTGCAGTTTGTGAAAGATTCAAGAGAACTGTTTGATCATTTTGAAGACAAGGCGATGTTGAAGTCCAGCATGAAGACATACGAAATTAAGTGAAAAAGGAAGCAAAAATTTTCAGATGGTGACACCCAGGCAGTGGAAGAAGGCAGAGAGGCATTAAGAGTAAATGTTTTCAATGTGATCATTGACAGACTTTGCTCAGAACTACAGCAAAGACAAACTGCTTATGTAGAAATCCACGCAAGGTTTGGATATTTGTTCAAGATAACAAATCTTGAACCCACTGATGTTATCAGTCAAGCTGGAACACTGTTGAAACTCTACCCCAATGTTTTGGAAGTGATATTCGTAGCAGAATGTCTACATTTCCACACACATCTTGTGAGTATGAAAGTGCAAAATGAATACAGAAATCTGCAAGCTAAAGGACTTCAAACTGTATATCCAAGCCTATGCGCATGTTTCTGTGCATTCCAGCAACTAATTGTACATCAGAGAGATCTTTCTCGGCTCTCAAACGTGTGAAAAATTACTTGAGATCAAGAATGGCAGAAGATAAACTAAATGCCCTGTCACTCCTCGCCATTGAAAGTGATATTGTTTGTAGAATAAACTGTGACAATGCAATAAACATGTTTTCGGAACAGAAGGCCAGGAGAAAGCCTGTATATTCAGCCGCAGAATAATGTTTAGTGATAATTGATTTTAATGTTTCATTTTTTATTGTGTTGGAAAATAAACGTTGTCTTGATTTTGAATGATAATAACTGTGTTTGTCTGTTGTTGTGATGGTGATGCTCGGTGCAAGTTGTGGCATGGAGGGGGGGGCAAAAGTATCAACCTAACCTTGTGCCTAGGGGCGCCGAAATCCTAAATACGTCTCTGGTTGATGCTTCATCCCCTGGTGGCAATATAGCTGTTTTTATTAGATCATGTTATCTCAGTTATGGTTGCTGCTTCATCCCCTGGTGGTAATAAATATTGTTCTTTTATATCAGATCATGTTATCTTGTGCTGATAACTTAAGTTCCTCAGTTTCTTATCTTCAAACACTATACTGTTTTATAGGTGTGGCATTTCAAAATGTCCAAAAGACTTTATGGCCATATTGCCACCTAGTAATACAGTAATTCTAGTTTCTCTTTGATAAAGTTAAAACTCATATGCTGTTAGAACAGTAAATTTTGAGAAAAATGAAAAATATAGTGGAATTGCAGGGCAGTGTGACTTAGTGGCTTCGATCTTTGGACTCAGAGATGGATGGTTGTGAGGTTGAGGCTGGACCACGTGACATTACTGTGTCTTTAAGCAAGATACATCACCTCACTCATTCAAGCTTACTAAGCTGTTAGCTGGAAATTACCCAGTAATGAACTGTCCTGTTGGAGTAGAATGTATGACCATTTTTATCTGCCACTTTAAATTAAAATTCAAAAACCATCATACCTGTGTATCTGGCAAAGGTACAACTATTACTTATGTTTTGTTTTTTAACTTTTATAACAAAAATTTATGATTTCTTTCATTCTACAGGGGGTGTAAAATTAGGACTTGGAGATTTCATTTTCTACAGTGTCTTGGTTGGGAAAGCCTCGTCTTACGGAGACTGGAACACAACCATAGCCTGCTTTGTAGCCATTTTAATTGTAAGAACATTTTATTTATCAGCACATCACAATAAAATGTTTTGATATTGAAAGTAAGTTAATAATAAAAAATAAATACGTTATTAAGCTCATGTTGGTTCTGGAAACAATTTGACTTCTAACATTTCCAGGAAGAAAAAAGCAAAGTAACATTCTGTTATGATAAGAGTTTGATTGCTGTAACTTTTAATTGTTAAAACAGTCTTCTTGAGAAGAAATTCTGGTGTCCACATTAACATAGACAGATGTATGCATGATGTGAATGTTCTTGTCCTTACTGCATTTACTGATAAATCAGCCTGCAGTGCACACAGAATAATATTGACTTGTGTCCATATTCTCAGAGCCAGGATTGTCCACACCACACAAACTTTGGAAATATTTGTTGTTTCTAACTATAAGTGATACGTACGTGTGTAGAACTGTGGGAGATCGCATAATATACTCTTTAAATTTTTAACATTTTACAATGAGTTTGATATTATATACACGAGATTGTATACACATATGCACATTCAGTATTTATACCATAACGTTTTATGCAGTATGTGTATCTTCACAACATTTGGTAGACTTTTAGTAAAGACTACAAGATTTTATACACAAAAAATTAGGGTTTTTAATTAAGTGTTTTTACTAAGGATTTGTTTGTGAAGAGGTAAGTTTTGATTTGTTTCTAGTCCAAGTGTGAAGTGATTTCATGTTACGATAAAAGAAACAACTATTCCTTGGCTCCAAAATTGCAAAGGTTATTTGCATAATCTCTAAAGCCTTTTAAATGTATTTCAGACATTTGTTTTCAGTAAGACTTTATATTTTATCTGTTATTTTCTGTACCCTAACTATGTGGGGTCTTTCAATTTGACTGGCCTCGTAACCACCTTAAAAAAAGTAGGTAACAAACCTAACTTTGTTCATGCTTAAATAACTACAAATTATAACAAGACAATACATATATTTAGTTTAAATAGCATAAGTTTCATTGAATTATGTATTTAAATATTTTTATCATTTTGACCTTTCATGAATACCTAGCTAACATTACAAATTTAGCAATGATGTAGTGCACATGCATTCAATTTACCATGTCCAATATTATAAAACTAACCTTTAGTTTTTACAAATTAACCCTGTCTGTCTGTGTTTTAGTAACTAGTATTTTGTTACATACAATCGCATTTCAATTATCATCCTATATATAAATATATATATGTATGTATATAGATTACTACTATTTAGAAATAAGTGATTAAAATTAATTTTCTTAAAATATCCTCCATGAAACCTTAGTTCAAAAGAACATGGTAGCTATTAATTGGTTATTCACGTCATGTATTGAAGTAAGTGTATATGAGGGACAATTTCTGCAATGACATGGCTTTGACCTATGACCTGCTGCAAAAGGATTATCAGAATGCAGTACATTACCTATCTATACTCAAATTCTGTTAACTACAAAAATAAAATTCTGCATACACAAGTTGGCACAATTAGGAAACATGGTATCTTTATCACACAAGAAACCTGATAATTTATCATGACCATCTTTCAGAAAATTGTATTTACTCTGTGATGGTAGTTTTCACATCCTTTAATTCTTAGCATATTTGAGAGGTTTTCAAGAATATCACCTCAGAAGTATGAGAATATTACTTTTATACGGTTGATATAATTTTCAGTTGTTTTGTGTGTGTTACTGGCATGATACCAAATTTATTTTAATTTTATAAATATTGTAACCTTGTGGTTTGTGACAAGTGACAACCTTATTCTTTGTGTTTCGCTCATTATTTTTTAGCCATTGCTACATAGTCGTGAATTTTTGCTTTTATACACTTGGTGCAATTATTCTACAATGGTATTGTTAGTGTAGCTACAAAGTAACAGTACAATGGTACCAGTGATTTCCTATCTGAAGGAAATTGTAGCTTACTTTAATAATGTAGTATACTGTCTGGTTCACTTCAAGCTCACTTTAATAATGTAGTATACTGTCTGGTTCACTTCAAGCTTACTTTAATAATGTAGCATACTGTCTGGTTCACTTCAAGCTCACTTTAATGATGTAGTATACTGTCTGGTTCACTTGTAGCTTACTTTAATAATGTAGTATACTGTCTGGTTCACTTCAAGCTCACTTTAATAACGTAGTATACTGTCTGGTTCACTTCAAGCTCACTTTAATAATGTAGCATGCTGTCTGGTTCACTTCAAGCTCACTTTAATAATGTAGTATACTGTCTGGTTCTCTTGTAGCTTACTTTAATAATGTAGTATACTGTCTGGTTCACTTCAAGCTTACTTTAATAATGTAGTATACTGTTTGGTTCACTTCAAGCTTACTTTAATGATGTAGTATACTGTCTGGTTCACTTGTAGCTTACTTTAATAATGTAGTATACTGTCTGGTTCACTTCAAGCTCACTTTAATAACGTAGTATACTGTCTGGTTCACTTCAAGCTCACTTTAATAACGTAGTATACTGTCTGGTTCACTTCAAGCTCACTTTAATAATGTAGCATGCTGTCTGGTTCACTTCAAGCTCACTTTAATAATGTAGTATACTGTCTGGTTCTCTTGTAGCTTACTTTAATAATGTAGTATACTGTCTGGTTCACTTCAAGCTTACTTTAATAATGTAGTATACTGTTTGGTTCACTTCAAGCTTACTTTAATAATGTAGTATACTGTCTGGTTCACTTCAAGCTTACTTTAATAATGTAGTATACTGTCTGGTTCACTTGTAGCTTACTTTAATAATGTAGTATACTGTCTGGTTCACTTGTAGCTTACTTTAATAATGTAGTATACTGTCTGGTTCACTTGTAGCTTACTTTAATAATGTAGTATACTGTCTGGTTCACTTGTAGCTTACTTTAATAATGTAGTATACTGTCTGGTTCACTTCAAGCTCACTTTAATGATGTAGTATGCTGTCTGGTTCACTTCAAGCTCACTTTAATGATGTAGTATGCTGTCTGGTTCACTTGTAGCTTACTTTAATAATGTAGTATACTGTCTGGTTCACTTCAAGCTCACTTTAATAACGTAGTATACTGTCTCGTTCACTTCAAGCTCACTTTAATAACGTAGTATGCTGTCTGGTTCACTTGTAGCTTACTTTAATAACGTAGTATGCTGGCTGGTTCACTTGTAGCTTACTTTAATAACGTAGTATGCTGGCTGGTTCACTTGTAGCTTACTTTAATAATGTAGTATACTGTCTGGTTCACTTCAAGCTCACTTTAATAATGTAGTATGCTGTCTGGTTCACTTGTAGCTTACTTTAATAATGTAGTATACTGTCTGGTTCACTTCAAGCTCACTTTAATAATGTAGTATACTGTCTGGTTCACTTGTAGCTTACTTTAATAATGTAATATACTGTCTGGTTCACTTGTAGCTTACTTTAATAATGTAATATACTGTCTGGTTCACTTGTAGCTTACTTTAATAATTTAGTATACTGTCTGGTTCACTTCAAGCTTACTTTAATAATGTAGTATACTGTCTGGTTCACTTGTAGCTTTAATAATGTAGTATACTGTCTGGTTCACTTCAAGCTTACTTTAATACTGTAGTATACTGTCTGGTTCACTTGTAGCTTTAATAATGTAGTATACTGTCTGGTTCACTTCAAGCTTACTTTAATACTGTAGTATATTGTCTGGTTCACTTGTAGCTTACTTTAATAATGTAGTATACTGTCTGGTTCACTTCAAGCTTACTTTAATAATGTAGTATACTGTCTGGTTCACTTCAAGCTTACTTTAATAATGTAGTATACTGTCTGGTTCACTTCAAGCTTACTTTAATAATGTAGTATACTGTCTGGTTCACTTGTAGCTTACTTTAATAATGTAGTATACTGTCTGGTTCACTTCAAGCTTACTTTAATAATGTAGTATACTGTCTGATTCTCTTGTAGCTTACTTTAATAATGTAATATACTGTCTGGTTCACTTGTAGCTTACTTTAATAATGTTTTATACTGTCTGGTTCACTTGTAGCTTACTTTAATAATGTAGTATACTGTCTGGTTCACTTCAAGCTTACTTTAATAATGTAGTATACTGTCTGGTTCACTTGTAGCTTTAATAATGTAGTACTTATACTGTCTGGTTCACTTCAAGCTTACTTTAATAACGTAGTATACTGTCTGGTTCTCTTGTAGCTTACTTTAATAATGTAGTATACTGTCTGGTTCACTTGTAGCTTACTTTAATAATGTAGTATACTGTCTGGTTCACTTCAAGCTCACTTTAATAATGTAGTATACTGTCTGGTTCACTTCAAGCTCACTTTAATAATGTAGTATACTGTCTGGTTCACTTCAAGCTCACTTTAATAATGTAGTATACTGTCTGGTTCACTTCAAGCTCACTTTAATAATGTAGTATACTGTCTGGTTCACTTCAAGCTTACTTTAATAATGTAGTATACTGTCTGGTTCACTTCAAGCTTTCTTTATTTTTATTATTTCAAAAACTAAATCTTATTTATGTTCATTTTTGTGTAATATTAATATTTGTTATTTTTTTGTGTAAGTTAAAGCTTGATCACAGTCTGGTAAAAACAGCTCATAAAGCTTGGCCACAATGTGGTAACAACGGCTTGTAATATTAATCATACATTTGATGATGGCACAGCTAATGAGTGCCCAGGACAATATTGGTTTTAAATATTTTACTGTGGTGACACAGTCCTTGAATATGAGGTTTAAGACTGCTTTCAGACAGCCATTAATGAGGAAGAATTGAAGGCTTTGGTTCAGATACTCACCAAACCATGAAAGTACTTAGTGGTCACTATTCAACAGTTTTTTGGCATCTTGAAGTAATTGGTCAGGTGAAGAGGCTCAATAAATTGGTGCCTCACGAATTGACTGAAAAACCACCAAACAAGACAAGTTGAAATTTGTTCCTTACTTCCAACCGAAATGGCCCATTTCTCTATAGAATTGTCACCAACAATAAAAGATGGATTCTCCACAACACATAACAATGATCCAGACAGTGGCTTAACTATGAAAAAGCACCAAAACCAGCTGTTTACCATAAGAAACTTGTGGTCATTGTTGTTGGTCATTAGCAGGTGTGATCTCTTTTAAAACCCAGGAGAATCAATCAGAGTAGAGAAGTACTGTTGTGAACCTGAAATTATGCACAGACAGTCAATCTCAGTGGACCCATACTGTTTCATGACCTCATGTCTCACACCTTACTGTCCAAAAACTAAACATACTTCAGTGTAAAACTTTACCTTATTCACCATGCTTACCAAATCTTTCCCCTACAGATTATCACTTTTTAAAGGAAGAAAAATTTTATGAACCAAAAATCATTTGAAAGTGTCTTTGTTGCATCACTGGATGTCCAGTTCTTTAAAGATGGTATTTATATATACTTACAAGTCATGGACAGAAGTGTATTGAGTCTAAAGGAGCTTACTTTGATTAAACAACAAAAAGATGTACTTGTTTCACATTTTCCTGTAAAAATCCAACATTTCATCTGCAACAGTTTGATACCTGTACATAATGTTGGTATGCTAAAGAATTTAGTATTACCAAAATTTCAGTCTTAATCTGAAAAAATAAATACACCTATAAATGTGTGCGACTCAAACTCTACATGAATTAGAAACCCAGTTCATCCGAACAAATGTTCCCAGTTCAGTATATGTAGATGTGTTTCTTTAGCCTTCTGTTATAAACTGCAATGTGATGTGATATTATGTTGGAAAAGATGTGTGTCAGTGCTATCAAAATTAACTTTTTTCATGTTTTATGATATAAATATAACACAGTTTGTTGTGTTGTGTAGTTAACTCAGCATTTTAAGATCACACTCACTGGTATATTCACCTTCAGTGTATGAATTTTATAGCTTTATAAATAATGAAAATTTAAAAATAGTGGTTTTTACTAACCTAATATTTGGTTGACATACAAGCAACCCTCTGTGTTACAGAGATGCTTGTGTGCTGTATATGTGTTTTTTTCTTACTAAGAAAAAACAAGGTAATTTGGACGAGAACTTGCTTTTTATATGTAATATAAACTGTGAAAAAGTAAGATTTCCACAAGAAATAACTACCATTGTTCTCATAAAAACTTGGCAGTAGCTAGAATAGTTTTGTAATTGTGATTGGCTCATACTTGTTTATATTTAACTTAAAGTGTAAAATAAGAAGACATCCATCCATCACAAAAACATATGAATCACTTGTGAACCTTAAGACATTGGTCATTATAGGTTTCAAAACACAAGTTAACCTCAATTATACATTTTTCAATCCAAGTTGTTAACTAGTTTTTTTTTAATATTTGACAAAAATAACGGTACAAAAATGTTTTTATTCTACCAAAACAAAATTCCAGTCATTTTTTTTTTCTTTTCATTTCAGGGATTGTGTCTCACCTTGCTACTGCTGGCTATATTTAAAAAGGCCCTACCAGCATTGCCAATTTCCATAGCCTTTGGCCTGGTCTTTTATTTTGCTACAAGTTCAGTTGTTCGTCCATTTGCTGACAGCCTGGCAGGTGAACAAGTGTACATTTAGTGTCAGTTTCTAACAATCTGTGTTGGTATTTATACTCTGTTTTCATATAGTAAAGAAGCTCAGATTTCCCAATGAATTTCCTGGAACTTTATATACCAGCATTAACTTAGAATCATTAGTTTTGAACAGAAGTATCTTGCACAGTGTGTGTTATTAGCCCATGATTGGTTTATGTATTTGTTAACTATTAGGAGAATGCTTACATAAATTTAAATAGTTGTTAGATAGTGGAAGTGTATTGAAATGAAGTACAATTGTATAATTTCCTTTACTTTGTACAGTTGTACTGATTGATGTTTTAATTATTGTGTAATTCAATTGAGAAAGGTAAAATTGCATGAAACCTTGCGTACAGAATATTACTTGTAATATTTACTTTTGAATTGTGTTGGAAGATAATGCCATAAAGCCTATAGGCCACCAGGGAAATTTGTATATATGTCAAAGTTAGAGTGATTTAGTTATATTTAATACATAAAAATAAGTTTTAACTTATATATCTGTACTTATTTTTATGTAGATTATACAAGGTGATACATAAGGTTCACAACACCTTGTAGCAGTTCAAAACATCCACCATCGATGTCATGTCACATGTTTTAACAATTATTGCATTTATTGTAATAAACGTTTGTGAAACAAACACTACAGGTAGGATCTAAAATTACTTGGTAGTGTGTAACTTTTGCATCACCCTGTATAATGATGTATTATTTTCAAACTGACATAACATCAACAACAGTAAGAAACATCTAAAATAGTTTTCAACATTACCAGTAGTTAACTTCTTTCTGTGTTGAAATGTTCTATATTCCATTACAGTAAATCTGTTTTTGAATAATCCATTTCCAAGGTCTATTAGGTTTGTGTAAAGATCTCCTAAACCAACTTTAGTGGCTAATTATTAATCTAAAAATAATTTGATAACCTTATTGGTATTTTCTGTAATAAATTTTGTTTTTTGAAATCTACAAGTCGCTGTTGATGTTTCTTTCTTTATATATAAATTTTATCTGAATCCATTTTGAGTTGTACAATAGTCACTTTTACATAGTTCACTGTGTGGATTGGATGTTTTCCCATATTACTTGTTTATCTAAACTGTGTGGATTGGATGTTTCCACATATTACTTGTTTATCTAAACTGTGTGGATTGGATGTTTCCACATATTACTTGTTTATCTAAACTGTGTGGATTGGATGTTTCCACATATTACTTGTTTATGTAAACTGTGTGGATTGGATGTTTCCACATATTACTTGTTTATGTAAACTGTGTGGATTGGATGTTTCCACATATTACTTGTTTATGTAAACTGTGTGGATTGGATGTTTCCACATATTACTTGTTTATGTATACTGTGTGGATTGGATGTTTCCACATATTACTTGTTTATGTAAACTGTGTGGATTGGATGTTTCCACATATTACTTGTTTATGTAAACTGTGTGGATTGGATGTTTCCACATATTACATGTTTATGTAAACTGTGTGGATTGGATGTTTCCACATATTACATGTTTATGGATATTCCCGTTTTTCATATTTTTTCCTGTTGTTTGAGTTAGTGATTGTTGTCAGGTGATAGCTCATTGTTTCTGAACAAATCTGTCCAAGAACAAACTTCACAAATGAAAACATTCTCTGTGAATTTAAGAAATAACTAAAAGCATCTTGTCCAATAACCTTTGATCTACATTCCTTCAGCCAGGTTAGCTAGTTACTTGTAGGAACCATGACCAGTGACATATACTTTAACTGCTTCATGTAACATTGTGAAATTAGTGTTTATAACGTTCATGACATTTCCACTAAAAATGAGTAAACTACTGTTTTTTAAATGTGTTGTGATGGTTAACTGTGTTTTGCATTATGAAATGTATCATTCATGTTCTTTACATAAGATATACATCGAGGAGTTGTGAACTACAATTAACTTACTTTCACTTGTGATATCATTTTTAATACGACTGTTTATAACTGATGTTTATACTTCATTTGTTTATTATATGTAATTCTTTATCAAAGAAAGTTTAAAATAATTTTATTTGTACTAATTTCCACTCAACTTATCAAACAAATACTGATTTCAGTACCTTCTACTTTTCATCAAACAGATACTGATTTCAGTACCTTCTACTTTTCATCAAACAGATACTGATTTCAGTACCTTCTACTTTTCATCAAACAGATACTGATTTCAGTACCTTCTACTTTTCATCAAACAGATACTGATTTCAGTACCTTCTACTTTTCATCAAACAGATACTGATTTCAGTACCTTCTACTTTTCATCAAACAGATACTGATTTCAGTACCTTCTACTTTTCATCAAACAGATACTGATTTCAGTACCTTCTACTTTTCATCAAACGAATACTGATTTCAGTACCTTCTACTTTTCATCAAACGAATACTGATTTCAGTACCTTCTACTTTTTATCTTGCATTCTATACATTTAAATGATTATTTTTAATTAATTAACAAAACCTTTATAGTGAAAAGATAACTTGTTTTAAACGTTGGAAAAATATTTGAAGAAAAAGTAACTTAGGGGCCACTTTAACCAGAATGATTACAATATTAAATAAAAACTACTAGCATGGAGCTTTGATTATTTTGTTTGAAAAGAATCCTTCAGTTAATAATTTTTTCTCAACATGTACTTATACAGATAGGTAGACATAATTTATACTTTACAGGTTAAAAATCAGACATAAAAATAGTTTCTGGGTGTATGCCATTTTTTAAGTCTGCATGTCTTGTTTGTAAGTATGGGAACAGCTGTAAAACTTGGCTCTGGTTTCAGACGATGTTTTAAACTGTGGTACAAGTTTTTGTTCTTCAGTTTATAATTCCATACCTGTTCTTCCTCCTGTCGCACCAAACATCCTCGCCCTTTCAGCCGTGGGGGCGTTATAATATGATGGTCAATCCCACTATTCATTGGTAAAAGAGTAGCCCAAGAGTTGGCTGTGAGTGGTGATGATTAGCTGCCTTCCCTCTAGTCTTACATTGATAAATTATGGACAGCTAGCGCAGATAGCCCTTGTGTAGCTTTGGGCAAAATTGAAAAACAAACAAACAAAGAAACCTTATATGCAAAAACGGCTCGTTTGGGTTGAGAAAATATTTCAATTAGAAGAGCGAACAACGTTTCGACCTTCTTTGGTCATCGTCACAATTCTCTTTCTTTGTGAACCTGACAATGACCGAAGAAGGTCGAAACGTTGTTCGCTCTTCTGTTTGAAATATTTTCTCAACCCAAACGAGCCATTTTTGCATATAAAATTCTCAACATCACTGAAACAAAGAAACCTGTTCTTCACAGTTGGTGTTTTATTCTTTAATGGAAAAAAAAAACAGCTGTTGGACATTTCTGCATATCAATTGTATCATAATTTAACAGGTTTACTCGTGTAAGATTCTTATTGTTGATTATTTCATTCATTCTACTGAAGCAAAAGATGGTATTTAACAAACTATACATACGTCGAGTCATTCTTGATGAAAAATACTTTTAAATATTAATGTTCTCACCTGTTCCATAATAATTCTTTATTTTATCTGTTATTACCTTACATGGAATACTTTGTGAAAGTCTAAACATTACACAGAATAGAATATGAGCCATATTTAAACTTTTAAGGTAGAACTTATTCAATAATGTGAACTGGAAATACATTTTGATATTAGACAAAGTCTCAACACTGGATGTGTTTGATTGGTGTACTTATTATAACATTCTTTACTGTACTGTTACTCCTAAATTCTTAAAATTCATTACAATAAACAATATTATTGGAGCTGTTATTTCTTCACGTGTTACAAAATTATGTTGCAATTTGATTGGTAAAACCTTTCCCAAGCTCTAATATGACGAAGTGACCAAGAAGCTTGGCCTCACTCGAAAATTGGAAAACATTACACCCTCATCGTGCTAATATTTTTGTTTCTGAACGTGTACGTGTGACAGGTGTCATTATAGTGTAATGTAACCTTTATTGGTTAACCTATTTGTTGATAACTTAATTGTAATTAACAATAAAATATGTCAACCATTAAATAGTAATATCCTTGTTAGAAGATATATTTCTTTGGTATTTTAAAGTATGTTCTGAAATTATCTGTATGGTTTAACAATTTTGTAAAATTATGAGAAAACAGTGAAATATTTGTGTGCTATGCAGGTGTGTAAAATACAAACCTTTTGCTAAACAATAACCTCATAAAAAAACATTGAAGCAATGTGGCTACTTGTTTGAATTTTACTGATTGTAAAAAAATATTTTGTAATTGCATTGTCACTTTAAGTAGAATTATTATCAAAACTTTAACACTCTCGCAAAGATTGCAGGAAATGTTGTGTTAAGATCTTTACTTTATAATGTATTTATATATCCTTGGATCATGTTTCACATTTGTTTAACCTTACATTCATTAGCTTTTAAACTCTGTGCAAGATATCTAGGAGAACATTGTTAGAAAGAATAATAGAGTTCATGGATGAAAGTTCTGTGTTGGTGAAAATTATTTTACATAAAGTTGCTAGTGTGTGGATTAAAAACATTTCATATTTGTAATTTTGTCATAGAATAAAAAGAAACCAAGATATCTTGTTCTTTCTACTTGATGTTACAGTTTCTTGATAAACTTTCTTTGTGCAGTGTGTACAGTCATATTCTGTTGATGTGTTATAAATTAATGATTATTTTAAAAGATGTTTTATAGGTAAAAAGAATTGTAATGAATATGGAATAAAAATCAGTGTGAAATTGTGCAATAGAAATGTGCATGGTGTACCAAAAGTCTGGGCCCTCAAGGAAAGTAGGTGTTATATTCTTAAAGTTACACATTTATAATGTCTGTTGTACAGATATCAGAATAGAAAATGCCTTGATGGCATAGTATACCAAGAGTTGATATGTTATATTGCTGTTTATGGCATGCACTTTGAAACTGTATAAATATAGTAGTACTGTCTATTGCATGTCCATGTAACTACTTATAAATATAGTAGTATTTATGTTGTATGTCCACGTAACTACTTATAAATATAGTAGTACCGTATGTTGTATGTCCACGTAATTCCTTATAAATATAGTAGTACCACATGTTGCATGTCTTCGTAACTACTTATAATAGTACTGCATGTTGTATGTCCATGTAATTACTTGTAATTATAGTAGCACCGTATGTTGTATGTCCACGTAACTACTTATAAATATAGTAGTACCGTATGTTGTATGTCCACGTATGTTGTATAAATATAGTAGTATTTTTGTTGTATGTCCACGTAACTACTTATAAATATAGTAGTACCGTATGTTGTATGTCCACGTAATTCCTTATAAATTTAGTAGTACCACATGTTGCATGTCCATGTAATTACTTATAAATATAGTAGTACCGTATGTTGTATGTCCACGTAACTACTTATAAATATAGTAGTACCGTATGTTGTATGTCCACGTAACTACTTATAAATATAGTAGTACCGTATGTTGTATGTCCACGTAACTACTTATAAATATAGTAGTACCGTATGTTGTATGTCCACGTAACTACTTATAAATATAGTAGTATTTATGTTGTATGTCCACGTAACTACTTATAAATATAGTAGTATTTATGTTGTATGTCCACGTAACTACTTATAAATATAGTAGTACCGTATGTTGTATGTCCACGTAACTACTTATAAATATAGTAGTATTTATGTTGTATGTCCACGTAACTACTTGTAATTATAGTAGTACTTTATGTTGTATGTCCACGTAACTACTTGTAATTATAGTAGTACTTTATGTTGTATGTCCACGTAACTACTTGTAATTATAGTAGTACTTTATGTTGTATGTCCACGGAACTACTTGTAATTATAGTAGTACTTTATGTTGTATGTTCATGTAGCTACTGATAATAATTATAATAGTACCATCTGTTGTATGTCCATATAAATAGGTTTGGCTGGGAGAGTCCCAGTTTGATGGGTCTGTCCTGGTGTGTCCCCTCCAGTTTACTAATTTGTCCTAGTTTACACTGAATTATCTCGGAATGTCCCAGTTTTTTTTATGAAAAGGCATAAACTACGAAAAGGATAAACGTGGTGTTGACAAAAACTAATTTTTAAGTTTTCATTTTATTAGTTGATGGGTAGAGGAAGCCATAGTGCTGTAGCATGCAAATTTTCAAAGGTATTGCATCAGAAAAAATTCACAGACAGCTGATAGGGTACCTACACAAGTATAGTGCTTCATCAGGGGGCTGGTGTTGGAGGTACATGTGTAACAGCAGCTGCACGAGCTGCAGCATATGCAAAGCTTTCTTTGACCAAGTGTTTGTGCTTTGTTATTTCTTTATTTATTATATTGGTCATACGGTACATGATGAATTATTTTCGTTTTTATTTTAGAAATTTCCAAAACTAGTAAAAGAAAGTGCCAATTCAAGAGTGAATTGTAAAAAGATTATCCATTCTTGAAAAAATTGTGTGGCAGGGAGGTCAGAGTCAAATGTTTGTATGTAAAAACGATTAGTTTGAGTTGAGAACATTTTTAATGTAGAGGAGTGAACAGTGTTTTGACTTTCTTCGGTCATCGTCAAATGTTTGAAGTGTTCATCCGAGTTCTCTGTTTCACGTGGTGTCTGCTCAGACATAAAAGACCATTTAAAAAGTGCTAAACATGCAGCTAGTCTTTCATTAGCTGCTCAAAGTTCGAAGTTGATGTACTCTTCAAAAACACTCTGCCTAAAGAGAGTGACTTGTTAATAGCTGCCAAAGAAGCAACCTTTGCTTTTCACAGTGCATAACATAAGCATTAAAACAGCTGATTGCTCTTCCAATCTGATAGCAAAGTGGTTTGAACTAAAGTTCAGTTCTACCAGAACAAAGAATGAGGCTATCAGAGGAACTGAAGAGAGGCTTAATGGATGTCCAGTTCATTTCCCTTACAGCAGATTCTTGAAACTGAAAAGATGCCAAAATTATATCTGTCATGGTGTGATACTTTTTGCCAGAGGAAGGAGTGAAAGTAAAACTTCTAGACTTTCAATTGATTCATGGATTGACATGAAAAATTTTGATGATTTGCTTGGTGTCCAGTTTAAAAAACGTAATTTATCAAAAAAATATGTTGGTTATTGTGGTGACAACTGCAATACAAATTTTGTAAGTGTAAAGAGATAAGGAAAACACAATGTATATAGTCAATTGAAGAAGGAACTTGGCAGAAGTATTGGGGTTATTGGTTGTGATGCTCATGTTGTATCCAGACTACAGTTAATACTGTTTCTATCAAAGTGGAAAGCTTGGTGGTCATAATTTACAAGTGTTTCTGTATTTACACTGTATGTGTTACACACCTAAAATAGTTCTGTGAGTTTGTAGAAATTGAATACAAGAAGGTTCTCCAGAAATACACAGTTTCTGTTTTTGTTACCTGATTTATGAGGGACTAAAATCATATTTTTCTTCACAATCTTTGTTCCCAGATTTATGAAGGACTGAAGTCATATTTTTCTTCACAAGCTTTGTTACCAGATTTATGAAGGACTGAAGTCACATTTTTGTTCACAAGAGCAGTGCTAATTGTTAATAAGGTTTTTTGGGGGTAAATGTGGAGAAATATATTTATGGTTTGTTCATGGACAACTAGGCTTGTTCAACAAAGTGATTTGGAGAAAACAACTGCAAGTTATATTGTTACCCAACTAAATATGTTGAAAATCAACCTCAATGAAAGACAAGGTAATAACTTTATTCCCCTTGGTGCAAAAACCATACTCTGTGTGCTATAGGAAGAGGGAGGATGTCAGGTAGACTTTATGATTAGGAAGGAAACATAGTGTGCTAGAGGATGTCAGTTAGACTTTATGATTAGGAAGGAAACATACTCAGTGTGCTAGAGGATGTCAGGTAGACTTGATTAGGAAGGAAACATAGTGTGCTAGAGGATGTCAGTTAGACTTTATGATTAGGAAGGAAACATACTCAGTGTGCTAGAGGAAGAGGGAGGATGTCAGGTAGACTTGATGATTAGGAAGGAAACATACTCAGTGTGCTAGAGGATGTCAGGTAGACTTTATGATTAGGAAGGAAACATACACAGTGTGCTAGAGGATGTCAGGTAGACTTGATTAGGAAGGAAACATACTCAGTATGCTGGAGGATGTCAGGTAGACTTTATGATTAGGAAGGAAACATACACAGTGTGCTAGAGGATGTCAGGTAGACTTGATGATCTGGAAGGAAACATAGTGTGCTAGAGGATGTCAGGTAGACTTGATGATTAGGAATGAATTTACCAGGTTTTATTATTGCTGCCTGTCATTTTATTGAGCTGTGTGGAAACAGTTTTGGTGGTGGGGAATACTTTGTTTAGATAAAAAAGTAAAAACTTTTCGTGTAGCCTGGCATCGAATCAGCTGCTGAAAACATTAATGAAACACTTGGAAATGTAACGATCAGTGTTGATCGTCTGTTTGATGAAGCTGTTCTTGTTAAATCATCAAAATGTGACGAGTGGTAAGCAAAAGAAACAGGTCGTGAAGAAAAATGTACAGAACTTTTCAACTACTTCAAATATCGCAGTATTTGTGTGCCTAATCTCAGTTGTGGAGTACACGTTTTGTTTACCAGGCACTTCTGTTTTTGTCGAAAGAGTACTATCAATGATGAACAACATTTCGTCTCAAGAAAGAGGTCTAATGAATGAACCAACAGTAACAGGACTTACATTGTAAACTAAGTATTGACCTTAGTTGCAGCGAGTTATTTGTAAAAATAAAACTACTAAATATTTTTTGAAGAAAGTTCATTCGAGTGAAAAATATGAATATTCACAAAAAGTGTTCAGTAAAAAATGAATGAAATTTTGATGTTTTTTTTGTCTTATTGAATTTAAATAAATGTTAGAGATAAAAACTATCAGCATACATTTTTTGGCAGCGTTAAAACTTAATGGGAGTAAGAATATAAAAGCACTTCTTTATACCAGTGTCGGTACGTACAATAAGAATTGAAACCTTTACCAGGATGAGGCTTACAAATCTCAACAACTTGCGTCCATAGAAGTTTGGAGTAACGTAAGACACTTTAACTTGTGTCTGTATAAGACTGAATTTCAACTTAACATCAAACGTTCTGCAGTATAGGAATAATTCGTAACCATAAATTCCGTGTAACATTTCCTTTCATTTCCTGTTCTAAATAAACTATATTTGTTTATTTACCATGATGATCTGTGACAAGCTCGGAGTCCCGGTTGTAACCATTTCATCATGAAAACAATTATATCACAGAATCTGTGACAAGCTCAGAGTCCCGGCTGTAACCATTTCATCGTGAAAACAATCATAGCATCTGTAAACTATGTACTTGCATTTGAACGCCATGTTCTTTAAAAGTTCAACTATGTGTATGTCGTATACATTAATAAAGTAACGAAATCATTTGTTATTGTCGTTGGAAGAGGCTTAACAATACTTTTGCTTAATAAATTAAAAGCCAGACCAACTGAAGTGCAATATTGTACAGTCGGTGTTCAGAGTTAGATCAGTATGTTGAAAATGTAATAAAACATTGATTAAATTTTAACTCTCGAGACATCAGGAGTCAGTATCGCAGATGAAAGAAGTGTATGAAGGAAAAGACTATAAATTTAATAAAAGAGACAAAAGATGAAGAGAAAACAAACAAGAAATTTACAGAAAATTAAAGGGTGATCAAAGGGTAAGAGAGGGTTAATAGAAAGATATGTAAAGAATAACTAATAATAAAAAAATTATTGAAGATTGATAAAGTTGTTATGAATGTACACAAATATTACTGAAAGTTTGCACAACATCAAAGACATACAGAGGGACTGTAATGAACACAGTGACTAAATAAAGAAATATACCAGTGACAGAATAAAGCCTTAGGAAAATGAGTTATGAAGTGCCAGTAACACTTCTGTGTCTGTCAACTCAAAAAGTCCAGTCTAAAGCACAATTCACTACAATATATAAAATTAAAGAATTCTTTCAGTCTGCGTCTGTTACCATTACTACAGTACCATTTTTGTTTATAGAATTTTCTCAGACTGCTTTTGCCATATTACCAAACCCAGTTTCAGAGTTTAGCTAACCAATTCAACACAACCTAATAAAAAACAATGAACTATGATGGAATGTATTATGGGATTTGTATCATATATCGACTCTAAGTTTGAAATAATTTGCACAGAAAACAGATGGAACATTGACCAATAAGACCGTCACAACAGTGAATGACCTTCCAACCGAGAACCATAAGGACTGCTAGTTGCCATGTTCAACAAGATAGTAGTAACACATCAGAAAGAAGTATCCAGAGATTAAAATTCTACAACAAGGTACGGAAGAAAAAGAAATCTGAACCGCACTTGAAGAAGATTTGGAAAAGTTTGTCAATTTTTTTTTTATTCAGATGTTTTCAGGAAATGACTAATTTATAGATCACAAAGAAGGAGTATCAAACGGAAGCCAAGTAGATGGTCGTCTTTATTGGAAACTCTGAAACCCAGAGTTACATGTAAATTTCTAATAAAGCTGGACATAGTAGTAGCATTCAGATAGATTCTATTCTACTATCGGTAGTGTAGAAACACGTGCATTGAAACAGGATAGAAAAAATAAGCTATAAGATAGCAAATGTTTCAAGTTTAATTTCAAGGGACATAAACTGTAAACAAAGAGCTGTATGTAATAAGCCCTTTTAAATAATACAGTCACGGTTAAAGATGTGGAAACGTCAAACATCGACAACTGTTATTATGCTAAGGAAACAAAATCCAATCAAACCAAAGGAACAACACGGAGCTAATAAAACATAAGAAAAACGGTAATTAGTTCGTTTTATGTAGTGAAGCTCAGCTAGGAGTACTCCACTTATCCAAAATGAAAAAAATCCATTGTATGAATAAAATTGTCCATGGAGTTAATTATATTGGTTCTACAGTTTCAATTGTTCAATCGGACTTGTTAATGAAATAGGTAAAGTTGTCTCCAGAGATGAAATAGAAGATAATATAATGTAAAGAGAGAGTGAACATGAAGTGTCAGAAAGAATAAACTTTAATGTTGCACTTATTATCAGAGATTTCTATATTAATGTTGCCATGTTTACATCTATACGTTTACTGAATTACATTCGAAACTACATCTTTATATCAATGCTGCTATGTTTACATCTATACATGTTTACTGAGTTACATTCGAAACTATATCTTTATATCAATGTTGTCATGTTTACATATACACGTGTTTACTGAGTTACATTCAAAATCTAATTAAACTATTATATATTTTAATAAAATTAGTATTAACAAATACGTTATAACGCAAATTTTATTATCTGAGGGTCACTCCATTATTGTTAAAAAGAAACGACTTAAAACCGTAATTAAAACTGTACGCGATGTCTTGCATTTCAAGATTAAACTTTATTACATATGATACGGTAAGAATAGAATAAAAACTGGAGGCATTCAAGGTCAAATAGAAGTTCTACTTGTTTGTATTTAGTGTTCAGAAAATTTTCAAGAATTTATCGATAGAGGGTGGAATTCTAATACTTCTTAGCTTAAGTTCAACCACGCCCTCGTGCAAAATCAAAGCTATGTCGCTAGGTGACAGTTTGAAGTTTGAAGACACGTTCACTACCAATAGAAAAGAGGAGACTTCCCACAATACAATTATTGTTTAAAGAAAGTTCTACCAGTGAATTTGTAGTTTGAGATAGAAAAGAAACTCTGCTCATTGTTTTCTTAAAGGGTTTCTTTTATTATATGTATCAGTTTGCTAAACACTTATATTGCATTTAACGTGA
The DNA here is from genome assembly GCA_011833715.1 of Carcinoscorpius rotundicauda. Taxonomy (NCBI): domain Eukaryota; kingdom Metazoa; phylum Arthropoda; class Merostomata; order Xiphosura; family Limulidae; genus Carcinoscorpius; species Carcinoscorpius rotundicauda. Next base: position 96,721,136 of record CM022396.1, on the reverse strand, counting down.
ATATTTTAATTAGTTTTGTATTATTTGCATTTATAAATCCATATCTAAAATTTTTTTGATTGTATATATTTAACTCGATTTGGCTTGTCAAAATGTCTAAGCAAGATGGCGTCGTTCGCGTGGGCAAGTTTTAGAGAAAGAGTTTGTGGACGACCTTTGCCCTGTAATAACTATTACAATCACATTAGTAGGAACAGATTGGCATACTTGTATCAAGAATAAAAGACAAATAATTGAAAAGGAAAGTTAAAAATAAACTATGAGTGAAAAGATGAAATGTGATATTGTTTTGGTTTGAATTTCGCACAAAGTTACATGAGGGATATCTGCGCTAGCCATCCATAATTTAGCAGTGTAAGACTGGAGGAATGGCAGCTAGTCATCACCACCCACCGCCAACTTTTGGGCTGCTCTTTTACCAATGAGTAATGGGACTGACCGTTTCATTATAACGCCCCCACGGCTGAAAGGGCGAGTATGTTTGGTGTGACCGGGATTCAAACCCGCAACCCTCAGATAACGAGTTAAGCGCCCTAACAGTCTGGCTATGCCAGGCCAGAAGTAGCAAAAAACATAGTGATAATAGAGGGCGCTTTATAATGGCCCCTTTAAATACCCAGCTCTTAGGGTCCTTCCATAGTGTCTTGCGTGATTAATTAATTGACGATCTTTAGCCATAGAAGCGTCTTACGGGTCGAAGTTGGAAGGTCACAGGTCAAAAAAGGAGCGAGGTATAACTCAAAAACGGGAGTTTATATCAGCTTTGTGTTGCCTGTTGGAATAAAAACTTAAACCGAGGTCATTTATTTTTACATTGCATTTCTTCCCCCATGTTGTGTTGTAGAAAATGCTTGTAGATCCGGTATAGCCAGGTCGGTTAAGGCGTGGGACGCGTAATCTGAGGGTCGCGGGTTTGAATCCCGGTAGCACTAAACATGTTCGCCCTTTTACCCTTGGTGGCATTATTTTGATGTGACGGTCAATCCCACTATTCGTTGGTAAAAGGGTAGCCCAAGGTTTGGTGGTAGATGGTGATGACTAGCTGCCTTCACTCTAGTCTTACACTGCTAAATTAGAGACGGCTAGCGCAGATAGCCCTCGAGTAGCTTTGCGCTAAATTCAAAAAACAAACAAAAAACATTATAGAAAATGTAATATTTTTGTATGTAGTGGTGTCATCTGAGAATGTGATTCACATTACTTTACGTCAAAGACAATAAATGCTCAATAACTAATAATGAGGGTGGAGAGGTTACTAAACCCCAGTAATATTTCAAACTGTCTCCCGAGAATGGCTGGTCGATTTTCGCACAGAGAACTCGGAGTAGATAAAGGACAAACAGGGTATTTTTGTGTTTTTACACACATATATATGTATTGGTCATATCTTTCGGTAATGTACCGATGTAATTGTTAGATAATTTCTTTATTAATAAAATGTCGACCATTCACGGCCTCCTCTAGCTAGCATCTTAATCAAAACATTAATAATATTAATAAAACATCAATATATTAGTAGTGATCACAGAATTATAAAACTTATTTTTTTATATAAACATACCAGTTTAAAAGTGTAATAGTTAAATTGTTTATATTGTCCACTTCTTTATAACGCATGTCGCACTAGTTCTAATCTTAAACATGCAGTAATATAAAACTATTAATTACGGATTATTTTTGCTGTTTTAACGCTGATTCGGGAACTTAATGCAATCCCGAAACATTATTAATTAAATTGATTTTTTTATTACGGTGGTTATAATATTTATGTACGATTTCTTAGAACTTGTGAATGCAGGCTGAGCGTTGTCGTTAGTTCTGGTTTTGGTTTCGGCATGACGGCTGCTTACATCCTATAGTATCTGAAAATACGTGGCGCGTTGTTCGTGGATATCAACTTATACGAGTTAAAGACAGTCATGCGTGGTAGTTCGGAGATTTTATAAAAATAAGATGGTAAGCATGCATTGTGGGTAATAATTTAACCATGTTGTAGTGACAGTATTGATAGATAAGCAAATATAGTGTGTTTGGATGTGGTATATTCATGCAACTGGTCGTAGTAACACTATTAGTACTGCTGGGTTCATTTGTGAAGTTCGTGCAAAGCTATTCGAGTAGAGGGATATCCCATCTCATCGCTAGCTATTCATCATTTAAAAATCAATATTAATTACTCAATGAATAGTAGAATTTACTGATTATTACAGCGCCTGCACGAGAGTATGAACGAGAATGCTCAGTGATTAGAATCGAACCTTTGACCAGCAGATTGTAACCACCAAACCGTGGTAAGCCTTATGGGTTTGTACATACGCTTGAAAAATTTTATAAAGCTTTTATGTTTCCCCCAAAAAATAAATACAACTACTTGAAGACGAATGTTTGTGAAGTCAAAGCCATTAAAATGTTTAAGTGTTATTGTTAAATTTTAATAAACTTCCATTTGAACGTGAGATTGTTGTGAAATTTAAGCTATAATTTGGTACCTTTGTGTAAGTGTGAAAAGTTAAGTGATTTTGTTTGTTATGAACTAAAGCACAAAGCCACAAAATAAGCTATCTGATATTCTGCCTGTTGCAGGAATTAAAATCTGATTTGTAGAATAATAAACTCACTGACGCAAAATATTATTTTTTTAAATTGTATACGAAGAACGTGTTTCAGATATAAGTTACAACTACTTAGCAAGTTCTGTGTAAGTTGCAGTCTGACTTTTGTTTAGTCACAAGTAGGTTTAGTCCACTAATGCGATTTGTCATCCTTAATTAAAGTACTTGGATTTTTTTCTTAAACATATTTAACCTGTTCAATTTTCATGTCTTTTGATAAATTCAAAACGTAAGACACATTAAATTCCGGACCGGTGTTGCAAGGTGGGTCAAGGCGTTGGACTCGTAATTTTAGGGTCTCGGTTTCGAAACCCCGTCACACCTAACCTGAGAACGTTACAATGTTACGGTCAATCCCATTATACAGTGGTAAAAGAGTAGCCCAAGAGTTGGCGGTGGGTAGTGATGTCTAGCAGCCTTCCCTCTAGTCTTGCATTGTTAAATTAGGGACTGCTAGCGCAAATAGCCCTCGAGTAGCTTTGTGCGGGATGCAAAACAAACATTAAATTCCCAAGTGTTACAGTTAGAAGGTCTGGCAACAAAGTTTTCAGTGTTTTTCTCACCCATTCGTGTCTTTTACTATTTCTTTATGTATCTCTGAGTGACTGTGGAAATGCAGGAAAAAGAATCATCTTTTTCATGGCCTAATTTTAATGAAGTTTTATCTGATACTTCCTAGTGAAGACCAGGGGCTGCTGAAACGGTACTCCACTAATACTTGTATGTGAGTCTAGTGGCCCGCGAATCTCCTCAAGGTCGATGAATATTGTTTATGCTAAATGCATCTCGCTGTCGTTGAAACGGGTTATAATAACCACAATGTGCCAAAAACGTGCACTTCTCACCAAAACCGTGAATACCCGTGGAAGTGACCTTAAGACATTGTAAGAACACGTTTGTCTTAAGTCCGACGATTTGAACATCGTAATACATGTTTAGGTTTTAACAATGAGAAGATTCTGAGCTGCGACCAATCACAATTGACATTTTGTACAATATTGGTTCAAAACAAAGTTATTTTCGTAGGCGTACTAGAAACGTCAAATTATTTTATAATTTTAACTTGTAAAAATAAACAGTAATAAACAAGCGCGGTTTATTTTACAGGACCATTATATATTAGATGTGAAATATATTTTTTTTATACATCAAGTTATAGCATGAGGTGACTTTAACATGTTTCGTAGCAGACAGTTATTGGCTTGAAGATGTTTATTTACCGATGTGACTTGGTTACTTTATTACGAAGATGCCCCCTGCTAATAAAGAGGTAAGTCTCCGGATTTATACCGCTAAAATCAAGGGTTCGATTCCCCTCGGTGGGCTCAGCAAATAGCCCGATGTGGTTTTGCTATTAGAAAATACCCTCAGATGTACATATATCTGAAATATTAGTATGATATTATTAAATAATAATTAATGTGGTTTGTAGCCTAACTTACGATAGTGTTGTTGAGAATTTGTTTCGTAGTGTAGAAAATTATCGTTCTTCGTGGATGAAAAACGGAATACTCGCATGTTCTACTTGATTACATATGTGTTACGTTTTTTATGTTTTATGAACGCAACAGAAAGACACAGATAACAGCTTGTATAATTTATTACAATGAGCTATTATATATATGACAGATATAACATAAATTACATAACAACAATGACAGATATTAAGTTCAAACCTTCAAAATTAATTACAACCCAAAATGGTACTGGCCTGTATCTAATAATATGATCTAGAATGAAAGTCCAAAGGCCAGATTAGAAATCCAAAATTCTAGTCTAGGGTGTGAATTTGGTCCCACGAAGACATTTCGAAGTTTGAATGGAGAATGACGAAGTTCTTTTTACGGTGTTTTCGATGAATGTTTCAACTTCTCGTTTTCCGCTTCGGTCTCCCCTAAACAGTCCTGTACGTGTTGACTCTCAGCACAACCAGTAATTCAAATGAATCGCAAAGATTGACAAAACAAAATCACAGCTTCTGTAGATCTAGCTCTAGTCACAAATCCAAGTTGAATAAACTCGCAGCAAACACTTAAACTTTCTCAAACGAATGACTGACTCCAACTATTCTTTTCTTCGAATAAAAACTAATGACTCTTCCTTCTTCTACCTCGCGTCGCCGTCTGTTTTATATACTAGTACGCCTAGACTTCTCGAACAATCGCGTAACTTCTACAGAACTCCAGAGCAATCGGCGCATGTCCGTTCTTGCACGAGACTCAACGTCTAGACACTAGGCCGCAATACATTTCCGTTTATAGTCATATATTTGATATACCTAATTCTAGAAATTTCTAAATGTTATTTTAAATGAATAACAACATATTTTTAATTGGTTTAAACTTTGAAACAATAATATAACTATGGAAATATAAATAACAGAAATGAAAATTCAAACACAACACGACATGTTGTCGTTTACAAAACATTTACATGACATTTACATAACATAGTAAATGGAAGTTTCCGTTCAATTGAATATCCTACCTTTAGCGCCCCTCCTAGCCAAATTATGCACCTTATAAATTTCCATTATTAAAATACATGTCTTTTTTAAAATAATATTAAATAATTGTATTTAATAATAAGCCACAAGTGGGCGTTCATTTCTTCTCAGTGAAGCTTTTTCGCCCTAGACCGCATCCGTTATGTTAAGAGGTTTTTAAGAAGTGATTTTTTTAAAAAAAGCTTAATTTGCGTTATTTCGAAAGAAAAACTTCATAAATGAGGAAAATGGTATATTTTTTGAATAATGTATTTTAGTTTTAATTTCATCGTTTTTTCTATTGAGAATAATTGAAAAAACTAACTACTAGTAGTAATAATTCAGTACGTCTTGTAAATGTGTGAATAATTAAGCTTTTTTTTTAATTTGTGAAATATTGTTTTGTTTTGTCGAGGGAATATGTTGCAAAAAACATCTGTATTGTTTTATGGCTGAAAATAATGCCAATAGCGAGTGTACTCGTTTCGGTAAATTATGCAATTTCAACCATTATAAGATAGTTTGAATGTAAAATTTAATTGGCTATGATCATTATTAAGTATATATTTTTATTTCCGATTTAGTTAGTTTGCTTGATTAATTTATTGAACGAGTATATTATGCTGCTCGTATGTATGTACTCGTAACCCTGAGAATGACAGTTTTTTATATTAATGGAGATCTTTTATTAAAATAAGTTGATACTCATAATAAAATTCGTATATTTCATTAATATATCATTATGTATATATCCTCGTGTATAAGCCGCCACCATGTATAGGCCGCATCCCAAACTTTGAAGATTGTTTTTTGGGTTACATGTATACAGCGTATATAAGCCGCACCTGCCATGCCACACTAATTTTATCCATCCCCACATACGTTTTTCCATTCATTTAACACATTTAATTTAAACTAGTCACGTGCGTCATTTGCCAAGTCTACCGTCCCTGTCTGTCGTCACACGCACGTGCTGTCTGGCAAGGCGGCAATCGACCAATGAGTGTTCTTACCTTTGCGGAGAAAATGTTACACCTTCAGCAAACCACGGTACGCATGTAACAAATCAACCAGCGCATTTTGTAACCCATGTCATCGAGAAGGGCAAAATACGATGCTGCGTTTAAATTGAAAGTTGTGAATGTGGCTTTGGAAACTACCAACCGAAATGCTGCTGCTGTTTTTGGGATCGACGAAAAGCAAGTTCGTGAGTGGAAGAAAGCTCAAGATAGCTTGAAGATGATTCCACGATCAAAGTGTGCGAGAAGAGGAAAACAATGTCAATGGCACAAACTAGAAACTTCCTTAGTCGTTTGGGTAACAGAAAGAAGGAATACGGGTTTCATCGTCACCAGCAACAGCATTCAAATCGAGGCTATGAAGTGGTCCAAGAAAAATCGTGAGTTAAGTCAGAATTTCAAAGCGTCTCGTGGTTGGTTGAGCAGATTTATGACAAGAAATAATTTAGTTTTACGTCAAAAAACGAAAATTGCTCAAAAGCTACCTAAAGACTTGGAAGATAAAGTCATTTCAAAAAATCATCATAAAACATCGCAAGCTTCATAATTACTCTCTCAGCAATATTGGGAACATGGATGAAACTCCAATGTTTTTTTGATATGGTTGGGAACAAGACGGTCAACAAAGTTGGAGAAAAAGAAATATGCGTGAAATCAACAGGACATGAGAAGCAACATTTCACCGTAGTTTTAGCTTGTTTAGCCGATGGAACCAAGTTAAAGCCGATGGTGATTTTCAAGAGGAAGACATTTCCTTCAAAAGAAAAGTTTCCTCCTGGCATCGTTGTCCATGTACAAGAGCGTGGTTGGATGGATGACGAAGGATGTCTAAAGTGGATTAATGACGTATGGTCTAAACGTCCTGGTGGCTTATTGAAGAAACGGTCGCTCTTCGTGTGGGACAAGTTCAAGTCTCATCTTGTTGAACGTGTCAAGCAACGTTTGCAACAATATAATACGGACATTGCTGTCATACCTGGTGGTTTAACATCATTTCTCCAGCCCCTCGATGTTTCACTAAATAAACCCTACAAAGATAGACTTCGAGCAAAAACAAAAAAAAAACCGGTGTATTTTGTTTACTTTTAATGCGCTTTGTTCTGGCTTCAAAATTATGGTTATAACGTAATATATCAGAGTTTGGGATTAGATGTTTTCAACGCAATCCATCCTCATGACCTTGTTTACTTGTATATATAAAATGAAAATTGTAAATAAATAACGTTGAATCATTTTATTAGCATAGTTATAAGATAAAAATTAAGTAGAACTTGAAATACTAAAATTGTATTTTAGTTTGTATGATAAACAGAGTGATCATACAAGTTTTTGTTTTTCTGAAGATGATTTGTTGTTGCTGTTTTGAATTAAGCACAAAGCTACACAATGGGCTATCTGTGCTCTGCCCACCACGGGTATCAAAACCCGGATTTTAGCGTGTAAGTCCGCAGACATACCGTTGAGCCACAGGGGGGCTTCTGAAGATGATTTTTTGTTGTTGTTTTTTTGGAATTTCGCACAAAGCTACTCGAGGGCTATCTGTGCTAGCCGTCCCTAATTTAGCAGTGTAAGACTAGAGGGAAGGCAGCTAGTCATCACCGCCCACCGCCAACTCTTGGGCTACTCTTTTACCAACGAATAGTGGGATTGACCGTAACATTATACACCCCCACGGCTGGGAGGGCGAGCATGTTTAGCGCGAACCCGCGACCCTCGGATTACGAATGCACGCCTTAACGCGCTCGGCCATGCCAGGCCACTCTGAAGATGAAAGAAAGCATTTATATGGCACAAGTTACTTAACAAATTAAGGTGCATTGCATTTCAAAAGAGATTAAATATATAACCAATGGACCAGGTGGGTTAAAGCGTTCGACTCGTAATCTGAGGGTCGTGGGTTCGATTACCCGTTGCACCAAACATGCCGAGGAGGCGTTATAATGTTACGGTCAATCCCACTATTCGTTGGTGAAAGAGTATTCCTAGAGTTGGCGGTGGGTGGTGATGACTAACTGCCTTCCTTCTAGTCTTACACTGCTAAATTAGGGACGACTAGCGCAGAAAATCATCGTGTAGCTTTGCGCCAAATTAACAACAATGAATATAAAACTTTGTGACATTGTAATGTTTTACTTTGTCAATACATTACATTACTGGTGTATATTATTGTGTTCTTGTTTGGAAGACGGCTTTTATTTTTCGTTCTTTTTAATGTCTACAAGAGCCGCTGAAAACACGAGATTCAAAGAATATGACAAGAAAAAAAATCTTTACTTTGTTGCATGAAACTATTTCGTTTGAAGTGTCCTGAAAGCCTCTTCCGATGATCAGTGGATTCGAAACTGCAAGATGAAGTAAAATGGTTTGTTGTTACACATTGCTCGAAACAAGGCTGATTAATTGTGTTTTCTGTGAGCTCTGCCGCTCTTAGAAAGACTCAAAATGGGCAAATCCAACTTTTTTGTGAATGTCAGTGTGTTTGGCGCGTGGAAACCCTTGAAATTAGTTCGCATAATGTGACAAAAGTCCAAGAAAAAACAGGAAATCGTTTTTTGTTGTTTTTTTAGCCGCAACATAGCGGTTAGCAGAATAGTTCTGTTTTGTTTCTCGGCTTCAAACTTTTAGCTAATATCTCCGTAATCTTATTCATTAGCAGTTACACAAAATGTTCACAGACTAGTTTTTAAGTTTCATTTTGTCAATGTTCGTGATCCTTCAGTCACTACATGAATCGTGAACATAAAGTTTAGGTATTAGATCTTTGTACTGAAATTGGGTTTAATGTGGAGTCTGTATGTTATTCTAAGCTGAATTTGAGTATGAAATGGTTTATTAATGGAGAGAGCTGTTTTGTTTTATTGGTAGAGATTGCGAGCCTATTAAAGGACAGTAGATAATGAGGGGCAATGTGGAGATGCAATCAGATCACCTTTGAAGAAGTTGGGGGTAAAACTATTAAAATTGGTGCAATGAACAGTAGATATCCTTTTATGAGAAATATTTACCTTCTTTAATAATTCTGAAGTCTAGGAACAGTAAAGAATTGCTTTCTTCGAGTTTAGACGTGAATTCGATATTGGGAAATTAAGGTAAGAAAGGAACTTGGAAACTTGGCTTGATTGTCGAAACAGCGAGAAAGTGTCGTTATTATAACGTTAGTAAAGAACGTGTTTAAATTCACATGAGCAGTTTTCTAACCGCGTGTATTCATGATAACAGTAAATTATTGGTTGTCATCAGATCCAATGGGATCTCCATTGAAATCTTCATTTCCTATCGGTGTATGTATCGTTTGAAATCTTGTTTTTTTATTGGTGTACCCCTCGGTGTGGATTCCTGTACGTGGTGAGGGGATCTCCCAGGGAAGGTTCTGTTCTGTCTGGTTACCTTCTCTCGGATCTAAACATCCACCCACGTGTTTGCCTTGAATTTCTTTAGACGGGCGGCCTTTGGGTGCCCCCCTTGGGTCACTCGGCTGGTCCACTTGGGCTAGAGTCAACCAGGTACCAGTGTTGGAAGTTCTCAATGGTTGTTGTGGACATTGTGTCTGCTGGTGTTTGGGTATAGTGCTCACGAAACCCTGGCGTTGCCGCATTGTCCTTGCATGACTTTGTAGTACGTCCCCTTGTAGGGCTCCATGGTGGGTAGGGTCAGTGGGTACTGAAATTTTTCTTTTTTATATGGATTCTCCTTCAAAAAATTTAAATAAAATAGTGAAAAAACAGTCACTAGGTAAGCGATTACATCTTGAGGACTCTAAACAGCAATCTTCAACATCTGTAACACACGTATCTCATTTTCTATTACATTCTCTTTCAGAAAAATCTTCACGGCAAATGTCCCCCTTTTTTATTCAGAAGGGACTAGAGGGACTTGTTGGCTCTCCAAAGTCAGAAAAGAAGCTTCGATCTGGAGACATATTGGTTGAAACATCCACATCCCAACACAGGAATTCAAAGGCAATTTGGGATGTACCTATAGAGGTTACCTCTCATTCTACCTTTAATTCATCACATGGAGTTACTGTTGAGATGGATTTGAAGAATGTCCTCGAGTCAGAGATTCTCGCTGGTCTCTCCACTTAAGGAGTTTCTGCAATGAGGCGCATCTCCACTTGCAAAGATGGAGTGACACTGCCAATAAATACCCTCGTTTTGACATTTACTTCATCATGTGCACTTGCCACCGGTGATCAAGGCAGGTTATCTCATTTGCAGGGTACGGCCATACATTCCAAACCCTCTCCGATGTTTCCAATGTCAGAGATTCGGCCACTCAAAGACATCTTTTCGTGGTTCCCTGACATGTGCTCGTTGTGAAGGCAAGGACCACGATGCCTATGACTTTGACATGAACCCACATTGAGTCAACTACAATGGTTCTCACCCCTCCTACTTTCGTTCTTGCCCAAAATGGTTGGAGGAAAAAGAGGTACAGCGTTTGAAAACGATACATAACATTAGTTATCCTGAGGCTCGGAAATTGCTGTCCACAATCCCATCTCGGACATATGCTGCTTCACTCCATTCCACAACTACAGTGGAAGTGCAGACAGATCTCTCTGTGCCTCCAAGAGAATCGTTTTCAAAACAAATGAAAAGTCTTTTGACCTCCGTGGTTAAAAAAGTAGATGAATCGACTTCCACTCCCATCTCTGTTCCTCCCATACCTTCCAGCAAACCTCGAGATCCACGTCTTTCAGTTTCAAATACAGGCATTTCTTCTGATACATCTTTTTCTCCAACCACAAGAGACAAAACAATTATTCGTTCACGTCCTCAGTCACTGGATTCCTCTTCCAATAACAAAAACCTGCCCACTCGACCCAGAGCAGGATCCATGGAGGTTGATAGACCTCCTCCAACTAAAGACAGTAAGGAAAAAAGATGTGGTCATAGACAGAAGAGTTATCCAGCCACTTCATCTACCCGTCATTAAAAATGGCCCCCTTGATACAATGGAACTGTCGAGGTTTACGTTCTAATCTGGATGATATCAAAACACTGATTGCTTCCTACCATCCTGTATGTCTTTCCTTACAAGAAACATTTCTAAAACCTGCTGATACAGTCTCCTTTTGGCAGTTTTCTCTGTGGAGAAATGACAGGCTGTGTGATGGACGAGTACATGGAGGGGTGGCACTATTGGTTGATCAGTATGTGCCCACCCTGTCTTTGTTACTTAAACAAACACCCTTGGAGATCGTAGCTATCCGTGTTTTCTTTGGTCATACCGTCACTGTTTGTTCTCTCTACATGTCTCCTGGAGAGACATATGATCAATCAGACCTTGATGTTCTCATTGAACAGTTGCCATCTCCATTTCTAATCCTGGGGGACTTTAATGAACATTATCCTTTCTGGGGAAGTGCTGTTATTGATGGGAGGGGTCGCTCTGTAGAGCGTATGCTCTCTGATCACAATCTTTCTCTTTTCAATACTAGTTTTTCCACTTACTTTCATGCACCTAGTCAGTCCTTTACTGCTATTGATCTCTCGGTTTGCTCCCCTTCATTGTTCTCCCATTTTTCATGGTGGGTTGACAGTAATCCACTAGGCAGTGATCATTTTCCTATACTTTTGAGAGAGACTGGTCGTGGTCGATGCCACCCTCTCCACGTGCCCCGGTGGAAGCTAAATCAGGCAGACTGGTCCACTTTCACTGCTATCGCAGAACTTGATCCTGCCATCGTGAATCATCCACCAATAGGTGTCTGTGTGGCAGCGGTAACTGATTGTATTATACAAGCAGCTGCTCAGTGTATTCCTAAAATCTCGAAACGTTTTCCACGATTTCCTCGTCCATGGTGGAATCCTGCTTGTCACTTAGCACGGAAGGCTCAAAAACGGGCCTGGGATACTTTTCGTAGATATTTCACACTTTCGAACCGTGTTGCTTTCCAGTGGGCCTGTGCACATGTCAGGTGGGTAAGACGTGAAAGCCAGAAGGAATCTTGGATTAAGTTCACAACTAGCATATCTTTTACCACCAGTTCCAAGGTCATATGGGACAGGATTCGAAAGGTCAGTGGGCACTACAATTCTGTCCCTCTCTCGATCTTACTCTCTGATGGTCAGGAGGTGGCTGATGTCCAGAGCATCGCTGATACTCTAGGTGAAAAGATACCCCTTTTCCGGGTATCTAGTACTTCTGCTTGTTCCTTTTTGGCCATCAAGACTCGGGCAGAGCTCTCACCTCTTTCCTTTCGAACTTACTGTTTCTTTAATTATAATTGTCCCTTTACACTGGTGGAACTAAAAATGGCCCTTCATCGGTCTGCCAGTACATCTGTTGGACCTGACGATGTACACTATGACATGCTGCACCATCTATCTCCTGCTTCTCTTGATGTTTTTCTAATTGTCTTTAACCGGATCTGGCAGGAGAATGTTTTTCCTGATGCCTGGCACCAGGCTATTATTTTACCTTTCTCTAAGCCAGGGAAATATCTCAAGATTCCTTCAAACTACCATCCAATTACTTTGACGAGTTGTCTCTGTAAGACTTTAGAAAGGATGGTTAATGCTCGTCTTGTTTGGTGCCTCGAATCAAACAACCTCCTCTCGCCCACCCAGTGTGGGTTCCGACGACAGCACTCCACCACAGACCACCTAATTTGACTTGAAACGTCAATCAGAGAAGCCTTTCTCAAATGCCAACATCTTGTATCAATATTCTTTAACATTGAGATGGCTTATGACACAACATGGAGGTATGGCGTCTTGCGAGACCTCCATATATATGGGTTACGTGGCCATTTACCCATGTTTATTAAAAAAAAATTAATGGACAGGAGATTCCATCTGCGCGGGTTCGACACTTTCCTGTTCTTTTGTACAGAAACTTGGAGTCCCTCAAGGCTGTGTTTTGAGTGTCACACTTTTCAAGTATAAAGATAAATGCCATCACTGAACAACTCCCTCTCGCTATTGTGAATGGGCTGTATGTCAAGGACTTTCACATCTCATGCCAGTCGTCAAACATGATATATATTGAGCGACAAATACAAACTGCCCTCAACCGTGTACTGAAGTAGACTATGACAAACGGCTTTAATTTTTCTCTAAAACTGTATTCATGCACTTTTGCCACCAACGGGGTATTATATTCACCCTGATCTTGACCTTCATATCGGTGAAGTTTTGCTGCCAGTGGTCCCTGAGACCAAATTGTTGGGGTTTATCTTTGACTGCAAGCTGATCTTTATATACCACACTTAAAGCAACTTCAGGTCAAATACACAAGAGCACTGAACATCCTCCTTGTCCTCTCTTTTACTAGTTGGGGAGCAGATCGATGTTTAGTGTTAAAGGTATATCGTGCTCTTATTCATTCAAAACTCGACTATGGATCAATGGTCTATGGTTCTGCCAGACCCTCGGCCTTAAAGATGCTGGACCCCATTCATCACTAATGACTTCGGCTCTGCACTGGGGCTTTCTGCACTTTCACCGTTTGCAACTATCTTTACAATATTCTTCAAAACTTCGTTCCGTAACAAAGCATCCCACCTGGGGATGTGTTTTTTTTCCTCAGTGGGCCTTACTTTTACAGAACAGATGATCTGCCATTGCTCCGTTTGGCCTTCGCATCCAGACCTAATTGGATGAATTGGGTCTGTCCTTCGATAACATTGCAGATATTCCACAGGTCGGCCCATTCCACCATGGCTTATTACAACCCCCAAATGTGGCCTTTCTTTCAGTCATCTGAAAAAGGCAGATACTCCAGATTGGAAGGAGGAAGTTGTTCTCACTAGGCTACACATTGATCAGTTTTTAACTCATCGTTTTCTTTTATCTGGAACTGATGCACCAGTGTGTAGTTTGTGTAACACTCAAATCACCGTAAGCCACAATTTACTTTCTAGTCATCGTTGAGAGTTGTAACTATGGCACTATTTTAAACATGTTTTTTTCCCAAGGTTTCTCTGTAAGATTGGACAGTGTTATTGGTGACGTTGACACCAACACGTTGAAGTTTTTAGTTTTGTAATGGCCATTAATCTATTTAATCTCATTTAAGTGTTTGATATTTATTTATTACACCTTTTTAATTGAGGTTCCCTTTTCAAAGTTTCAATCTCTTTTGTTCAATCTGACATTGAAAAATGGCCAAAACATTAAACAACTCGACACCAGGACTGGAAAGGCGAACTTCAGGTGACTGACGCTGCTGTTTGAACTCCCCGTGAATCGTCCTGGCGAGTTAGTTGTTATTACACTTTTGCTGCATGTCATTTAACACTTTTATTACTTTATCTTTTAGTACTGGCCATAATGACACATAACCCGGAACCAGAACTGGAAAGGCCAACTTCAGGTGACTGACAGTGATTCTTGTACTTACCTGTTAGTCTTCCTGGTGGGTTATAATCATTACTATTTTGTTACAGGAAATCCTTTACAACTTCTCTTACTCTGCTTTCTCTCTTAACATTGTAGACTGGATGTCAACGTTGGTTTTATACTTTTCCTGTTTATCAATGATGTTTTGTTTTACCTTCATTTTCTTTTATGTATTTTACTACATTTAATTTATTTTTACCTTTCTACTGGACGTTTGGCGCAGATAGCCTAGCTGCTTTGTGCCATAAAACACTAAATCAATCAATCAATTTATTGGTGTATGTAATGTTTAAAATCTTTTTTTTATTGGGGTATGTGTTGTTTAAAATATTTCTTGATTTATCAACCCAACAATGAAGTAATATCAGTTGAATTTTGTGTTAAAGAAACCCGAATAACTTTGAACCGATAGATTAGAGAAGTTTCTCAAACTGGGGTTCGCGACGTTCTCTAAGGAGTCGTGTTTGAAATGTCATAAAATTATTTTTTAATGTGATTTAGAGATTTAAAATATTTTTTTATAAATTAAATTTATATGAAATAAGTATTTAGTTTGAAAAACAGCATTTTAGGTACACTATCTTTTTTGTTTTCAAACAAAAATATCTAAAAGTATAAAGGTTCTCGAAAAATTATAAATTAAAAGTGGTTCTTGAGTTACTATAGTTTAAGAACTGCTGGTCTCGATTTCACAGCTGTATGTCTGCGGATTCACATCGTTAGAAACCGAGTTTGGATACTTGTGGTGGGTAGAGCACAGCTAGCCCATGTATAGCCTCAGTGAACAGTCCAGAATAAGAAATGGAAACGGGTTGCCTTAGTAACTCTGTCAAGAAAATGAGATGACATGGCTAACTGGTACAAGACAATGCAAAAGACATCTTGACATACAAGAGTGACATAGCTAGAGATGGACCAAAATATTACTTCAGCGTCCATGGACAACGTATTTGCATATTACAGTGTGACGTATATTGTTGTAACATTACATAGACTATCTGACAGACCTCAGGGACACCCAAGATAAATAAAAAGGTAGAAATACTATTAGGAAAACATGAAAGTTCGTACTTTACATCATGAGTGCGTTATAAAAATGGTCACATCACTATTCGAATGTGGTAGCCTGTGTGTGTGTGTGTGTGTGTTTCTTATAGGCACATTGAACTGTCTGCCGAGTTCACCTGGGGGAATAGTAACTTGTGAGTTGATTGTTGGTGTATTTCACCTATTGTATCTATAAAATTAGGGATAGCTAGCACAAAGAGACCTTGAGCAACTTTACACGAAATTCAACAAACGGCAATTAAATATTATTATACGCTTCTGCTCTGCTGTTTCTCGTGTTTAATTATCTTTTGCAGATATTCAGTTCAATGCATTTGGTACGTTATCCAGTTTTAGTCATGTGCGTTATTTATTTATATATTTAGGTCTCGATCTAATGGAGGGTAGCTGCTCCACACGTCACTTTCATTTTATTTTTTAATGCCGTGTCTTTTAAGTTTGGGTTTGTTTGTTTTGAATTTCGTGCAAAGCTACTCGAGAACTATCACTATCCACTGTTGGGCTGCTCTTTTACCAACGAATAGTGGGATTGACCGTACATTATGACGCCCACGCAGCTGAAAGGGCAAGCATGTTTGGTGTTACGGGAATTCAAACCCGCAACCCTCAGATTACGAGTCGAACGTCTTAACCCACCTGGCCATTCCAGGCATGTTTTTTAACAAACGATTTTATCTCTTTTTATTTTAATAATGACAACAACTATTAGCATCTAACATTTTATCAAGTTAATAAAAATATATTTTCAACGCGTGTTTCAGCAGGAGATAGTTTATTACAGAACTTAAGGGAAGAAAAAAATATCTTCTGAAGCACTCTGACTAACCAAATAGTTCAACTGTACTTCACAATAGTCTCAACTTAGGCCGTGTTGCATAATGCTAAGCAAATGTTTCATTTTCTTTCTCACGAGCTGAACTGCCATTTTATCATAAACACATCCTTCCTTCTACCAAGTTAAACAATGTGTTGTGAAATGCTAACGAAAGACGAAAGTTTGAACACACCCGTCAAGATCAACTGAGATTATCTGCATATCGAGTTATAATTAACAGGATTAACACAGTGATTCTAACGAGACAGGTACGATAGTTCAAACAGTTGTGAATGCGAGATGTAATCTGATACCACTTAGTTGGAAAAATGTTTATTCAAGGCGGACTATAAAGAATAAATAACTGTATAAGGAGGTAACGTTTTATGTTGTTTGACATCAAACTCTTGCCAGGTGGAAATATGGCTTACGATGCAAAAGTATTTAAAATTAAATAATTAATGTTGATAGGATTAGAAACATTATTGATGTAATACAAGTTACTGAAATTTTAAACTTTTATGAAATCAATGTTATTGTTTTTCATTTATTATAAGCCTTCATATCATTATGTTAATAAAATGTATGGCCTTTGTTGTATAATTGGACTCTGTAGCATTTTTTTTTTGTTTTACGTATAATTTCTTTGAGTTCGTTGAGTTGTGTACTCGTTCTCGATTTACGCTCCAGATAATTACAATTGAACTTTCATTTCAACGGATATTTCGGAACTTTATTATTAAAATATCCGAATCCCTCTAGTAAATATTACAAATTCTGAAAATCAACCCATTGTTATAAGTAGTGATAGTGCTAGTAGCCAAACGTAGATTTTTTATCATTTAGTAACACTTTTATTTCATAATAATAAAAATTATAGTTTATTTCATTTTTCTTTCAAAGTGGTAATATAGAAGATCCGAATTACATAAAAGTTACTATAACTGGCTAATTTCCAACTAATGAAAAATAAAATTGTGTTATCCGAAAAATCCATTCTTGTAATAAACTGTTATGTGGTGAGCAAATCAATGTACTCGGTAAAAAAAAATTGAAAGTTTTGAAATTGAAATTGAGTAAGTTTTGATATTTATACCCGGAATTAGAAGCCATGGGATTTTAAGAATGGATTTCCCAGCCAAATTTTATGTCGGCCTAATGACGTGGCATTGTTTCGTTTTTTCTAGGAAGGGCAAAACTCCCAGTCTTATATTAATGTTTTATACATTTAGCCTTAGGCGACAACACAACAAACTGTCTTAGCTGAGCTATAAATTATCTTGTTCTAAGATGTTAAATAATATAATTGGTTATATTAATGTTGATGGAAGAAAAAAATATCTGATTTTGGCAGCGTTATTAACAAGGTAATGTCGTATGTGCGAATATTCGCTGTGTTTTTAACTTCTGAAAGTTTATTGTTATTATATACCGTATGTTTAGGGTTTGTTTGTTTTTTATAAACGTGGATAAACTTGTATAGCGTTACTAAGCGAGGAAGGGAATATCTATTGGCGTTAATAAACGTATTTTTTAAAAATATGAATTAATTAAACAGAAAAGCTCCAAAAATATGCTGTTGTCTTCCATGAAAGTTATGGAAACGTATATAAGATTTAGAGGTGGTTTAATTCATTATATTTTAATTTATCTGTATATAGGTTACCCATAAAATCTCTTGGAATCCTGCAAAAGTGAAATTTCTCACCATGGTGAGCCCTGGTAGACTTCATTAGTACTGAAAGAGAACGTATTGTAATTTAGGAGAATCCGTTATTAATATTTGCCTTACAATTCCTGATAAGTGTGTACTTACTTATGTTTTTTCGTTATTTTTCTTGTTTTCTCCATAACCCAGTTTTAAATCTGAATTTTTTTTAAGAATACATGTTTTTGTTCATAGCAATGTATGATCATAAAATATATAAAAAATACTTAAGGTTATTATACACAGAACAATCTGCACTTGTTTCTTGAAAAGTACTGAAGTTACAGTCAATAAATATAACGTTTTAACACAGCTTTCAGGTTTTTGTCAATACTTTCCAGGATACCACAAGTTAGTTTACAATTACTTTTTCTGGGAAGAGTATCTGTGGCTGCTGTGTCCCAGCCAATAAGTGGCTCTTTTTATAGGGGCACAAAGTACTATATGATCTCCTCAGCTTGACACAAACTATACACTTGTAGTGTAGACATAAGCTCCAAGATTCTTCCTTTACTGAGATATGGAAGAGAAATGCATCTGCTACTGGTCTCACATCCTGTCTAAATAGAACTGTCAGTAATACTCTCTCATTTCTTATTGGAATATTAATAACCAATAGGAAGAGAAGATTCTTCTTACCAAATTCCTTAAAAGTATATTTGGCTGTATATCTGGCTACAGTTGTTTACTCTCCTGTTCAGTTCAACTAGCTAAAAGAATTTTAAAACCCATTAGTAGCTTAGTCAGAATATCATAAAGTTATTATAATTTATTTTAATGATAATATTTTGTGTTTGAAATTGTATAATTGAAATAATAAATACATAAGCATGTTTGTAAGTGCCAAAATCATAACAAAAAAACAATGTTTACAGCACTTTATCTTCCAGTGACAAAAAGATGAGTCCAGACCAAATCAAGCACTAAATTTATTGTTTTTATGCTTGTTTATATTTTTGTAAGATTAATTAAGATATAAAAGAGTTGAAATTTATCAGATTAAGTAAGAAAACTTAAATGAAAAGAAATTACTTATTATATGACACACACACACACGATGAAAGACTGAAATACAACTTTGGTATGTTTATTAATTTTTATTTACAAAATATTCTCCTACTGTGATAAATAGCTTCAGCATACTATGAAAGTATCTGTATAGCTACAAAACAATAAATGAATCCAGAAGTTATGTAAATGAAGCTGTGATATAAGAGAAAAAATTGTATTTTTAACAAAATCACCAGGCGTTCAAACTTACTAGGTAAAAGTGTTTTGTAAGTTCGCAGATAAATGTTTAATAGAAATACTGTATTAAAGAATATGAGTTTTATGTACAACAGACTTTCAAATTTCACAAGGATATACTTACTACATTGAGAAGTATAATACATGTAGTCTCGCAGTTGGAAAACTGGTTGAAATGAACAAACATGCAACAACTTCTGTAAAGTTGAATATATTTTGGAGAATTCATAAATCTTTTTGCCACTAAGGTATAATGTTCATTTTTTTATATATAATATTTTTTAACTATATTTTTGTTATAGTATCTTATAAAAGAGATAAAGTTTCATTTGTCAGAAAATATAATGTCTACAGTAAAATAATTTTACGTATTTTTTACAACATCTACAGTAAAATAATTTTACAAGCTGCATCAACTGCCAACAAGATTTATTTAAGAAGCATAAATAAAAATGTGATTGTTTTGTGAATGAAGTTCCTATTTTAAATTTATTTAGTTATCAAATACTGCAGCAAATATCTTAAATATTGATTTTTAAATTTATAAAAAAATTGAAAAAGGAATGAAGAGAAATATAAAATCCAAACAAAAAGTGGAGCACATTTATAATGTTTATTAAAATTTTCAGAAAAGGTAGAGCACAGTCATAATGTCTATTAATATTTTCTAAAGAAAAGGTAGAGCACAGTCATAATGTCTATTAAAATTTGCAGGGCTTATATTTGGGTCAGATTTTTTACTCTAACTTGTGGACAGTAGATAATGACACAATCCATTTGTTTTAAAATAAGATATTAAACCCAGTCAAATGTTTGTTACACTGTTGGTTGTCACAGTTGTATGCAGAGCTTTAAATAATTTTCAAACAAATCGGTGCACACACAAGCTGGTTCTATGACTCTAGAATAGAATTTTTAAAGGTTTTTCTTTATGGTTATTGCAATACAGTCTGTGATAATTTCACTTTTAAAATATTTACCACTGTATGTTCTTTAAGGATAAACTCACAACCACACAGTCTAGATATACCTATATCAAACTACATTTTAGACACCTTTATACCCCAACAGAGGTCTAGAACATTACACGCACATACACTACTAGATATTGTAATACAATAACGCAATGATCACCACTTCATAATTATTTATGTAATTTGTAAATCACAAAAAGGTACATAACACTGTGATAAACTCTCTTCTAAAACTACTAAATCTAACACTTGCACCATATAAACTTAAACGCCTGTATATTTGTCAAAAATGAAATGATACAGAGTTTTCCCTTAGATACAGTAATCTGACTCGAAATAACCGTAGTAAATATTATTAAATGTTTTTACAGCCTATTTTTACAGAATGTATAAGTTAATAATGGTAATTTATCTTATTGGAAAGAGAAAGTTATGATTTGTTTTGTTCGTTTCAGTCTTCAGATTAACAGTTCCTCTGCAGAAGTTGATTTTTTATTATTTGTTCAAAGATGGCCTCCGACAGTTTGTCTTCAAGTGTCAAAAACCATTGCAGTAAGTAGGCTAGAGATATTTAGTTTACTCTGTTTTCTTTGTAACTACTACTGCTGGGTACTGGACTTAAAGTACAATATTACCTCAAACTACTTAGAGTCAAGATGTAATCTAGTGAGTATAGGTTATTCATTTTAAGTAAAATAAAACTTTCAAACCTTGGGGGGAAAACATTTTTGGAAAGGTAAATTTTATATTAGAGTTTAGACTAAGTTGCACTGTATTATTTAATAAACAACAAAACAATTAATGAAATTCACTAATTGATCATTAACTGAGCTCATTAATCGAATACATTTAAACTATAAACTTATCTTTACATGAAACTTGAACTGGATAATTTAAAATAGGCTTAACTGAGCTCGTTAATCGATTACATTTAAACTATAAATTTATCTTTACATGAAACTTGAACTGGATAATTTAAAATAGGCTTAACTGAGCTCGTTAATCGATTACATTTAAACTATAAACTTATCTTTACATGAAACTTGAACTGGATAATTTAAAAATAGGCTTAACACTAATCAGTATAGCTGAACAAACTATTTATATTTATTATGTTTTTTTTTATATTTGAAACTTGTAATAAGAAAAAAATATTTTGGTTACTTAAGATTGTTGATGTAAACATCGTATTAATCAGAAAAAACGTCAATTATTAGATTATTCTTGTCACATTAATTGATTTAGTTGTAATTTTGAATATTCTGTTGGTTTACTTGATGCCAGTCAGTGGTCACAGATAACCAGTTAATGACATTAAACTGTTATTAATGTTTTCATTGCAACATAGCTTGAATATGCAGCCTTCAAACTGTAAAAATGTGAAAGCTGATTAATTTCCCAGTAGTGATAAGTCATCTAACTCCTTCATTCAAGGAGATGAAATAAATCATTTATAGACAGATGAACCATGTATGTAGAAGAGAGAATGTAGGATATAATGTTTGTTTGAATTTTCTGGTTTTCAGTCAATATCTCTTATTAGTTGTTGACAGTTGTTGTTCTGCTTTACAGTTTAATACAGTCTTATTAAAATTATGTATAAAAGTCCACAACTGCTATTATTTTTGTTATTAATAATGTTTTAAATAGTGTATTAATATAACTGACCTTTAAAAGTATGAAAGGAAAACTCTGCCTATGACTTCCAAAAGTACGACAGGAAAACACTACCTGTATCACCCAAATTCAGTATCTTTCTCATCTGGTGTCCAATTTAACCTTTAAGCCTTATTAATGACATCTGATGTAAAACAAGGAGAGAATTTTGTTGTTACATGGTACTTGAGGGATATTTCTAGTTAAAGCTTTTGCTGATTTTTAGTTTTAACGACACATTGGTGACTTACCTGTTCATTCTCGCATACTGTGAAACATGACATTAAGTTTGGCACCGTGTGTGTAGTGGAGAATAAAAAATAAAATATTTGTCATTTCTCCAGGTATTAACAAGACATGTTTGTCTTGTTAGTTTAGATTAAATCACATTTCTCTTTCATCTTATAGAGTTATTCATTACCTGTTAACAAATTCAGTCTTGCATATACTGAATGCAGTAATTATTCAAGCTGTAAAGATACTGTCAGTGTCTTCATTTGCGATAAGCAAACCTTAAAAACCAATAATCATTAGTTATGTTTAATCATAATCAACACCAAAATAACTGTTTCATGATATACAATATTATGTTTAATCATAATCAACACCAAAATAACTGTTTCATGATATACAGTATTATGTTTAATCATAATCAACACCAAAATAACTGTTTCATGATGTACAGTATTATGTTTAATCATAATCAACACCAAAATAACTGTTTCATGATATACAGTATTATGTTTAATCATAATCAACACCAAAATAACTGTTTCATGATGTACAGTATTATGTTTAATCATAATCAACACCAAAATAACTGTTTCATGATATACAGTATATTGTATATCATTTTATCATAATATTAAGTTTCATTTTGAGTTTCATTATTGAAAACTTGCTTCTGTTTGTTTTGTTATTTATCAGGAAAGTAATAAAGAGTTTTTTATTATTTCATTCTCTGTAGTGTGAAATTCCTGCTTGGGTTAATTATTGGGTAATACATGGCTTATGGTAAGTGTGAATGTGGAAAACCCTTGGATAGTAGCTAAACTTGTGTTTTATTACCAGCAAAAGTAAAAACATGTTTAATAGACTTTTGTAACGCATTTCTTGTATTAGTGAATGATTTAAATTTGTAGAGACCCATGAAATTACTACTTTTATATAGTTAAATTAAATCTTCAAAATTCTTATTGGATAATAAATTTAATTATTTAATCAAGTATTGATTAGTAAGCAGGATAAATTTATTACAGATATTTAAATTTGTATGGTAAATTGTATTTTATAATAATTGTTATTATTAATCTGAATAATTTAGGTTTTTACTAGGCTGTTCTAACAGTTCACTTGCAGATCTAGAAGGGGGAGTGATCCCCTTTGACATGAGGAGAATATTTTATAAGTAAAATATATTTATGTGAAAACCAGGAAAGAAATCATAAAGGTATAGACTTGTGTACAAGTTGATTTGTTATTCTGTTTCTGAATTAGAAATGTCACATTGAGACCATTGGTTTGCTATTATTTTGTGTACATGTTTACCTGCCCTCATCTGGGTCTGCCCATGTGAAAATTATTATTGTTATTATTCTGTTATGTCACTCCTACTACATCAAACACTTTGATATTCTATACCAAGGTACAGTTTATTGTTTACTTACTGTAGTTTTTATCTTGTCTGTATGACATTACTTCACAGTAAGACTGATAAAAAAAAATCGATTATTTTGATTCTGGCAAAAACAACATTTTGTTTATCAACACAATTTTGGTTTGGTGTAGATCAGAGCTAAACAATTATTGGAAGTTGTTAATTGATTGTTCATCACACTAACTGATCAGTTACATTCATCTAGTTGGCTGTCAGTATGATATGGCTGAAAAACCAACTTGTGATGGTAAAAATATTGTTTGGATATCTGTAGTGGGGGTGGTAGAGATTGCCTGTTGTTTAGCTTTGCACTTAACAAGTAATGAACTTTATAGCAGTATTTCAGTTACTTGGATATTTGGAATATTTGAGGATAATGATAATCAGATATCGCAAATTTTGTGAATTGTGCCACAAGTTATTTAGGCTAAACAAACTTTATGAACAACAGTCATGAGAAATCATAATGGCCACATTTTCATTACTGAACAGTTGGGACAATGAAAAAACAGTAATAACTTCAGTTAGTTGATTGACTTGATTATAGGGCAATCTTGAGTATAAGATGTCCCAAGTTTCCAAAACCATGGGAAAGAAAAAAACCTAAATTTTCATGGTGCACTTTTTTAGGTCTGTGAGAAATCTTTCTTGTAAAACATGCATTAAGGAGTTCCATCTGTCAGCATCTTCCATTATTTACAGTTACATCGGACTTTCTAGTATCAGTACAGTGATTTCCCTTTTCTGCCTTGTACATCACCATAATTTTAAGATATGCATCATAATTCTTCGTGATTGTGACACTTGTTCTCTGTCTTTCATAAGAGTCACTGATCCTTATACAAAGGTGTATTGTTACATCATAACATGTCATAGTTTGTAGAAATTTCTGGACCTCAATTGAGCTCTGTGTATACAGTGAACCAAGTTAGTAAAAATCAAAAAGTGATGTTAGACTGTATGCTAGTTTAGCTGTAACAAGAATTTTCTGAAGAGAGATTATAAAGTTTTATTGTAATAACAGAGATAGAGAATAACAAGTCATACGGTTTTAGAAAGTAATTGAACCTGCCTGTTTGGTCTTTGACAAATAGGAAACAGTTGTTTAAAGCTCTGGATAGGAATGTTGTAACCAAATCTTTAACATTTACAGTTGTGTTTCCTAACTGTTTTTTAGTCTAATGACATTCCCAGAATAATAGTTACACTTGGGTTAAAGTACAATTTTTATTGAAAGTCTCTGTGTGTATTTGTTTGCATGTGATATGCTTTTCTTTAATATTCTAATTTTAATTAACACACTTTATTACTAATTTTTATAAGAAACATTCTTATGAGTAGCAAAGTATGTTTACGGAAATGTTTTGAAAATTAACATTTTACACACACACACACACACACAGAGTAGTGCAAAAGTCATGTCCTATAGAAAATTTGAATATTAATAAAAACAAAATAATTTTTTTCTTTATTAAAATAAATGCTTGAATCAGTATCAGGTTTTTGAGGCTAATTGTAAGGAATTTAAACAGTTGCTTTAATAAACAAAACGATAAATAATTTTTTATTGTTATTCACTAATGTTAAAACTTGAATGCAGTTGTGGACAACTGTTCAAAAATTACTTGGACTATTTACATATTTAATAAAAATTTTAAAAATAAATAGTCTTCTGTAAATATATTCTCAATATTTTTTCAGATAAATAATCCAGTATTCTTACTGAGTGACAAAAACATTAGAGTACATTTACTAAATGTCAAGGTTTCTGTTGTCAGATGTCCAGTGGTCAGAACTGTATTTCAATATGCTGGAGATCATGCTATGTACATATTGAAATTTTAAAAGATTGTTTCTACAATAGACAGTGGTGACATGCAGATGACTCCATACACTAGAATAACTGAAAAAGATCGTGGCACAAGTACTAACTGTGAAACCAAGACGTTACATGTGATGAGGCTTACCTTTTTAACATTAGAAGAGTAGATATATAAATAGCGTTTTGATCATTCAAGAGATATAATTAATGTTGTGTGCTTTGCAATATTAGAAAATTTCATACGGTGTTGTAAATTATACCTCTTAGTTTATAAAAACTTATGGTTGCTAAATATAGAAAAATCTTCATATTTATAATTTTGAATTTTTCCTGCAGGCCTAATTCTCTAACACCACCAAATCCATCTTTTTGTAACAAATCCTCTCCTTTTGATCTGGATATGATAAAGGTTTGTAAACAGTTTTAAACCTTGTAGTTTGTATTGTTACTTCAGTATTTCAGTATGTGACAAGTTTTTAAATTTTTTAAAGCTCATTAACTTTTATTTCTGTATTTTCCTAAACTCAGTATTGAGACATAAAGTTTCAATGTTTTTGTGTAGAGGTGTATCACTTGTTGTATTTAGATATGAAATTTAAAAGAAATGGGATGACTTCAGAAAATATCTTAATTATCCTACATTATAGATGAAGTTAAGTTTTATTATTATGAAAGGTTTGTAAAGCTATTTGTAAAATGTGGGAAAGTATAGTATTAAGACAAAAAGTCACATATGTTATAAGATTTTTAATACAGACACAGTTGGACCCTAGCATGGGCAGGTGGTTAGGGTGCTCAATTTGTAACCAAAAGGTTATGGGTTCAAATCCCCATCACACCAGACATGCTCGCTTTTTTAGCCATGGGTGCATTATAACGTGACGATCAATCTTAATCTTTGTTGGTAAGAGAGTAGCCCAAAGTTTGGCCGTGATGACTAGGTGCCTTCCTTCTAGTCTTACACACTGCTAAATTAGGAGTGAGTAGTACAGATAGCATTTCATGACAGTTAAAAACAAAGAACAAATATAGTTTTTAAGATGCTTTAAGATAATCAAGGAATTTATCTGCAGTAAAAGTTGGTTGATTTCTTTCTTCAGTTGATGACTCTGTGGTGACAGAAGTATGTTCCCTAGGGGTTTGATCTTAGCACTGGACACAGCACAAACTGATCATTATGTAACTTTGTACCTAATCAATAAATAAATAAACTCTCTTTAGAGAGTTGTCTACTTTATTGTTAATTTAACTTGCTTCAAATTCATTGAATTACACAAATAAGTGTTACGTTGTTTTTTGTGTGTGTTTGTTTTGAATGCCACAATCCTTGTACAAATAAATATTGTATAAAATGTAGCTAATAATTAAACTTTAATGGTATACAAGTTTTAAGTTCTTAATTTTACAAAAAAAAAATTAAACAGGTGCTGTGTATAGCTTTGTCATGACTTGAGATATATCATAGTACTGCCTTACTGTTTTATATGGTACATACTACAATTTGGAATGGTCTGAAATTGAGTTAAGCTACAAATTAAATGTTGATATATATCCAGTGTCCGAAGTTTGCCAACAAGAGTATGAACAGTTTATTTTTTTTTTAACACAGTATTTTAATATGTGAACAATAATACAGTTTATAATAACACGTACATTATTATTCTTTAAAACTTATATACCAAAGTTTAAAAAATGTATACAATATTGGGTCTTCTGTCTAGTTTGGAACTGAATATTTTATCAGGTGTTCACAATGAGTGAATTAATTCTGAGTTAGTGTAGGTATAGTTCATTTAAGAGCTAGCTAGCTTCATATTCAAAGTATCAGTTTTAACGTTCCTGCTTGTACAGCTTTACAACACTAGCCCAATGTGGCTTTGCAATAAGAAAACACGTCAGTTTTTACTCGTGTCAGCATAAGTTTTTCTGTTTAAGAATCAGATTATCAGAATGACCAGAAATTTCGTGAATTTTTATAACTGCTTTAATGTATTATTAGTTATTTCTTTTTTCTGACATGTTCATATAATATTATTCTTTTATATCAATATCCAGTTACAGATATGTTCTTTTTTTTTTTTTTTTTTCAAAAGAAATGATATTTTTAACACGTTTCCCTTTTCAGCCTTGGGAATTATAATGTTATGATTAATTTTACTAATTGCTGATGAAGATTAACCCAAGAGTTGTTTGCTAGATGGTTGCCTTTTCTCTGGTTATCACTTTAAAACTGGAGATTGGAGCAGATACCCTTTACAACTCTGTTGCAAAGGCAAATTTATTGCCAATTTTCTATGCAAAAACGGCTTGTTTGGGTTGAGAAAATATTTTAAATAGAAGAGCAAACAACGTTTCGACCTTCTATTTAAAATATTTTCTCAACCCAAACAAGCTGTTTTTGCATAGAAAATTCTCAACAAGTGGGTTTCTCGACATCACTGAAATTTATTGCTAGTTGCTTTTGAGCTAAATGGTTAAATTTTACCCAAGTAATTTGTCTTTATTTATTTCAAATAAAACTACTTAAAAGTCTAAAAAATGTATGCAGTTTTTTATCAAAATGTGTTGATACTCATACAGTAGCCAGTTGAGTTACATAAAGAAAGGTTTTTAGTTTTCACTGTTAGTATAATGTAATACAACACAAAACATTCCATGTGTGATATGCAGGAAGCATTAAAGAATTTAAAAGCAAAATTTTTAGCTATTGTTCTTATTTTCAAAATGGTTTATAAAAGAGACAAGATTTTAATAAGAAACTGGTGTTGATGTGATGAAAATTTTCTGATTTTTGTAAATGGGAGAAACTTTGCTAGTCTTCATAAACAAATTGTGTTATTTTAAAAATCTAAATTTAATAAAAACCATAAGATTTATGTGCTAGAGGATTAGTTAAAGTTAAATAAACTAGCAAGCCAGTGTACAAAGAGAGAAGATTTTGTTATTTGTGTAAACTTAGAGATAGTTGAGAGTTTGAGTCACTAACGTTATAACCTAATAAAACACAGTTAATCAATATTAACTGTATGTTGTTTCTTTTATATATACATGTTTTTATTCATACATTAAGATGTTTTTTTACTTGCATTCTAGCCTCTCATTCATGACTTGGGAAAAGACTGGCCAAACTTTTTTGTGCATCATAAGGAGTCGAGTTTCTGGTAAATATTTTTCACATGTTGAGGAATAAACATTCCAGTGTCAATATTTAAGTAATAGTACATGTGTAATTATAAATTAATACAGTGCTTCAGGTAGATAGTGTATCTAGTTAAAATATGTCATTTGTTACAGATATGAATAGTTGACACTGAAATCTCAAGTTCACTTTTCTTAGGCCTAACATTAGCTAAGCCTTTATTAAGTATGGCCTGCATCCAATAAACAGATAAGTTAATGCTGTATTTTGTAAACGTTTTTTGCTTTAGTTAAACTTTACCTACTTAATAATGTCAAAAAAAATTATGTTCTACAACCTAATATCAGATCTTTTTAAGAACTTTAAGCTTTTAAAATGTTGTGTAAAATGTTTACTGAAGTGTATCTGTCTTTTGTTTAAATCTGTTTAAATGAAGTAAGTGTACATTTTTAGATAGTGAGATGTACATATAACTTCATGATGGACAAGAACTGAGTACTGTTATAATAACAGTGTAAGAAGTTATTATCAGTGAACAAACCCATTAAAATTTAGAGAAGCAATAATTTTCCAGCATTATGAAGAACCTATAGTTACATATTAAATTTTGAAATTGAATGATGTTTGTAGGAAGGGGACTACTTTAGAAGTAAATCACTTGTTGAGTAAATACAAGACATCATTTAAAAGCTTATGCAAGAAGGTGGAAATGTTACCCATAATGTGAAATCCACACTTGATTCTGCTGATTGTGTCGAACGTGGAGCAGTTGGGGCTGTGACTGACCCTGAAGATTTTTATGATGCCAGTAAACTTGTCGAAATGTCAGATGGCATTGGAACTGAAGTGATGCTAATGTTTAATAAAAATAAACAGTTTAAAGGCAGATATAAAAAGCCAAAACTGAACATTTACCAAACTTCATGGTGATCAACTTCCTAACATCAAAACATGTCAAACAGCTTTATATTTTTATATGACCAATATTGCTTGTGAAAGAGTTTTTTTTCTATACAAAACAGACTTCAGAGAAAATTCAGGATGTTCTATAAAGGCTGAAATGATACTGTTTGACGAATATTTTAGACTCAGAAATTTCACTGTATCGTCCCAGTTGTACAATTAAAAAGTGGGTCGGTGCTAAGAAGAGGACAAGACTTTCACATCCATAGAAATGGAGAATTTAAAAATTTATCTGGTTATCACTTTAAAACTGGAGATTGGAGCAGATAGCCTTTACAACTTTGTTGCAAAGGCAAATTTATTGCCAGTTGCTTTTGAGCTAAATGGTTAAATTTTACCCAAGTAATTTGTCTTTATTTATTTCAAATAAAACTACTTAAAACTCTGAAAAATGTATGCAGTTTTTTTTATCAAAATGTGTTAATACTCGTACAGTAGCCAGTTGTTATATAAAGAAAGGTTTTTAGTTTTCACTGTTAGTATAACGTAATACAACACAAAACATTCCAAAGACGATATTTTTATCCTAAATAAATTGTGCATTTTGTAGCACTTTATAATATTGACCTATTCAAACTCAACTGTTTCAATCACAGCATAAACCAGCATTCAGATGCTTGTCCATGATATTGAATTACTGGTCATCTTTGGCAGGTACTGATAGTTAAAATGTAATCAGTACCCCACTGATCATGGCGAAAGTTATCTAGAACACTGTAGCATAAGTTGAATTTCATATCCCATACGAATTGAGCGAAATGTTTTAGAATTATAAGTGAGAGTAATTTGACCTGAGAGAAGAAAACAAAGCTAAATAAAAGGTGTTGTAAATAAAGATAGTCACTGTTGTAACTAACAGATGGCAGCACTATTGATTCGTAACCATATCAAACGGTGGGATATATTTTGTAAGTTAAATAACTTAGTTTCATTGTTCTCTGCTGTACATTATTGATTTTTAGTTGTACAAGATAATGAACGTCCATTCTTATAACATTATTCAGTGTTATGTGCCACATATCTCTTGTATTTAGTACTGTTAGCCATTTTTTATTCATTACTTTTTACCCTAGATTCTTGTGTTTTTCTGTTCATTTATTATTTACCATCTGTTTATTAAACTGGAACAAAAATTGTAAGTCTGGCATACAACCTGAGATTGAGAAAATTAAACCAATAATTTGATGTCCAGATATACAAAGTTTAGGATAAGTTGTTCAACTGGAGTTGTGATTTGTTTACAGGAAACATGAATGGGAAAAACATGGAACATGTGCAACCTTTTTGCCTGCTCTTCGTTCTGAAAAACTTTACTTTGCTAAAATATTGGAGTTGAAAGAACAGTATGACCTGACTGAGTGAGTAATGTAGTAGTTTCCCTTAAGTACTCTATTGTTACACTAGTGTCTTTATGACGTGACTGAGTGAGTAATGTAGTAGTTTCCCTTAAGTATTCTATTGTTACACTAGTGTCTTTATTGAAAGGAAATGCATATTTTTATTTTCATTTAATATTTTCCATAATAGCAGTAGTTTGTTAATGTTAGTTTTTAATTATGATTTCACACGTTGTTGCAGTGCAAGATATTATAGAGAAAAACAGTGTGAACAAAGAGTTTTTATCAAAATTGAAGAAAACTCATTTCAAGTTACTTATTTGATCTCATGCAAGCATCATGTATTTCATGGAAAATTCTATCGGAGAAGTTGAATCCATTCTGTGCCTACATTTTGTATTTATCTCTTTTTTTGACAGTTGTGTCAATAGAGCAATTTGTGCTTCTGTCTTTTTGCATGAAAGGACAGTTTTGTTATAGTTGCTTCTGTGAACTTTGAATGCACCTTAATTACTTGGTGGCATGTTCATAAAGTCTTTTTCATGGTTAATGTAACATATCTTACACAACATAAAGCACAAACCATCTTAAGGTTGCTTTAATTTAACAAAATGGTGTACTATGAATTTCAGTTGTACATGTATTTATAAAATAATTTATAGCCATGAACAAATTACTGATAATGATTGGATGATCAGAAATTTATTTTGTATAGACATCGAAACTTGCACTAATTAATGTATTTATCATTTGCACGTGACGTTTGGATTTTATTGTTATTTGATATAAGCCTTATGATAAGTACTGAGTATCACTATTTAATTTATTTGTTTGGACTTTAATGTCATTTTAAGTAAGTAAATAACAGTTTCTTCCAATAGAATATTCACAGGTAGAGGTATCGTGTCCAGAAAGGACCAGCCTTATTCAGTAAGTTTTTATTTTCTTTTGGGGAACCTAACGAATCATAACTTAATCATTCTATGTTTGTGTAGAGCTGACTGTAGAACATGTTTGTTTTAAAGGCCATTACCATCACTGTGTTTAACTCTCTGTACCAAGTGGAATACACAGCTCAGATAAATAGGGCGTCAGGGTACATCAAGTCATCATTTTGAGACAACAGTGTTTTAATAAAGTGAGTTTTGTAAATTTGTTAGGTTGATAGTTATTCTTAATATAAATAAATCATAGTGACGTTATTGTTTTCTGTGTTTTTTCTTTCAGTCACTTTTCAGACAACTGCCATTCTTTCATTTGACTTGAAGCTTGGTAGGGCTGTAACTTGACCCAGACATTGTATTTTTTACTTATTTATCCATTTTTAATGATTTTTGTGGACTTGAAGGTCAACCTAAAAGGTATTGTTTGGGTTTCTGTCTGGTTAACCAAAATGAGGATGAATGTAAGTTTTCATGTGTTCAACATGCTAACATACATAAAATCTGAATTTACATGCTTTGGGTGTTTTTGTTTTATGCAGTAAGAACTTTCACACTGGATAATTTTATGGTTGTAGTTTGTACAACTTACGTGCGATTTGATACAAAGATACTTTCTCTCGGGTTCAGATTTAGACATTTTTATTTTTGTGTATGTTTCTTTTTTTTTCTACTGTCAAAATTGGCAATGTTGGGATTGCTTGACAATGACATGCTACATTATTCTGTGAATGTCAGCCTTTTGTTGAAAAAACTAACTTGTAGTTTGTGGACAGATTGCATTCTGATCGTATTAACTTTATCTTTTAAAAAAACCATTTAACAGTGTAGTTCGTTCATGTCTGTAACTAATGTTCAGTGTTGAGATAAAATAAACTTTGTAATTTTCATCAAAATATTGTCACTTTCAAACTGATGAAATAAATTAGAGATTGCAAAGATAAATCACTTTTTATCAGTATCAGTGTTAAATTTTGCTGGAAATGTGAAAGTTTTTTATGTATAACAAGTACATTTGGTAACAGATGTAGGGTATATTACTTTTGAGTTTTACATGTGCTAATTGTACTGAGCAATTCTATACTTTTTTACAAACTAAGCTAAATAGCCAATAGGTTGACTAATGTGTGATAAATTTACGAGGAATAGTGGACTTACTTATTTGTTATACTTCAGTCTTTCTGAATAAATAAATAAATAAAAAAACTTCTAAGCTAAAAGTGTGCATTTATCACTTGTTAAGACAAGGCTAATTAAAAACTCATTCACGTTTGATTTTATAGAAATGTTAGATTTTATTGCAGTGTTACATGTTGTCATCTCTGATGTTTCAATTAATAGATCAATAATATATTTCTTATGTAGCTGAACAATGTGTCAAATGCACTACATGCTCACCTGAAGGTGAGGACTCTCATTGAATGTGAATATTCTAAGGTGAGTAAGAGATCCAGTGCACGTACCACTAATGTCAACGTGGTGTTTTTGTAATTTATTTAAAAATGGTTAGTGAATTTTGTGTGATGCTACACACTTTATAATAATCCATTTACTTAAGTTTCTGATGTGAAATCTGTAGATTAACTTCCACCAATCATGATGGACAGCTAGCTTCCTCTGCTGTTCTAGAACAGTCCTCACTTTATTTATTCAATTACTGTCTCTCCTTGAGACTACAATATCTAGTTTGTTCACACCTTTCTGTCACCATTAAGTTTTGAAACCTTGTGTTTGATTTTCATTGTTTATACTCATTTCTGTTTTTGATATATTTGTTTCTCGGTTTCTGATTTGTTAAATAATAATTACTGATTTAATATGGCAGATGATTGTAATTCCTGTGACAGTTGCAAATGGTTCTGAGACAAATACTCAGGGTTTTGATGCCTGCCAGGGGAACACAGACCTTGTTTTGCTGGATGTTTTTATCTTACATTTGGCAGACAGTTTCTTTTTCTCATATTACAATTTTTTGTCAGGATGTATATAACCACTGAGTGTAAGTTTATTTCTACTGCATCTTTCACCTGTTATCACATCTCTGTGTAGCCTGCTGGGTCAGGTTTTATATTTTCATAATGTATTCCTCCATCTCAGTTGGATCACTCAGATTTAGTAAATTTGTGTGAGCTGGTGTGGAGCAACTTCATTTCTTCTTGTCTTTTTTACTTAGTATTTGGTAAATTTTTATAATTCTAAATTTCCATTTTGGCTTTTGATTATAACTTAATATTTGGTATATAGACAGGTTTTGCACAATGGTTAATGTTTGGGTAATTGTAACTTTGGTTAATGTTTTGGGTGCTGGTTCATTGTTTATAACGTTAGTTATTTTTTCTTTACTACTTTTCATAGTACCATATTGTTCCCATTATTTCTTGGGTAGCTTTTACTTGTCATAGTACCATATTGTTCCCATGTTTTCTTGGGCAGCTTTTTACTTTCATGTCTTTTGTCTTATCAGTTTTTTGAGTGGACTTGCAAATTCTGTATTTATGAGTCTTTTATCTTCAGAGTTGCTTTGATAGTGTTATACTTTAGGTGTTGCTTAATGTTTTAGTTCAGATTTCATTGTTTTGTAGGTTTGTTCTTAATTATGTTATTGGCTCTGCCACGTTTTCAGTGTAGGACTCTATGTGTGAAGGTAAGATTGTTTCTGAAGTTTTCTTTCACTGAACATGTACATCTGATAAAACCTTGTTACCCTTCGTCTTCACAGATATGCCAATGATTCTGGTTTGTATGTGCCAGTTCTAAAAAGTGTGAAGATTGTTCTAGAACAGTAGAGTGAGCTAGTTATGGTTGTACATGTGGCACAGTATGACTGGTGGAAAGTTGTCACATGATTAGCACTGAACCTATTGGTAATAAAAGACTGGTGCACTGATTATTAATAATGTTTTTGATATGGGAATCCAGGATCAAGATAGTTTTGGGTGGGGGCTGTAAGTACCTATTGGAGATAGATGTTTGGTATAAACAAATTTTAAGATTTTAATATTAAGTGTTTATATTGTGAACATAAGTAATGGCAGAGAAATTTGTATTAATTATGTGTTCAAACTCCTTGAACTTTGTATCATCTTAAAACTTCTGAAGGTGAGTTTAGTACTTTTAAATAAATCTAACTATAGGCAAATGATGTTTTACTTGAATATAATTAAGAGAGTAGTTTTAGTGGTGATGTCCGATCACTGTTACATGGAGGCGTTTTAGTGGTGGTGTCCGACCACTGTTACGTGGAGGCGTTTTAGTGGTGGTGTCCGACCACTGTTACGTGGAGGCGTTTTAGTGGTGGTGTCCGACCACTGTTACGTGGAGGCGTTTTAGTGGTGGTGTCCGACCACTGTTACGTGGAGGCGTTTTAGTGGTGGTGTCCGACCACTGTTACGTGGAGGCGTTTCAGTCGTGGTGTCCGACCACTGTTACGTGGAGGCGTTTCAGTCGTGGTGTCCGACCACTGTTACGTGGAGGCGTTTCAGTCGTGGTGTCCGACCACTGTTACGTGGAGGCGTTTCAGTCGTGGTGTCCGACCACTGTTACGTGGAGGCGTTTCAGTCGAGGTGTCCGACCACTGTTACGTGGAGGCATTTCAGTCGCAGTGTCCGATCACTGTTACATGGAGATGTTTAGTTTTACGGGTGGAGAAGTTGATGACAATTAAAAGGAATAACAATTATTTTGAGTAACTGTCATACATATGGTTAGAAATTAGTGTTTAAAATGAAATGAAACTCATTCTGTCATGAACTTAAAATGTAAGTCAAAGTAAAAAAAACGTGTCTTGTTTTTATTGTTGTACAAGTTTATTGGTGCCACATGTACATCAATGAACTGACCTACCCCACCTACCTCCATTGTATATTGTACTAAGTACAGATGTACACAACATACGTCTGGTAAAAAATCGAAAATATGATAAGCATGTGTCCAGGCTTAAGTTTGATTTGTTTTAGTAGCCTGGATCTTGGAAGATGACTTTGTATCATCTTAAAGCTTCTGAAGGTAAGTTTAGTACTTTTTAAATAAATCTGATTATAGGCAAATGATGTTTTATTTAAATATAATAAAGACAGTAGTTTTAGTGGTGATCTCAGATCACTATTTGTTTCTTAATGCAATTATGTCGTGAAACATTTTGTTCAATAACGGAGATGATTCATCTGAAAATGAACAAATAATGATATATTCTGTTTATACCTTTTGTATTTTTTAATTATGTATCTTTAGTCAGTGTTGGGTCAACAGTGAAAATTTTTAATGTTTATTTTGTGTAAAAATAAAAAATTGTGTAAAGACTACACATTAGCTTGTTGTTGCTAAACGTAGACATATTGAAGCACTCGATCATTTGTATATCTCTTGTTTCACAAGAAAGAATCAATACTGTATGTGTTAAAACGTTTGTCTTTTCTATCATAGCACTTCAAATATCCACTCCTGTCCTCGGTAGAGATTTGCATTGATCTGAACTGCAACTTAAAAGACTGTCCATTGTCTCTTGAGGGATGTAAGGCTGAATCAGTTTTATATCTACCAATAGAAAGTATAAGAGTCAACTTGAAAGTTACATCTACAAAGCCAACATTTAGTGATTGGATAGAGAGATACTATAAATATCGTCATGAATGACAGAAAGGTTTTTAGTATGTATATTTTTAAAATGTCTTGGATTATCATGAGAACATAATAATATATTTTGGTAATATCTACTTTCCTGAAGGAACCGTGTGATCTGTACAAGATCAAGCAAAGAAACTAGTGTGTCAAGCTTATCTGCTCATTCAGAGTTTTGAAAGAATTAAATAACTCATTGATAAAATAACTTTCTTAGTTTTAGAATATTAATGTGGTTACTTTGTGTAGAAATTAATCCTGATTGTATGAAAACCAAACAATTAGATTTAGTTTGCAGCACTTGTTCTCTGCAAGTTGTGCTATTAATGTCTGGATTACATCTGCAAGTTGTGCTAGTAACGTTTGGATTACATCTGCAAGTTGTGCTAGTAATGTTTGGATTACAGTGCAAGTAGTTTTATAAATATTTTATTTTGAATAGAAAATAATTTTATTGGTTTGATACTGACGTGCATATTGTAACAGGAATGTGTTTTATTACATTCAATTTTTAAATTTGTAAGAAATGTTTTTATAAGATGTATAATGTATCGTATACCTCTAATTGTACAGGTATTTAATACTGTGCAACATTGCTCTGTGACATCACACATGCACTTGGCAGTAGCTTTGTACATCCTCTATATCAAATGGTTGAACTGCCTGTGGACTTAAATTATCAGTTTATTCTGCACCTTGAAATTAAAATAAAGTATTAGTGAAATGTGATAGTTATCTAATGTTGTTTTAAGTACTTAGTTTTACTACAGCTAAAGGAAAACCGGGTAAAATTACGTGTTGGTAATCCAGCTGTTCCCTGTTAATGAAATGTATTACTGTGTAGGCAGCAAATATTTTTGCAGAAAATAAAACATTACATAATTAAAAACCAAATGATTGAACTCACTTGCACTCTGCTAGGGGGTGCTGATTGTGCAGAAAGTAAAGGTTTCATCTTAACATCTGAAAAGTCCCTTGTTCAGTGGCATCTTCAGTTCTTTTGGTCAAATGTGAATGAAGTAATATTGTACAAGGAGGGCGATATGCATGTCTGTAAATGAGGTTTTGATGTTTCATATTAATATCAACAGTTAGTTTAGGATGACTTATTGGAAAATATAGCTTAATGATAAAACACAAACTAATAATAGGAAGTATTTATTAGATGTTTGAAGTTATTCAAAATTCCAGCTTCACTAATCCAGAATAACAATATTTGTAATTAGAAGAGAAATAAATATACAAGAAACAAATCTACAAATATAACAAGAGAAAATGAAAACTGAGGGATAATCAAAATAGTTATAACAGGTGTAAATTCACGACGATGACCGAAGAAGGTCGAAAAGTTGTTCGCTCCTCTATGTAAAAAATTTTCTCATCCCAAATGAGCTGTTTTTACATATTTTTATCTTGTTGTAGTTGGATTTATGTGAATGACACCATCTTAGTTAAACACTTCCAATGTTTGCACTATAATAAAACATAAATAGTGATACCATTATTAATTACCTTTGTTATATCTTGTGTATTGTGTGTTTTACTAAATTTGAAGTTTTTGTTGTTACGTTTGATATTATTCCATCTACTTTGGAAAACTTGATTCCTCATGTTAGTGTGTCAATGGATTATTGTATGCTCCTTATCACAAAGGCTCTTGGTTATGACCTAGCTCCTGGGAGTAATCTGACCTTTTTTGAATGCTGGTCACAATGTAAGTAGTCTGTTGAGGTCAGTGGGTTCCTGTCTGTAAACTGAGATTTTACCTTTGGTAGACTTTTGATGTGTATTATAGATTGATTTGTTTACATCTTTTGATTTTCTTTGCCAGTTGCAGTTGTAATTGCTGGTACTCCTCGAATTATAACTGAGTATTTTGGTGGTGATATTTCTGTTATGCTCAGATGTTCCTGGTTTGTCTTTTTTCGCATTTGCTTTTCAAGTCCTCTTTGTCTTTTTATGGATTTAACCAATGTAAATCCTTTGGTGTCATCAGGCTGTGGTAATTTTTCAGCATTTTCTGTGCCTATATTTGGTTTAGTATTCTTGGTTACCTTATTGCTTTTAACACTACCAGTTTATTGACATGTATAGCTTTGGTGTTGATGATTATATTTTGTTTATCTCCATTTAGGGATTTATAAATTTTTCTTTTAGTTACTTCTTGATTTGGTACTAATTTAATCTTACCAGCTAGGTCTTCGTTTGCTGAGTATAAAATAATCTTAATTGGTTTTCATCCTTACAGCTTTGACCAACTGTTATAGACTTTTTCCAGAAGACAAAGTTGATGCTTTTGTTCCTGATGTTGTTTTTATCTTTGTTGAAAACGTTGGAGAAGCCATTTATTTAATGGCAGCAGATGCTCCTCAACTCTGGTCCTCACATTGTTCACTGAAGTTACTGATCAGTTGTATTCTGTTGGTGGGTATTTAATTTCTGCATTTTCTCTGTTTACGAGTCTTCTTAAATGTGACCAGAATTGTTTGGGTTTTGTTTTTGTATTTTGCTGAGGGCAGAAGTTGTCCCATTTTTCTTGTTTTGAACAGTATAACTTCTATTTGTATTGTATTTTTATAGGGGGTGAGATTGAAGACACACCAGAGTGGTAAGTGTTGACATTTTTTTCCCACATGAAATTTCACTAATTTTTGGCACGTGTTGTATGAGTCAACTAGAGATCGAGTGTGACATTGTTTAATAGTTTTAGTGATGTCATCAAAAATTATGTTAAATTTCTTCCATTTGTGTTTGTTCTTTAGAATCTCCTATAAAGATAGAATTTTGATTGTGAGAATAGATTTTGTTTTCTTGTGAGAACAATAAAACCCTGCTACTGTAAGATATGTAACATCAGTTGTTATATATTTATTATTGCTTTTAATTGGTATTTCTGTAACAAATGGTTTTGTTTATTTAATAAAGCTGAGCAATAATCAGGATACATTCCTAGGACATTGAGCTCTAACCAGAACAGGACTAATCCGGGTCATTATAATATTAGGTATACTTTGGATAGGTGAAAATACAGTAGGTATTGTCTTTTCTTGTGATTTCTGTCAGGAAGTAGTTCTCAATAGCAGGATATCATTGCAAGAACACCTCGCTTTGCCTTTGAGGTTTGCTCATAGTCAGAGTCGTTATCTATAAACTGGTCCTTGTGTAACATCAGGTACGAGGGTGGTGGTTTGGCTTAGTTCTCAATATATTCATATATTTTTATATATATTTTCAAGTAGGTTAGGTAGGTCTAAGAGGTGTCAGAAAAGTTACATGAAGCAAAACACGTTTACAGAAGTGTTGTTCTGTGCGACTCCCTCAGTGTACACTTACACCAAAACAGATTGGCTCACTTTTAACACTTCACTAAATTCCTATCTGCCACATTCAATTGAATGTGCTAATAACAAAACAGAATTAGACAACTATATTAATCAAGTTACAGAAAGCCTTTAAAAACACAGTCCCTAAAACGAAGGAAAAACACTCACATAATCAGTGGACTAACACCAGAAATCCATGCACTAATAATCAAATGCAGGCAGTTAAGATGAACACAGTTCATAACACGTGATTCAACTATCAACACACAGATTAACAGAACAAATGCAAAAATTAAACAACAAATTAAAATAGCAAAAGAAATAAATTGCAAAAGTTTTGTAAAAACTTGGAAACAAAAAAACAATCAAAAAAATTCAGGAGTATTTCTTCCAACAAAAACACAAATTACTTGCTACAACACATCACACATAACGGCATAATCACAAGGACGGACTAGGAGAAAGTGGACCTATTACCCGACTACTACGAATCCTCCTTCAGCGACTTAAATTCAGTCAACTTTAACACACAACACCAAAATCGTATCAACAACTTCATAAACTCAAATCTTCATTCACACCACAATTCCCTAGCAAGACATTAGAAAGCTACTCAAGTTCAATCAATAGAGAAATTACCATCAATGAACTCAAAATTAACGTTAAAACCTTGAGAAACACTTCCCTGGTCA
Organism: Carcinoscorpius rotundicauda; assembly: GCA_011833715.1. Taxonomy (NCBI): domain Eukaryota; kingdom Metazoa; phylum Arthropoda; class Merostomata; order Xiphosura; family Limulidae; genus Carcinoscorpius; species Carcinoscorpius rotundicauda. The sequence goes on along the minus strand of CM022396.1, from coordinate 96,680,713 downwards.
TGACCAAATACTAAACATTCTCAAAACAGGCTCTACTCTTCTATTACAACACCTCCCAAACATCATAAACATCTCACTAGCAACTGGTTACCGACATATGAAAAAAGCCATCATCACCACAATTCCAAAGAAACAAACAAACCGGACCAATCCAGAAAATATCAATCCTATCAGTTGCGGGAGAGCTTTGTAAAATAAATAATATTCTTCCAGAATCTCAAAATGCCTCCAGGAAAAACAGACAAACAATAGATCACCACATCAGTCTACAAAGCTTTTAATAACAAGCAGGTAACCATTGGTGTATCTTTAGATGTTAAAAAAGCATTTGACAACATATGGCACAATGCCATCAAGTACAAATTAACACATCTGAAAATAAATCCAACTATTACTAAATGGTTATCAAACTTCCTAACAGATAGAACAGCACAAGTAAAAGTCACAAAACTATATCAAAATCATTCAATATAACTGCAGGAGTGCCCCAAGGATCAGTCCCTTCTCCACTACTGTACATTATTTTTGTCAGCGATATACCTTTCTCCAGTTTAACATACACTCATAATTCACAATATGCAGACAACATTGCTATCTGGAGTATCTCCAGAAACCCAGTAATGGCCATGTTTTACGTTCAAGAACCACTAAACAATGTCTTGAACTGAAGTAACAAGTGAAGAGTGGTTTTAAATCCAACTAAAACACAGGCAATCACCTTTTACAGAAAACTAAAAAGACAAAGAAAAACTCCAGAAAAAGTAAAATTCTCACTTGGAAATACGCCCATTAACATGAGCAAAAACATCACATTCCTTGGTATCACTTTCGACACAAAACTAACATGGAAAAAACATGTAAACAACACACAATCAAAAAACACTTCGCATTTAATGACTTTAACTAGCAAACACTCAAACTGTTCACCAAAGACAATTATCCAAATATACGAGGCTTACATCTCTCCGTTAATAGAGTATGGATGTCAAGTCACATATAATACAACAAAACAAAATGCTAAGAGCATCATACACACCTGTAAACTATATACACCAAATCAGTAACTTATCAACTTTTAAAAACAGACTCACAGAAATGTCCTATAAATAGTATTTAAAAGCAGAACACAGAAACAAACCAATTGCGTCACTATGTAAATTAGCCAGTGCACCAACAAAATATATTTCACCATATAATATATTTCAGGAATCACAAATCACACAAAAAAGTATATAAAGGACAAACCTCATGAATATAATATGTACTTTTTCAGATCTCAGGCACAGGACAGGTAAAACTTTTCATCCAAATATCAGATATTGGACCTTTAGATCCCAGCCAAGGCAACATTATTGCCAAGCCCTGAAATGGATCATATCACATTCATATTTGCTTTGACATCTGCCTTTTGGACTCTGGCCTAGCTGCCCTCTCCAGTGCCACCTTTGTCTTGCTCACCAGTATTATGACCAACCTCACTTCTTCACCTTAAAAAAATCAAAATAAAATAAAGGCAAACCCCACAGAAATTTCAATAATTTTTCATGTGAGGGGATGAAGAGGAACCACAACGTTCCTGACCACCCCAGTTGGATAGAGAATTCTTCTGATTTTTCTCTCTCTCTCTCTCTCTCTAAACTAAACCCCTGTCATGTTTGTTTGCATTTGCAAGTAGGTTAAACTCTCTTATGGCAATTAACACTTTTGCTCGACAATTACTTAACTCTGTGGTACTTAATATGATATTTGATGTTTAGGAATAATAGCATTAAAATACTTAAAGAGTACAGGCAAGTAAAAGTTGACTGTCTGATTTTAGTAATGGTCATCTTTAAGTGGTGCAGAGAACTTGTATGGAGTCTTTTGTTGCAGGAGAGCTTTGTGGAGTCCAGAAGCAATGTCTTGTGATGTGGAAGAGCTGCCTTTTTAGCTGTTACTTTAGGTTTTATTTGATCTTCGAGTATCTTCATGATGTGCTAAACAGTATGCACAACTACCTACAAGTAGTTCTTATACTTGATCAATTTTATTATGATCATGTGCAACAGCTAACAACAAAAACAAATCTGATTATCAATTGGTTACTTTCAATCTTCAGCCACTTCTCTTGTACTGACCTTCTTGTTATCGATACTTCAGCAAAGTGCTGGCTGACTTCCTCTTTAGGAAGTTTTAAGCTCAATAATTATCAATCATCTGTAGCTTTAGCCCATACTGCAGCATCGTCAAGCTGTCAGATATTCTTCTTGGTTCTGCTTACTTAGTCAGTCCTGCAACCATACCTCGTATAACCTTTTACTGACCTTGATAGCCTCAGCTCATTACAGTTTAAACATACAGCAGAAAATTTCTTAACATGTTTCTCTTGAGTCATCATAGTAAATGATCTTGGCTTCTGAGCAAAGAGCAATTATGAGTTAATTCATTTGGATCTAACGTTTCTTTTTGATCACCGAAATTATTAGACTTAAGGTTTAGTTGTAGGTCCACTTATCAAAGAGAGACCTTGAGATTGCTGCTTCGATGTCATGTCAACTTCACTGTTCTTCTCGAGCAGCAAGTTGTCCAGTCGAGTAGGTCGGTGGTTTTCTTTAAATGTGACCCTCACTGCAGAATTTTCAGGAAAGAACCCAGTGGAGGTAACATTTACTTTGTTTTTGGAGCAGTGGAAGTTTCTGTTCTGTTCATACCTTACTTTGTCACCAAATAGTTCTGCCATTTAAAATTACACTTTCCTGTTTTTGCTACTACTACTGCAATCAGTGCTTCTAATAGGGAGTATTTCAGTTTGGCCATTTTGTTGCAAGTCATTAATTTTACCTGGAAAAATACCTGCCACCTACACAGAAGTATGTTTCTGTAAAAAACAAAAAAAAGAGATTCGCTGGATATACAGTTTTTTAGATGACTAAATTTCAGTTGTCACCAACAAGAGAATACAACAATCAAGAGGTTTCCAACCTGTTCCTTGAGGCCCCCTGGGGTTTAATGATAGCACTTAATGAGGTCTGCAGTAATACATCAAATCTATGAAATTACTATTTACTGAAAGAGTACTGAATGAAATAAAATGCCAAATATTCTGTAACTAATACATTAGTTGGAGTTACAACAGGAGACAAGTGTTGTAAGGAATATTAATCATTACATAGTATATGTAGACAGCATACTGTTATCAAACCCTAAGTATGACCGTCAGTTTGATAATCCATTGGTTGTAATAGATACTGTCTAATCCCTCTAATGATGTTTTTAATATTAATTGAATGAATCTCACATATTCAATAAATTCAGTGTAGTGGAAATGTTTATCAAATTTATATTAATCTGTTTATATATAAAAACAAAATGGCCACTTAAAATCAACCTTTACTTTATTTGCTGCAACTCGTATTCATCGTCACCTACTGGTATGCAACTAATTTAAGTTATTTTTTGTTTTTTCTGCAAAAATATCTGTCACCTAGATGGCAGTACATTTTCATTAATAACATAGAAATGATTCTCCTTTAGGTTTCAGAATTTGAGGGTCTGACACAGACAGACACTGGTTTGTGATTGGGTTGCAATATTTGGTTCTCAAATTACTGGCTCTTCCCTCAGTAGTTGTAATAATTGTATTAACTTGTATAATATTCTTACCATACATATATTTAGTATTTATTAAAGCTGCTATATATTACTATGTTTATTTAGTGAAGCATGATTCATTCAGGGTTACAGTTAGCAGATGATATAAATCATCAAAATGCTGAAATGACAGTGTTTGAAATTTATGTAATTTGGTCAGAACTGATCTGAGTAATTTATTAAAATGTTCCGTCCACTTAACACGTACCAGGTATTTACTAAACACTGAATTATTAACCATTAGTAGTTGTGATTTGTTTTTATAAGACTAGTTTTAGTTTTCATGTCATATAAAAATAATGTTTCAGTTGCCAAACCTCTGAATTATTAGAAATCAGTCTGAAAGTTTGTATGAATATAAAATAACTGTAGAACCCCCCTTCCTTCTTTCCCCATTGTGACTTGAATTCAGGGGTATAACTTTTATCTTTTTTTCCCACAATTTTCTGTCAAGTGAACTTTTCTTTCAATATCAGAAGTGGTCAGTTTGGCTGGGTAAGAAGAGACAAATGTTATTATAGATGTTTCATAATACTGTCAAATCAGTTTAAACATGCTCAGTTTGGACCTTTCTTGTAGTGGAAAGGATGGTTTTCAAAGACACTACTTTGTCTTTAAATTAAGAGCAAGATAAATAGTTTCTTTATCAAACTAAAACCTTTTATAACAGTAAGCATAGTAACTTATCTTAAAATTTTAAGTGTGAATATTAATAGCTCAAGACCAAGGTATCTACGTTTTACTTTCAAACCATTTCAGATTGAGTTTTTTGGGGTCACTGAAAATTTATGTTGTACATTTAATTACGATGTTTAACACAACTTATTTAAAAATAAAATATTTAACTAAACTAGTTCATGTGAATTACCTGACGATGTTTCTTTATTGTAATTAGTTTTGTATGTGTTCACAACAATACATTGAAAAACAAGTAATCTGTATCAAAACAATAACAATGTTTATTTCAGCTGTATGTGAAATAATGGAAATGACATCTTGTAATAAATGCACAATGTTTAACACATTGAGATACCTTACTAAGATATTTGCATTTAAATTTTAACATGGAAGAAGAAAATTCATCACTTTGCATATTCTTCAGTTACAGACAAAGCTTGGTGTCTTCCAGAAAGTTTCTAATTCAAAGTACTTCTTTTGTGATTTGTATCAGTTGTCAAAGGAAACTCTTATTACTTCAGATGGTTAAACTACTTGTGATATCTAAACTCTGTAAGGTGGATGTTGTTGTGTACAATAATCACTGAGGTTTGGTCACTGTAAGGACAGCTGATGGAACCAACCCTGAAATAAAAGGAATGATAGTAGAAACTACCAAAAAAGAAATGATTTACAGAGTACAATATCAGCTGTATCTATAATCTAGATTTAATACCACGGCTGTGCATGTTCAACAGCCCCAGAAGCCCAATTTTAGATACATAAAGTAGCCATAGCTTACATCACAGCAATGGATGGTTCGAGGGGATATACAAGTACAATTTTTTTAAAATTTACCATCTGTAGAAATTTATCTACCCACAAGCCATGACTGGACTCAGTATACTTCTGTTACCCATGTATTTTAAATGTCCAATGTGTATGTAAATCATTTTATATTACACCAGTGTTTAGAACTTTCTTTTGCTTGTATGGTAAACCATAAGTACTAGCCCCACTTTCAAGCAGTACAGCAGAATTCTGTTGACTACAGCATCGGACAACATGGTTTATACTTTTACAAAACATTACAGAAAGGAATAATTTGTTGATTTTGATCAACTTTCCAAAGATATGTTGCTACTTTTGGGAACAAAAACATTGTAGAATCCAATACATCAATAAGTGTCTATACCAAAGACGTTCTGAATTCAATACGTCAAGTTATTATAACTTTAATACTGACCTAGAGCTTTCAAAGGTTTCTGCATATCTTCTTCAGTAAAGACTATTCGAGGGAAGGTGGTCATCAGCGAGAAGGGAAGGTTTCCGTCCGTTCTGTTAAGTTCTATATACAGTCTAACTGCTGCCAACGATTCACTAGCACCAAAACTATTAGTTAGAGTCTGACCATTTGACAATCGAATCTGTGAGGATGATATGCATACATAAAACTGTTAGGGAAGTACTAATTTACCTAATATTAGGCCTCACTGAATTGGTTTACCTTTAGTAAAATGCAAATAAACTGATGCAATCAGGAACACAATAAATCAATATATGTATTGAAATATTCTGATTCTTCAATGGATATTTTTGTACACCACTGTTCAAGACTTAACCCTTTCTGGACCAATGGGTGATTAACTCATTTTGAGGGTTTCCTATCACAGTTAAAAGTGCTTAATCTAATTAGAAGCAAGTTTGGTACACACAATCTATATAATATTTTATGTGAACTTAGAAAACAAAAAAAAACATAATTTGGTTGTATGATATTTCAGATTGTGAAGTTTTGTTTGTCTGAAATGTGGTTACTAAAAAGTACTTTTATCATATTACGTGTGCCTAAAATCCTCTAAATATATCCAATCTGTGAATAAGAATGTAACTCATGTTTTGTTCAAACAGCTTACTTCTTTTCTCGTATATTCAAGCAAACATTTGTAGTTGTGCAAACAGTTTAACATTTTTCTCTGCAAATTACACTGATTATGTTTATAAGACACCAAGTGTTTTAGAGTAAAATGAAGTATATATTTAAATTATGAATTCTGTTATGCCAGCTTGCCTTCAACCCAAGAGTTGAAATAGGTCAGAAGTACTGTGGAACTTTCTGGCCAACAGTAAAGATCATATAACAATGCTAGTCATTTTATTTTGCACTTCTTTATGTGGTTATTACAAGTTCAGTAAAACTAATGAAGAGCGTACAGAGTTAGTGTAGAGAATATAGTAGATAAAATATAAACATTGATATTTGTTCCCAAGGTTTTAGAAATTACACAAATGATATTTAATAAATTTCAAACAAAGTATTTTCAACCCTCAATCCAAAATAATTTTGCCCTCGGAGCAAATCAAAACTGATTCCATATGCTTGTAGAAAAGTTTCTGTGAAAATACTGTGTTTTTTGGATGTTTTAAATACACACACAGTTAGTCATTGTAGTCCAAGGCAGTAGTAAAAGGATTAAAATCATTAGAGAAATGACATAGTTCAGTACAGATGAGGTAAAGATGTTGACGGAGGAAGTGCGAGTGATTTATAATTACTACGGTAAGATGCCCGTAACACACCTGTAATCTACAACTATCGTACTCCTTTTTCGGTATAACCAGCTCCTGAACCGGTTGTGATACTGGGGCAGGAGCTGCCGTCACTGGAGGTCCTGAATGAAACTTCTCTTTTCGAGCTTGTTTATCTCTCTCGATTTCTTCTAACACCCTCTGTCTAGAATTAGAAATAATACTCTTTGTAAGTTTTTATGTTAATATATAAATGTTAATTCACATGAAAACTTACAACAGAACATTTGTAGAAGAAGCATTGTGTATTAATGTACCAGTTATCCTTCATGTAAGCCTTTCACCTGAACCTATTTTTGTCCCTTATTGTTACTGGTAGGGGTAAAACATACCTACTGATTATTACGTGGTATCTTAGCCACAACATCAGAATCTCTTACATAACTGAAAACGAATTTGAGTTGTCCACATTAGTTAGTCCAGAGTTTTAGTACAGGGTAGACGTAACCTATTACAGATGGGAAGTAAGGCCTAAAGTGACAAAAAATTACCAAACAAAAAGAGACTCCAGGAACAATATTTTCTTTGTTAAATAGGGGGAAATCATGTTATAAATTTCTGTTTGTTCCAAGTTATTTGATTACAATGCATGTTACTAGTCAGTCTGCCATATAAATATTAAATCTCATATTCATATTTCTCTTGCTTCTACCAAGAGTTATTGATAATTATGAAACCAAGTTTATGTTTGAAAATGTTATTACCTTTGTATACATTTCAGTGAAATGGAAAGAAATTATGATTGTAGATGAAGTGGATAAAACCTGTCAGAAAATATTGTCATATATATATATCCATCTAAAAATGTCTTAGATGGTCATTACACTAAGTCGTTTTATACTTTTATACTATTGGTTGTTTATCTCTACCTGTCTCTAATGAGAAACTTTCAGTGTGTGCGTGCGTGCGTGCAAAACAAGAGAGAAAATAAGATAAACAAAATACACCTGGCCATCTTCTCTTCTAACTTTTCTCGTCGTTTCTGCTCAGCCAGCCTTTTTATTTCTTCTTCTTCCATCCTGTGAAATCACAAATGTTGACTGAACAAAGAACCAAAAATATTATCCAACATTAGTGCATTAGCTGTAAATATTTTTCTTAGAAAAATCCACTTTATGGGCCTAATAAGCTAACAAACTGGAACACTTAAAAATCACAGACTATACAAATTACTACTTCTGAAGTCATAACAAAGGGATATTCAAAAAGTCACTGTAATTTGTTTGTGTGTAGTTAAGCACAAAACTACACAATGGATATTGGTTCTCTGCTCATCACTGATGTCAAAACTCGGTTCCTAATGATGTCAATCTGCAGTTACACTAACATGCCACCAGAGGACATGTACACTCTGCACAAACTGTTTGGACTTCCATACCATTACAGTATGTAAATTTCAACACTACGGTAATGTTTCACTAATCCAGGTTGACAATTGAATGAACCAAGGTGAGAATAGTTATTCTTTAGAAATTCTATATACTGGTACCAAGAGTATGTCATAAAGATTTGGCTTGAATGAACATACTGATCAAACGTAGGGTCTGAAATACCTCGAGCATGAGAAAAATGACCATGTAACAAACATCCAGACCTATAGTAACAAGAACACTGGATGAGAATGGATAATTTGGTCATGTAGCAGTTAAAAAAACATTTGTCAATCACCAGATATTATTACAATAACTGAAACTTGCTTAAAAGTACAAAAACTGAACTACTGAAGATTGGAAAACAGTGTTATGGACAAACAAGTCCAAATTTGAAATGTTTGGTTCAAAGCATAGGTTACACATCTGACTGAAAGAAAGGTGAAAAATACTTACCTTAATGCATAGCACTTGCCATGAAGTGAGGAAAAAGTAGTCTGATGGTTGGGGGGTGTTTTCCTGCCAAGGTGACAGGGTAAATGGAATTAATGGACCAGCACAAGGACCCTCAGATACTGATCCATCGTTGTACATCCAATAGTTTTCATAATATCGTAATTAATTCTACTACATAATGACCCCATACACTCATCCAACCTATGCAGAGATTACTTAGTCATGAAAGAAACTGTTGAAGTCATTCAAATTATGCAGTAGCCCCCACAGAACCCCAATCTCTTTAAAGGAATATACAAGAGAAATTTCAAGTAAAATATCAAAGGACACTTTGACTAAATATGTTAAACAATGCCTGAAAGACTGTTTGCAGTTATTAAAGCAAAAAGTGGGACACACAAAATATTAACTGTTTACTGAACTCGAGCACTTCCACTGAGTTTCTGTTCTACTAAATATTAATATAACTGACGTTTCACCTTCCATTGTTCTTTTCATGGTGCCTGAAATCTAATTTTTGACTATCCTAATACAGTACTGTACCACAAAATATTCATTAAAATCAAATAATCCAGCTTTCGCTCTCACATTAGCTACAAAATGTGTTATTAACTGTTTACTGAACTCGAGCACTTCCACTGAGTTTCTGTTCTACTAAATATTAATATAACTGACGTTTCACCTTCCATTGTTCTTTTCATGGTACCTGAAATCTAATTTTTGACTATCCTAATACAGTACTGTACCACAAAATATTCATTAAAATCAAATAATCCAGCTTTCGCTCTCATATTAGCTACAAAATGTGTTTGCAAATAATCTCTCTCAATGCAGGGAATATTACAAATAAATAATAATTCATTGTAATCCATAAATCTAATTTTCTTTATCATAAACCTCAATATTGGTTTGTAATATGAATTTAACAGGAATTTCTTTAAAACTAATGTCAGACAGAAATCACCTTAAAAAGCAGACTTATCCTTGAAACAACATCAAAATCTTCTTTTCAATGGTTAAGACAACCTGACCACTGATAGACAAGGAAAAATCATGTAAAAACATTAGATGTGTATCACTGTATTTCCAAGGGAAGAGAGTTCAGGATGATCAGAAAAATGCAAAAATTTAATAAACGGTTCACACACAAGAATTCACAACTGCCATTTCTGATCACTTTGATAAAAAATATTAAAATAATAATTAGAATTATTTTTAGTTAAATTTTGCAAACTGATATACAGGTGTTCACTTGACAATGGTTGAAACAGTTAATACTTTACTAACTTCTGTTTTGCAAGAGTGAGTTCTTGGCCTGCTTTCCTTCTCTGCTTTTCTCTTTCAATAGCACTTTTCTTTTCAAGTTCGTTCCTTTCTAATCTTCTCTGTTTAATTCTCTCTTCTAATCTGGAAGTCAAAAAGTTTTACAATGAAAATTCAATACACTCACAAGAAAACTTAATAAAAGATCTCTTGATAAGAATGTAAAGAATTTAAATGGATAAAGCTCCAAGTTGCAAGTTAAGATAGAACAGAAGTAAAATTCTTATTTCTTTAATGGCAGTTTCTCTCTCTTACATTTTCAAAACAATAAATATATACTTTTTACATGTGGTACCACAACACCTTATCATAAGTGTAAGGTTAGCAAAGAAACGTATCCACTAATGTATTATAAACCATCATGCAACTGGATATTTTGATGAACTTTCTTTAGTATTGCTTCTCGGATTTTTCTCAAGAGAAACAAATCCCTCACTGAATTGCAGAAAGTGAAACATCCGTGTAACACAGACATATCTACTTTGTGTGTCATAACTGTATAACACAAATAAGTTTTAACCTGAAGTAAGAACAAGCTGAACCATTGATTCATTTGTGTACGTAGTGAAACTATGTACACATTCAATGACAAAACTTACATTACAGTTATCTTCTGTGTGATTTTTTCCTTTATTTGGTTCCATTTTTGAATCATTTTGATCAGAAACTATAATAATTTGTTTTAACTAACAACTTTTTGAATGTCTTTGTACCTTTCAATTTTCCACAATTGTCAATCATTAACATCCCATAATATCCAAAGAATCTCTCGCAAAAAGCAAATGACATCATAACACAGCCAACCATATTTCTTTACATGTCCAAATGAACTAATTACTGTTTGGAATTTCCCAGTTATGACTACAACCTATCATTACATAGTCATTGTAATACGTTCGGAAGAGCAGGCTCGTACGAAATATAAAAATTATTATAAAAGCCCTAAAAGCAAAACTAATTATTTATCTACAACATGTCTCTGTCAGGTATTAATTTTGGCAGACAAAACTCAAAAACTTTTCACTTTAAGTACCATCATTAATGCCCAGACATAACGTTAGTAACCAGCATTACAAAAAACATAACAGCATAAAAACATTTATTCCATGGTAACCAAAACACCTCTCATACGTATGTGTATAAAACACAGAAAATGTTGTAAACTGCTATAGAAATACACAGCATCCAGCTAACACCAAATTTATTAGGTAATAATTTCACTTAATAAATAAACCTCAAAACTAGCTTAGTAAAGGGTGGAATATATTAACAAAAACAACTTGTGAATATGGAAAAAAGTATACAAAGAAAAATGTTTTTATATGTTACAGTGAAATTAAATGAAACTCAGTGTGATTTGATCCAAATCCTAGAAAAATCTTAACGCTGTTTCACCAGATGTGCTAAATGTTTTTAACCCACATTTTTCACAAGTTTTAGCTTGGGTCCTTAGTCCCATCTTCTGTAGTCAGTACATAATATAAACACAATAAATAATTATTAAGAAATAACTTCAGAAAACACAAACATGAGGCTACAAGAGTACATAGTAGAAGTGTCATTTGTACATGTCGCATCTTATACATGATGTATACTATATAATACCAACCAATCACACTAAGCCTAACTCCTATCTAATTATGGAGTCAAATTTCAAATTGGTCACTGCTTGCCTAATACTCACAGCATAACCAATCTTAAAGACATCTTCCCTACTTTTCTGATATGTCTGTTGGTAAGCTATATGCTAGAAGCAAAGTCTACAGTTTTATAAAGTTACCATATGGGCAAGCTAAAATATAAAACAAAAATCTCATGTCTTTCCTATTTATCGATATATCACTCATGTACTTAAACACAGCGACCCCTCTCACCTCTTTCTATTTTTAAGACATGCTCCCTTAAATACACTTCAATATATGACATGTGAATAACTAACTGACAACTTAGAATGTTTCCAAAGTTGTTTTCTCAGCAATTTTAATCTGTTAAAAGGCTACCACATTCTTTTGAACCAAGATTTCAAGGAAGTAGGTTGTGTCTCTAGTCTACCTGAAATTTTATTTTGTTTTTAGGTTCAAATACTGCTTAACAATATAATATTGTTAAATATTGAAAAATAATGCTTAAAAATCCTTAAGACTTAATGAAAAATTAAAATTTATGTATGAAATCACTGTAATGTTTACTGATATTCTGCAAATTTCAGGAACACACACTTACTAATTTATAAGTTATAGCATGAAAACTTTAACAAGCACAAAATGGTTATGAGGACAGTCCCAGGGCCCAAGCCAGAGATGAAATAATTAAAAGCTATTCTTTTTATTAAAAGTTTTTATCATTAACAACGCTAACAAATTTATATTTCAACTAATATATGCTGTTAAAAAACATTATGTACTTTCCAAAAACACACATTGCAGAATTCTCCAGTGATACCATTTTAGACCACTTACTAAAGAGTACTCCAATGCTAAAAGTGTAAAAAATGGTACATAATTATTTTTATAATCACTTCATTTGCACTTATTTATGACTTTCCTAACTAAATAGTGTTCTCTCCAAGACGTAACGCTGCTTGCTTTTCAATAATGTTTGTTTAGAAGAGCTAAGAAAATGTGGTTAGCTGCTGTAATGTCACAAAAACAAGTGCAGTCATGTGGTATTTATCTACTGAATATTCTCCAGCTTATGTTAATATATACAACATTATAGCTAATGTTAACTTACGCAACATTATAAAGCTGAAATAAAGAGTTATACAAACTGTAACAAGAAGGGAGTGATTGTGAATAAAGAGTTATACAAACTGTAACAAGAAGGGAGTGATTGTGAGATGTTTGGTTTCTTTTATACCTGTTAAACATGCTGTGTTATTTTGTTTCATAGCCTCAAAGTTTGTTATTACAAACTTCTCTATTTTCTGTATTGTGGACAAACATTTAATGCCATATACAAGATTCAAAAGCTGACAATTTTGTGGATTTTCAACATAGCTACGTTTTCTTTATTCTGGAATGCTGCAGAACTAACACGTGCATGACGATAGTCGGACAGTTTGGTTCTTTGCGATCGACGGGGGCTGCAATTTTGTCTGTTGTTATGCCTGATTACGAAGAATTGGTATTTTTGAAATAATTTGAATTATTGTAAAAAATATAGGAAACACTGTTCATTCTGGTTTAATCACATTTTTCAAAAACCTTTTAAATATGCAGGCAGCATGTAAGTCTGCATTTTGAGTAGAAAAATATAATTGAGAAATGCAGACGGCTGAATAAATGCGAGGTCTCTTTTACACACGTGCTTGGCTGTTGTAATGGAAATTAACTTGAACGTATGCGTAATAATAATAATGGTTCATCAGTGCTTGTTGCAGGTCTGTGAACTTTTCAGAAGCATATGCAGATTCTTACAATAGAAACAGAGACTTGTTATGATCAATATTATTCTGAAACGTCCAAAACGGATACACAAGAAACTAAGAACACTTCAGTTCTTAGAACCAAGTGTAAAACTTGTCTCTCCATTGTTCTATACAAATTATTCAACAAGCTGAGCCCTCGGATACAGTTCTCAATTTCTTAAGAAATGCTTAATAAAGTTATTATTTGGAAAAATAAACAAAACACACTTTCTTAACTGCTCTCGTTTGTCTCCTTCTGTTAAAGGTTTGATTTCTTCTGTTGATTCTGAGAAACTCTGGTGACCAGACTTAACTGCATGAAACTCCACTTCATCTTCTGACTTGAACTTTTTACCACACCTGAAACCACAACATAACTGTTAATCACAATAATTATACATCATTCTTGAAATTTCTTGTTATATGGAACATCACTACATTTATTTCATTTCTAGCTATGTTTGAGTCATTTATTGAAGTGAGTAGGAGACCATCTTCTTACAAGTGTAACAAAGACCACCACAAACATGGTAAAAGTGGTACTCGAGCATAGAGTTCATAAAAATAATTGTTCATAGAAATTTGTTTAAAACAACACCAGACTCGCTAGACAACCTTCATTAAAAACAACACCAGACTCGCTAGGCAACCTTCATTAAAAACAACACCAGACTCGTTAGACAACCTTCATTAAAAACAACACCAGACTCGCTAGGCAACCTTCATTAAAAACAACACCAGACTCACTAGACAACCTTCATTAAAAAAAAACAACAACACCAGACTCGCTAGGCAACCTTCATTAAAAACAACACCAGACTCACTGGACAACCTTCATTAAAAAAAAACAACAACACCAGACTCGCTAGGCAACCTTCATTAAAAACAACACCAGACTCACTAGACAACCTTCATTAAAAACAACACCAGACTCGCTAGACAACCTTCATTAAAAACAACACCAGACTCACTAGACAACCTTCATTAAAAACAACACCAGACTCATTAGACAACTATACAGCCTCCACTGGTATTGTTCATAAATTAAGCATTACAAAAATACAAACAAACATTCACAGAATTTGAACAGTATTCCGTCCCCATCATCAATAAAAGCCTGGTGCCATTTTTAATAAATTATCATTACACTGTTTAGTGTATATGAACAGTGGATAACATTTATTAAGTTTGGATATTTGCATGCTAGTTGTCACTAATCTTAAAGTGATAAAGTAAATAATCACAAACACCCAACAACAACTCTTTGTTACTCTAATCAAATAGTAGAATATAATTATCAATCTTATATCACACCCATAGCCCCAAAGTATAAACAGAACTTTGCTGCAACAAGACACAGACCCCCAAGTTCCAATATCTATCATGTCGAACAGTAGACTCTGTAGAGCAGGTTATGCAAAGAAAAAAAATATAATTCATTGTGGTAATAATATTTAACATTCATTTTCAAACAGAGTGTTGCTTTAAATGGAATAAACAGTGATGGAATATATGGATATTATGCAATATAAGTGACCAGTAGGGTACTAAACCAAGACAAATAAAACTACCAAAATAAAATGTCCAAGTTTTTGAAGCATTTCAAAGATACCACCCATACAACATTGTGAAATTTTCTCAACTACAGTTTTCAAGTTATCAGAACAATTTTATAAATGCTGTTCTAAATAAACTCACTCATCACACTGAAGGGATTTTGCCTGACACCCAGCACTGATTTCTTCTCCTATCTCATTGTCAGGTTCAGGTTCTTCCGTGTCCAAGTTTTGCGATTCTTGTTTCACATCAGATATTTCACTTTGTTCAGGCTTGTTCATTTCTTGTGGTAATGATGGGTTTGTGTCATTTTGCTGGCTAACCACTAAAGAAAACAATCATCATTGACAAAAGGAGTAATTTACACATACATACACTAGTTGTTCAAAAGAAAATAATAAAAAACTCTCAACTTACTCTTTCACTGTTTCTGCCTTGAAGCAGACAATAAACTCCATGTTAACCTCTGCTGGAATTCAGTCGTTTGTAAATATTTATTTAAAAGAAGTCCAAAACTTCTTAATTTGATTTTATACTAGTATTCTAAAAACAACATGCCAGATGCAGTCTGTTAGATTCCACATGTATTTTGTCTATTGCAAGTAAACCATTATTAAAACTGAAGGACAGGATTGTAGACACAGCTTGCACGCATTGTAGTTTTTCAAACTAACTATTCCTTCAGCCATTAGTTTCAACTTTTTTTTTTACATCCTTACAGCTAAAAGAGAGTTGGAGAAAGTGAAAAATGTCATGAGTAATGGATATGACAAATACAGTGTAGTTAAAATGTATTATTATTATACACTCTCATAAATAACAGTGTAGTTAATATGTATTATTATTCACTCTCATAATTCTTGAAAATCCTCAAGGTGAGTTCCTAGATTAAGAATACAGTGTTTAAAAATACAACAGACCTAATACTAACATCTCATGATAAATATAATCATTCTTTCCAGGCTTCTTCAAGGCAAATACACCAATAACAATAAAATGTTAAACTTCTCTTTATTAATCAGCTAAAAGGTTTCTCGCTGTTCAAATGCTATCACGACAACTCATGTAAAGTTCTTCAATAAATTCTGCATCATTATTTCAAATGATAAACAGGCACTATGGTGAAATGCTGATTTAAAATGTTTTATTGGATATGAAAGCCTAATATTAGGCCTAGTAACTTAATTAAAATTAACTGTTTTCAAGTTATTTTTTGTAATGGTGACAAAACATGCTTTCTGTTCAAAAACTGGATAATTAAATATTATAATAAAATTAAACGAGTGGATAATTCTGATTTTTTTTTTTAATTTATACAACTTATCTTCAACCAACAGGTAATTCTATATTACCTTCTACCTCCTGATTTTTCAAGTTGTCTTGATCCATAGGTTCATCAATGCCAACCTCATCACTGTGAGCCAAGAGCCTAGAAACATACAAAATTAATTACATATATAGTATATGGATATGTGGATAAATTGGGATATTACTAACATAAAAAGAAGTTAAACACAGGGGAGTTTGATTTATAAGACTGGTTAGGAAGTTATCATGAATAACGAATAGTTTTAGTTCTGGCTAAGAACCAAATATTTTTTCAAGTTAAAGGTTCAAATCATAATGAAATTAGAATGAACCTGCTTTAATAATGATCCTCGATTTTTACCATCTAAATTTTGAAGTTAATCTGAATGTGAGAGGAAGATATCTCTGGTATTTCATTTTATAATCATGTTCTTAATGTACATGTATTAAACTGTTTCTACTTTAATTTGTTAAACACTGTCAGCACAGAACTTTTCTCATATAGAAAAATATATGCTTTTATTGTATCTTCAAAACACAATAAACAATTAACCCAATATTTGTTTTTTTGGGGGGGAATATTGAATCCATTTTACTTCACCATTATAAGAAGCTCAAATGGTATTTATTTCGTTTTCTCACCTAAGCTGTGCTGATTAACAGATCAAACTGTAGTCCACAACACAGGTTACAGTCAACCAAAGAATGATGCACTAGAACTCTACATCATAGATTCTCTTTTCAATTTCACCTCTGGGCAAAAAAAATATTTCACACACACACACAGTTATTAAACTTTACTACTCTATCTCTACTCTTTGCAGTCTATTAAACTCTTTTTCATTTGTTGCTTCCTCATACTCATCATCTTGGTCGAAATGCTTGAACAACTGGATAAGGCTTAGCTGTAAATGCTCTTATATGTAAACCAAGGTAACAAATGTTCATTTGGATTATTTTTAACTTAGATAATTATTTTAAAATCATAAACTAATGGATTTAGGAAACTGATTAAATTGGTTTGAAAAAAAAAAAAAGTGATTTTTATTTTTTAAAGAGCTTATATTTCCAAAGATTAAGTCCTGAGGTGAAATACACTGGATAACTGCTGAGATACTAAAGCCACACACACACATTTTACTTTGTTTTTTTACCAGTATATCATTGCAATTGTTCAGGGTTGTACTGACAGTTTTACACATTTCAAATATAAGAATAATTTAATGAACACTAAAATATAGAGCTTATAATCTTATGATTATCATTCATTTCACAGCAAAACTCGGAACTTCAATATAGTTTCATTAGAAAATGGATTTTACTTATTATCAACATAATTATTAATTAATTCTTGAATTATTGTACACCCAAAGTTAGAAGTTCTTAGGATGAATTTTCATTTAACAAGTACTGTTAACAGCATCTAGAACTAGATATGGTGCTCCATGTATGAAATGACTTGTCAATGTCATGTTTAATCTCATTTCTTTAAAACAAGAATCATATTTAAAAGAAGGAATATCTTTCAAACTGCACATAAAGCATTTTACTATAAAACATACATGCATGTTATTTAACTACAGAACTATCTGCAGGTGTAAAATGGACCTGAAGTCTAGTAGAATGGGTGACCAGTATCACCTTTTAAGAAAGATACTGAATTGATTACTTGGTAGGTCATTAGGTCCGTCACTGTTGCTGAATTTTCTGATATGATTTTAATGGTATGTTAAATTTACAATATCATGTCTCTTGTGTGCACGTAATATTAATATTGTTTAATAAATTTAGGTTTAAGACTAATACGTGGTACAACAATTATGTAAAAACTTTAAAATGCAATACAAATTATCTGAAAATTATAACTGTATTACCATTCCATGGCAACCTCAACACCTTGGTTTCCAGTCAAAACAAGTGCTTTTTCTCTAAAGGAAAAAGAATTAGAACATTATGTAAGTAATGTTTCATAGATATGTGATTTACACACATAGCAATTACCTTAAATCACTTATGTGAACAGACAAATTATAATAAAAATACCATCAACCATACGTAGGTGATAAAATATTTTACAAAATCTTATAAAAAAAATTACATAATAAAATTGTTTAAAATATCATATTTACTGGTGAAATAAGTAATTAGTTGATAAAAACTGATTCCTACAGGAGGTAGAAACCCAGGTGAGTAGATAACATCCCAAGTCTATCCAATTGTAACTACCCAAAGCAAGTTTTCAGCATTGTAGGAACCAAAGTGAAGCATGTAACAATATTATATTTTCAGTACTTCAAAATATTACAATGAACAAACAGAAGTAAAAAAAAAAAAACTCTCCATACAAACTTGGTGTTTTGCAACGTACAGAGTACCACCCACTTAATGTGAATTCAACAGATAGCTCGATGTGGCTTTACTATAAGAAATACGCACACACATACATGACAAAGTTAAAATACAATTCAACTTCGATTAAAGTCAATAGCATTACAAATTTGCATAACTTATCTTTGGACCCAACCGATCGCAGAATCATATAGAATTACCAGTTTAATTTCATTATTGTCGTCAAAATATTAATAATACACTTACGCACGGTTTTGAGGAAATCCCATCTCAAGAAGAGTGTTAAGTTCCGCTGACATCACAATTTTGATTACTTATCGATCGTTAGATTTTATTAAGCTATAAGTTAAAATTATTTACGTATAAATTATACAAAAAAAAAACAGTTTGCTTCTAGTTTTCGGTGATTCTTCTACCCTTTGCTTGAATACTCTCACACCCTATTCTACTCTCCTAAAATTCAAACAATAACACACCAAAACTTAAATACAAAGTACGCTGGGTCAGAGATAAGCAGGGCTAGTTTCATGCCTAATATAGAAGTTAATCGAATATTCTTTGACATTCCCTCTCAAATAATTATTGTTGTTTTATATATATATATTATAATTCTAGTTGTGTTCTTAGACTAAATTTTTACTCATTATTTTTAAACAATAAGATTCTGATCTCCTAAGAAAAACATTTAAACAGGCAATGAAAAAAAATAGGTAATATTAAAACACAATAATGTGTTATGTTTTTAGTTTATAAATAGTTCTTCAATTACTGAAAACCTAAATCAGTTAGATCTTCTTAAAATTTGAACATTCCTTTTATATTTTTCTTAAATATTTAAAACTTCAAACTAATAATGAAACAAATTGTGTGTGTATGCGTTTTTTCTTATAGCAAAGCCACACCGGGCTATCTGCTGAGCCCACGAGGGAAATCAAACCCCTGATTTTAGCATTGTAAATCCGTAGACTTACCGCTGTATTAGCGGAAGGAAACGAATTAATCCACAAGAAAAAACAATTTTAAGTTTTAAATAGCACCTTGCAAAGGTATTCACACCTTTCCCTGCAAAGTTTCCTTCTTTTTTCGACGACTTATCTTCCAATCATGAACTTTCAAAAGCAACTTTATATTTAGAACCTACAAAACTTACTCCAAACTGAGAAAGCTGAAAGAATGTTGGTAGTATGCAACTAAGTTAGAGTTTCAAAGACAATTAGAATATTATAACTCCAAAGCTCAAAAAATGTTGATATTATCAAGTAATTTAGAGTTTTAAGGATAATTAGAATATTTTAATTGTATAAATATTCAACCCCTTTGATATTGTAACTCTAAATCAGTACAAATCCCAAATATTAGCTTGAAATATAAAAAAAAAAAATAATAACGGTCTCTGTTTGCGTGCAATCAAAGCAGTTTAACTTCAGACAAAATGCATCTGTTCATCTCACAACTCATAAATTGATATCACAAGCCTCCTAAGGAGGTGGTCCCCAAGTGGCTCAGTGGTATGTCTGCGGACTTACACGCTAAAATCCGGGTTTCGAAGGCATTGTACATATTGCTTTATCTATCAAAGATAAATAAGTTAGGGATACGTCGCGTAGCTCATACCGATATGTTGTGTCAGAAATTATGTCTACATTTAGTCGAATAATTTATGTTAAAGGTGAATTTTCAACTAATTCAATAACTGCCTTAAAAAATTGGACTTTGGTTAGGTATAATTCCTGTGTGGTTGTCATATTTTTAAGCACTTTAGTTTTTGAGTAAAGAATGAAACAAAATAAGCAGGTCCTAAAACTCAAGTTCCTCTCGGTCATTCAGCTGTTTCTTTACATTTTACAACTATGACGTAATAGTTGCCGAACACGCTCCGTTGCGCGCCGACCATTGTGTTCCTTCCTGTGCTGGTGTTTTATGTAAATCTATCGGTGCTTTTTTCGGATTACATATTTTGTGAGACTATTTTTTGTCCTGATATTGCTACTTTATGTTTGTTTTATGACAACATGGTTTACTGCGTTGCTTTCAAGATAGATTAAATATTCAGACTGCTACATCTAGTTTGATTTTATAGACAGAATTATGACGTATAATTGAAATTCATTTTATTACGAGTCATAAATACCCGATACAATAATTGTGGAAGGGCCGAGTATTAGTTACTATAGTCGGCAAAGTATAAACAAATTAAACCCGTCTGTGATACCAATAATTGATAAACTCCAGAGAGGTTTCGAGATGCTTAAAATTACACGTGAAATAATAAAGACCGTACTTGTTGTCATGACTTAGGCTTACCATTCTTCCACTGAAGGTATGACCGACTCGCAACCGGCCTGGGCGCTATCAGTATCACTCACAGTTTCGCTACTCTCGCTCGTGGGATTGTTCTCATCACTAGAACTTGTAAGATTTGTGTCAAAAGTAACTGTTCTAGATTCGTTCAGAGTTGGTTTGAATTGATATGGCACTACTCGACACTCTTCAGAACACAAAGTAAAAATCGACTTCGCCTCTGTTTCTCCGTATGCACTGGACATGTTTATTTACATTCAACGCTCTGGCGTTGGCGGTTTGTTTGGCAACTATTACGACATAGTACTTTTCCTAGCAGCAAACGGAAAAACTAAAACGTTCGAATTGCCGCTTGGAAAGGGCTCTTTCTGCACCAAGTTCTATGTTTCATTTATTGGCACATATTTTTTATAAAAAATGTGAACCTGCAAAATTAATCAGTATGAGTAGTTCTTTTGACTGCAAAGTTTTCTTTTTTCTGTAAAATTCACCTTTAAGTCGCTATTACATTTAATATCCTAGTGTTGTATCTTTAAATCACTTTTACAGTTAATATCCTGGTGGTGTATCATTAAGTCACTATTACAGTTAATATCTCCACAGCTGTGGTTATACAGCTTTTGCAAGTGAGGTAATAAGCTATTTTTTATGTGAGATTTGACATCAGACTTCCTACATCATTATTCAAATTAATTACTTTGGTATTTTTGTTATAGAATCACTAAGTGAAATGTTTCATCCACATTTGACTCAAATTTTATGATTTTTTTTTGTGTTCATGGTCTTTATGATAACAATTCAGTACTTAAGAACCTCGAGAGTTTTTCAAACTATCAATCACTGAGGACATACTGGAGGGTTTGGTTCTATTGCGACTCAATCACTAGATGTAAATTTATTTTTATTAAGTGTTGTTATAAGTAGTTCACTTCTTTGTGGTACAATCACTGCTCTACCTGTTGTCACTCTGATGTAGTAATGATCATATAATGCATGAAAATCTCCACTCATAGACTGTAAAGCTAGTCTAATATCACATCCATATCTCTGCAAGTATTTAGTTCCAAACAAGCATTCTTTATAATACCAATCACCTTCACATCGTGAATTGCGGAGAAGCTTCCTACAGTAATGGAAACTTCCAGTTTTTTCCTGCTGGAACTTTATGTTTACATTACTACATTTTCTTTTATCACTATTTGAAACAGTCGTCACATATGTCTATCATCAAATCAATAAGCCCTTAGGCTAACTATTGGAACTTTAACTTTACTGTCAATTACACCAAATTTATTTAATTGAGTAATACAGTGGCAAATGGAGCTCACAAGTCACTAACTCGATGTAATTTATGGTTAGACTAAAGAAAACAATTCTGAGACTGATATTGAAAAAGTACATCAAGTTTTTTAAGTTCATATAAATACATACAGTTTGATTAAACTTTGTAGAATGGACGGCAACTGCCTGTTGTGGAGACATAAGTGTAGAGGACGATGTGTGATGTCGAGAAATCCCATTTGTAGAGAAATATATATGCAAAAACGGCTCGTTTGGGCTGAGAGAATATTTTACATAGAAGGTCGAAACGTTGTTCACTCTTTTTTGTAAAATATTTTCTCAACCCAAACGAACCGTTTGTGCATATATATGTAGAGGACGATGTTTCGAAAGTCTTCCACCTTTCGTCTTCATATCAGCGCCTACATAGATACTGATTTGAAGACGAAGGCGGAAAACTATTTAAACCAAATGTCAAAATTATCTAAACGTCCAGTTTAGATGGAAAATGGTCAAAGTTCCGAAGTAAGATCGCCTTACCATTATTAGTTCAAATGGGGGTCTTGAAATTTATGAGTCTAAACTGAGCTTCTTGCGTAAACGTACATAATTATTTACATTTGAACTCAACCTCTATCATCATCGTCTTGCCAATGTTTGCTTTCCTTCAAATTGACGAAAAATACGCTTCATATATTCTTAAATTGCACAAGAAAAAACAATCATATCCTTTCCATTTATGGGTAATAGTTTAAAATATCAAACTTTGTTACAATATTTTATTTCTATTTAAAAATTAGTCTTGACTTCAGACAAAAAATTTAAACAAAAAATGGTGCATGAGCCTACAAATTTTGAGAACCACTATCTTAAAACATTCATTGTAATTTAATATCTACCATTTTTGGGTCCAGTAAGTTTCTTGCCTAACAATAGATTCATCCTAAAAGCTGAACTCATATTAATATTGCTAAAATACGTGTTTTAAAATGCGATTTATTTATAGATTATTGATAGATGTTTTTAATATAAAATTAAGGAAAAATATATTGTCTTCAACTTGAACGAACATATGGTGTTAATTTAGACCTAGAGCGCCTGAAATATCCTACGTTTGATGTCAAGTTTCTAGTTAATTTGGGGATATTAAAGATGAAAGTATATTATAAATACTAGCTGGAGTGACATCCCCTAGACGGAAATTTTGTAAATTCATGATTAAATAAAAGATATCTTACGACATTAAAAGTTGACACCTTTACACATAATTGTAAAAAATGCCCATAGAACAGAGAAATCAAAAGGGGGAAGTAATGGACAAAAACATCCATGAAAACTGCACGGCTGTAAATTATCTCGTGTCCAAATGTTATGGCCCTAATGAACTACTATAACAAATTTTTTGAAGATCAGTTCACAGTCTGCGAAATATTGACATGGGCGTACTACAGACAGCACTATTATATTTATATAGCTGAGAATCTGTGAACAATTGAATGTGTTTTCAGTTGATATAGTATAAGTAATTCATTATAAAGACGAACGCTTACATAGTTGATCATTAAAAATATCTAGTTACTTTATGTTAAAAATATAATTGCTTAATTATGGCACTTTATTCTTTATTATTTTTTCAAGCGTTACCCCTTTTATCAAAAGACAAACTTATGTCTTTTACTTTCGGTTATTATTTAAACTGTATTTGTACTTTTGTCAACATATGAATGATATGTTTTTTCATATATTTTTAATTTCGATTTTTTGTTGTTTGTTGTTTTGTATTAAGCACAAAGCTACACAACGGGCTATCTGTGCTCTGCCCACCACAGGTATCGAAACCCGAATTTTAGCGTGCAAGTCCGCAGACATACCGCTGAGCCACTGGGGGGCATTTTTATTTTTGAATATTTATAACAAAATTAAGAATCTTATAGTAGTTTTTCTGATCGTAACTGTTTAAAAGATATAACAATATGATGTTTTTAAGTCTTGACTTTTATTGTAATAATTGTACGAATACATAATTCACTCCGGATGTTCAAAACTTTATTGGTCAACGTTAAGTTACTACATTAAAATGTATTTGTCAATGTTGACATGTGTACTTGATCAGACTGAAACTTAAAGGCTATTAATATTGATTTGTTTTTGAAAGAAACCCACCTTTGAGCTTGACGTCACGTAAATCGTGGTGTCGTTTGGTTGCTGATTGACTAATCGTATGTTCAAGTAATATCTATTGTATGTGTTTGTTCATGTATGTGTGGTTCTTTTCCGTTCTTAGCACCAATAGAGTGAGAATTATGCAACATATATTTTAAACGTATACAATAAACTGGTATTTTTACAAGTAAATTATAATATGACTATCATTCAACAGGAATTTGACGAAGTTTAAATCGATCGTCAACATCAAGAGGCGGCGAAAATAAGAACTGTAGCAGAGATTGTGGGGTCTAGGAGTTGGAGGAGGTGGAAGATTGAACGTGAAATCATACATTAATAACATAAGCTCACAATTCTTAATACTAAAACAACGCTAAATAGCCACAGCTTATTTGACATCTACTATGAGTATGAGGTAATTTTATTTCTCGTGTTTAAAGCGATGTTGTGATTCGAGGCAAGATGTGAAAAACAAAACTGGGCTCAATGACAAACATTCATAACAACAGGCCAGAGAAATTTAGAATTAGACAAACTAATCTTTGGAAATTCTTTATCGTACTTTATGGTTATTGTTAATCTTATTGTTACAAAGTCTTAAGAACTTTTCAATATATCGATTATTCTTAATTAATGATAGCAGTTCTTTATAAATGGGTAATTTGCTTTTGTAAATTTTAAGAAAGTGACTGAACAAGTAAGAATGTAAAAAAAAAAAATTAAAAGTTGAAACTATAATTTTGGGTTTGAGCTTGAATAACTAAATGACCCTTTGATAACCATAAATTGTTTGTGTATCTTTCATTTATCAATGAAAATGTGAACAATTTAGTATAGCTCCTACTCTGTGGATATTAGTTTACAATATTAGTTATAATGGTATAATAAGGAATGCATTTAGATATTAAATCACCATGATTTGTTTTTATTTTTACAGTTGTATATAAGTTGGTCAGTGGTTTTCTTTCAGATGTACTTTAGCTTATTTATCCAGCCTAAAGAAACTTGGATGACAAATTTCTTCATTAATTCATGAAAAAGCAGTAGACATTTTAGCTCTTCAGGTTGAGCTTTGGAATATCCAACTGCCAGATCCCTCAACAGACCCCTAGGCAATTGTTCCCCCTTCTTTGTGTCTGCCCTCTCATCAGCTCTGCTTGTGAGTAGTGTGCCAGCTTTATATGCTATTCTATTATCTTATTAAAAATAACAGAACAAATAACTTTGGGGTCAGTGACTTATCTGTTATAACCATAGCTTTTATTTTGAATGAGAGATGCTAGATTGTGCACGACAAGGTTTGAAGAGACTCCTACATTTTAATGCTGTGTTCCTTGGTTGTACATAGCATAACAGTCTCATGGTATATCTGTTTCTCAGTGGAGGGCCCGGCATGGTCAAGCATGTTAAGGCGTTTGACTCGTAATCCGAGAGTCACGGGTTTGAATCCCCGTTGCACCAAACATGCCTTCCCTTTTTGCCGTGGGGGCATTATAATGTTACAGTCTATCCCACTATTCATTGGTAAAAGAGTAGCCCAAGAATTGGCAGTGGGTGATGATGACTAGCTGCCTTCCCTTTAGTCTTATACTGCTAAATTAGGGATGGCTAGCGCAGATAGCCCTCCAGTAGCTTTGAGCAAAATTAAAAAGCAAACAAATTCTCAGTGGAAGGAGGGGTCAAGAATTTTTCCAGTCATTAAGTTTTGGTGGAATTTTACAAAGTTGGTCAATATATTTGGCTTTTATATACTGGACAGACAGATGTTTGTCACATGACTGTAGTTATACAACAGTGTAAACATTCACAATGAAGTATTAATATTACAGTGACCTCTGTACTAACAACAATATTTGAAAGCATGTTTAAATATAAAGGAATTACAAATTCTAGGGTTAAGCATTGGATTTACAAATACATGAGAGTGGAAAATGTTTTCTAAAGTTGACAAGGGTAGTGTGTGTTTTTATTTGTGTTGTGAATTGACTAGGATAAGGTAATTTGCTATTTACATGAAATACAAACTTCGTTTTTTATATTTTTCCTCATGCAACTGATAGAAATGCTTTTTTTTTTTTTCAGAAAATGTTGAATTTTTCATTGAATACCTGATAGGTCAGTATGTGAAGACATGATAATTTGTTAGTAATAAATAATGACTATGTGTACTTATGTTCTTCACTACTACTACCATAATAACTCGAGTCAAAATAATGTAAATAAATCAAAGGAATTGTTCAATATAAACCTCGTTAAACAAATAATATGTTTCTTAGTGTGATGTATTTAGTGTAATAGATCTTAATGTAAAAATGTGGTTTGTCAGGACAAGAATAGTTATCTGTAACATATAGTATTTGCTGAATCTACCTTTCTAAAACAAGTAAAACTATAATTCTGTCTTCCTTTACCATACATTCCTGAATATTCTGAGCATAATTCATGTTAGTGATTAATGTTTCAAGTGAACATAATCAGTTTTAAAACATAGTTTTGACCTGTTCTTTATCATTACTATGTCTTCTGTTAGCCTGCACATACCTAATTATGAGTTTTCACACTATATTATTCTAATCCACACAGTCATGATATGAACATTAAATAAATGATTGTTCTGCTCTTGCATAGACCTGATAAGTTTTAGGTTTAGCACATCTGTTATAAGATATAGCATGGAAGAATCTGTTGTTTTCATGTAGGTTTAACTTGTCATATTACTGTATATATCTCTAGCATATCCTGTTTAAGGTATAGTTGGAATGATCTTTGTGGTTCTGTATATGGCAGTTTGATGACATTTTGGCTGAGTTTTGTGCATTTACTATATGTGGAATATTTTTATGTAATGAAAATAACTGAAACTTGATTAAACAAAGATAGTTTTTGTGATGGGAAGTTTTCAAACTACAGGGTGATAGGTGTTTGATATAGTGTTAAAAGAAGTAGGAAATGTGTGTGAACTGCAAGATGCATCCTGTTGTAAGATTGAATCCATTTGGTTTTCTGTTAGTGTTTATAATGGGAAAAGACTTTAGTTGTAATTTGTTAAAGATCACCAGGTGAAACGTGAGAAACTCTACAGCCAGACTAAGAATTCAGTGATAAATTAGGTTACAATTATGGAAGTTATCAATTTCAGCCATATAGATTGGGAAATGTTAAAATCAGAGGAATAAACTAGACAGAAAGGTTTTCTTCACCAGTTGATGTACTAGGAATAAGTCAATTTCTGATTTATTGTTAACTTCTTATACAGAAATGAGTGATTGGGTTGAGGTTAAGGAAGATGATTGGGTATAATCATTTCACCATTAGACTTGATATTTTACAAGATACACAGATAAGCAATAAGGGAATTTGGGTTCAAGAAATCAAACAAAAATCATCTGTTCTGAATTGAGAAACTAAATTAATTGGAGACACTGATGAACTATAAATAAAAATTAAATTACATTTTAAATATTTAAAATAATTATTGTCTTTATAGAATTAAAAAATAATGTGTTTGCAAGTAGAAGTCCGGGTAAGGTCACAAAACTAATAGTGTTTTAAATGCAAGTCCGGGTAAGGTCACAAAACTAATAAAGTGTTTTAAATGTAAGTTTAAGTTGATTGCTTAACTGCTGTGATAGGAGGTTTAGAGAAGATGAAGAGCGTTGGTTCAATAGGAAATTAAGAAATGTAAAATATGTTTGCTGATAACATAAATTGTAAGGATTTCTTCAGTTTTACCAATGGTAAGCAAATATTAGGATGGGATTAGGGCTATTGAGGGATGATACAAGGCTGATATTTTATTGTTGTGGGATGGTTGGGTTGTCAAGTTGCACTTTTTCTTCAGTTTTTACTAATGAACATTTTAGCCATGCATGCCATCCTTAACAGTTGAACAAAATGATCACATTAATTCTGAGGTTACTAAGAAAAAATTGGGAAGTGTACAAAATGGAAAAGCTTCTGGACCAGGTCATATTTACTCAAGGTTCATGAAGTAGGTGGTTAAGGATTTGCTATGTGAACTATTTACTACTATTATTGGTAAGCCCTTGAATAATGGAAAGGTTCCAGAAAACTGAAAGTTAGATAATGTTACTTCTTTTTTCAAGGAAGGTGATAAAAATTGTTACAATAATTATAGATCTATTAGTCTTACAACAGTGGTAGGAAAAATGTTTGAAAGACTGATGAAAGATGTTTTGTAAAGTAATTTAAATTTGGTTAAATGGTATGGGGTGACACTATAGTATGTGGTCTACTGAGCTGATGGCATGTGGTGACAATATAGTATGTGGTCTGCTGAGCTCATGGCATGTAGTTACACTATAGTATGTGGTCTGCTGAGCTGATGGCATGTGGTTACACTATAGTATGTGGTCTGCTGAGCTGATGGCATGTGGTTACACTATAGTATGTGGTCTGCTGAGCTGATGGCATGTGGTGACACTATAGTATGTGGTCTGCTGAGCTGATGGCATGTGGTGACACTATAGTATGTGGTCTGCTGAGCTGATGGCATGTGGTTTACTGAGCTGGAGTGGATCTACCAACAGTATATAGTGATTTATTTCTAACATGATATAAACTCATGTAAAATATGTCACATTGTATATTATTGAACCATATGGTGTAAAATGATAACAAATAATATTCAAAGTGTGCATTGTTTACTTGGTAAATTGTTTAGTACATAATTTTCTTATATTATAAAAATAAGCCATATTCTATAATGTAAATATCCAGCATAACTAGTCATCCTGTAAACATCCTGTTAGGCCTTATACTGTATTATTGTTCAGCTTAGTTTCACCAATAAAAAAATATTGTTTTATTCTTCTTTTCACATTCTTTGAATAAGTTACTCCTGATGCAGATGAGGATACAGGTGCAGCTTGGGTGCATCTGGGTTTTCAATAATCATTCGATGAGATGCCCACATAGGAGATTTATTAAGAAAGAAAAGTTATCCTTGTTGGTGTGACGGACAAGCTGGTTTATTGGATAGACAACTGGTTTGAGGAAAGAAAGCATTTGGTTGTTATAATGAAGTTTAGTCTAACTGGATTAATGTTGTGAGTGAGGTTCTTCTAGGCTCGTTGTTGTGACCTTTTCCATTTTTGATATATATACTGACATTGATGAATAAATAATCATAAATTATTTAACTTTGGATATTGCTGGTATAACAAGTGCACATGTCCTTAGGTTCAACTTACACTCAGTGCATAATTTATATATTGCCAGGTCATACTTATCCAATTGTAGGTCACGCTTGCATGCAACTAACTTGAGAGAGTTTACATAAGGAACAGACAAAGGAGTTTGAGACTAGGTAACACAGGATATACATATATTTAATTAGTTATTCATGAACCCTACATAAATATCTTCTTCAACATGTGAATAGTTGTGTAATAACTCCATTCATGAACAACTACCATACTTAGTAAGCCTCGAGTTGCTTCAGTTAATGTTAATTTTTCAGTCATACCATAACGAATATGTTACTACAATAAACTCAGAAGGCAATATAACTTGCACAGAGTTTGAGTGATGAAGGTTTTGTATCAAAAATAATATAAATGTCTTCTGTCTTTGTTTCTTGAGAGTAAGACCTATTGGAAGAAAGACTGACTCAAACTGCTGCTGTTTCTACTTCACAACCTGATATATATATCAGACAGGATGTTTGCACCATTCTCAAGGAAAGAACCAAAACTAGAGCTACTAACTTTGGTTGTACCATTTTATGAATGGCACTAGGATGCCTTGTGAATTTACACATTCCTATTATTCTTGTTTTCATTAACTTTCTGGGACTGTGGCATATTTTCTTCTGTGATCTATGATGTCATATAGAGTGCTTGACCTCTGGCCTGCACGTCTTCTTCTAGTCATAAAGATCTGTTTAGTAGAACTTGAATATTCTGTTACAATGTCATGATTTGTTCAACTCTGAATATTTTCCTGGATGTGGTGTGTGATAATTCATCTACATTTAACAGCTGTGTCTCAAAGTTCTTAAACACTATTGCCAACTATTTAATTAAACAGCATTTGTTTTGTACAAGCTGTTAGTTTCTGTAATGTTCCGTGCATGGAATACTACTTTTAGTTAAACATCTGTTTGTTGCTTCAAACTCTTTGTAACCTTTAGTCATACAGCCTGCTCATTGGTACTGAAAGTTTCCATGACCTTATTTGGACACCTGTCACATTTTAAACCATCTATTGCATTTAATATATTGTAATGTTAACTAATTTGTCCAAAACAATGATAACAGTGAAATATTTGCTGTTAAACAATTGTTTCACTGGCTGTGGGTATGCTGTTGCATTACTGTCAGATGGTTTTTAGTTATGATGCTGTAATTTAAATTAAGAGCATAATGTCGAAAGGAAAAACTTTACACTTGTAATAGAAGAAAAGAGTATTGGTGTTCTGTGTAATCAGTTATTTAAGCTATTCAAGCAATGTGCTGCTATCCAAGAAATGTGCTGTTTCTTGTGACAGGATTTTAAATTGAATCTACAGAAACATTGAAAATGAAACCTTAAACATTATAATGTCATTGGTTATGCCACATTTATAGGACTGTGTACAGTCTTAAATTCCTTATTTCAAGAAGGACATTGAATTTTTGAAAAGAGTTCAGAGTAGAGCTACTAGTATTAATGGACAGGATGCTAGAACCAGGAGAAAGAAATTTTTGCAAGTTAGAAATTACTTTTAGTTCAAATTGTTCTTTTTTTATCATGGTGGTTAACTTTTGTAATAGGTTTCTTTCAGATAGGGTAAAAACTGTCAATTTAAGGATGTTTGCAATGTGAGCTGTCTTTTAGTGTTTTATTTTACAGGTGGAATAATATTCTTTATTGTTTTATACTGTGTGTATGTATAGTGATGCATTCATTTAAATTGCTTGTTAGATTCTTTTAAATATATTTATAACACAAATTTTTAAATTTACACAACTGCTGATAGTCATTAAAATATGCAGACTGCTATAATCTTGTAAAATACAATACATAAAAACTGATGAATGAAATCTCAGGGGAATCTTGTAAAATACATTATACAAACTGCTATGAATGAAGTTTCAATGGAATCTTGTAAAATACAATATACAAACTGCTATGAATGAAGTTTCAATGGAATCTTGTAAAATACAATATACAAACTGCTATGAATGAAGTTTCAGGGGAATCTTGTAAAATACAATATACAAACTGCTATGAATGAAGTTTCAGGGGAATCTTGTAAAATACAATATACAAACTGCTATGAATGAAGTCTCAGGGGAATTTTGTAAAATACAATATACAAACTGCTATGAATGAAGTTTCAGGGGAATCTTGTAAAATACAATATACAAACTGCTATGAATGAAGTCTCAGGGGAATTTTGTAAAATACAATATACAAACTGCTATGAATGAAGTCTCAGGGGAATTTTGTAAAATACAATATACAAACTGCTATGAATGAAGTCTCAGGGGAATTTTGTAAAATACAATATACAAACTGCTATGAATGAAGTCTCTAGGGAATCTTGTAAAATACAATGTACAAACTGCTATGAATAAGGTCTCAGGGGAATCTTGTAAAATACAATGTACAAACTGCTATGAATAAGGTCTCAAGGGAATCTTGTGAAATACAATATACAAACTGCTATGAATGAAGTTTCTGGGGAATCTTGTACAACACTGAAATGTGTTGTTCCTACCTATAGCACGTTACATAAGCTAATATTGTATTTCTATTAGAGACGACTACAGTGTCTTGCATGCCCTCTCACTATCGTATATTTAAAGTATCGATAAGATATATTACTTCATTGAGCAAATAATCATATCAGATAAATTAAATTTTAAATTGTTCTATTCAGGTGAAAGGAGTAAAATGATGGGTTTTTTCTACCTAATGTACCTTTTTCATTCTTGGGGAACGTGTAGGGCCCTTTGAGTGTCTGATCTGTACATTAACCTCTCACCTTTGTCACACCTAAAAATAGTTTAAAAGAATATATACCAGGTTTGATGTCAGTTTGCAAGATGTAATTAGGTACATAATATGAATATTGTCAAATAAGATTTTAGTTTGTAAGAACTTACCTTGTAGTTGTAAACACCATTACTGCATGAAAACCTTATTTTTCCACAGATTATTTTATATGATATTACTTATTCTTTTGTCTGCAAATAAAATAATACTGTTTTCAGCTATATTTTTAATGTTGTAATTAACTGAAGAAAGCTCTTGGATGTAATGATGATATTGGAATTGATAGGTTTGGTAGTATATTCCTAGAAAATTCTAAAGATATGACATCAATTTTTCTAATAAGTTCACAGGATCATGAATACAAGGATTGAATTAGATAGTTGTTTCTAAATGTTAGAGTGAATCATTAAATTTGTTTTTAGTGACTCTTTTGGATATGTATTAGTTGTCATGTTAAGCTACAGAAGTGAGCTGAAATGTTTGTATGTTAGTGTAGTCCATTTAGCATGGCTGTAAACTAAATGTGGCCTTTAACTCACTCACAATGTTTAATCTTGCAGGATTGTTAAAGGAGAAAATAAACTGATTTGTTATCATTCGTTATGTACACTGACACTGGTGAAATGTTTTCACCAGATAATTTAAAAGAACCACCACTTTAAGAACAACATCACAACAGTGGTGTCAGAAGTGGTATTATTTTGATAAAGTATAACTAAACTCTATCCTTCATTCAAGATGACAACAAGTGCACAAATTGAGAAAGGAACCTCTAAGAACAGGAAAGGTACAGAAAATTAGAAGATAGAAAATTAAAATAGGACCAGACAAGAACATGAGAGGAGATCAAAAGAGTGATTAGAGGAAGTAGAAATATTATTTAAATCAAAACTAAAAACGTGATTCATGAAGCCATTGGAGATATAAAGATAACAAGTGTGAAGAAAGGCAGAAGGGCATTATAGAAGTAAAGTGATAACAAACCTAATGAAGTAGAAAATAATATCGTTAGTGCAATAAAACATCTGGAAAATGACTTACCAAATACAGAGGTTAAACCAGCCTTACCTCTCCCAGGAAAGGCTAAAAGTAACTTGTAATAAAATGAAAGATCTATATGATAATAATGCTAGTAAAACTGAGTTGTATCAAGGTGACATGGTATGGCTGAATAATTCTTGTCATAAAAGAGGGTGTACTCCAATATTAAGCAGGTGCCAGAAGAAGCCACATGGTACACTAAAATCAATCAGTCATGTTATTTAGAATCCAGAAGAATGAGCAGTCTAAGTCAAAGACCATCCATCATGACTGTCGTTGGAAGTACGTTAGTGAGAAAATGACCAAGCTCCTCAAGAGTTCTTGTTAAGAGCATTATCAGAAGATCATCAAGGCCACCTGACCGTCTTCCTGGGAAGAATTCACCCAGTGACTAGATAGCAAGTTGGAATAAGGAACAATATGTCACCTCATCTACATTCTTTGGATCCCAGGAGAGAGAAACACCAAAATGGCTTAGTGTAATGTTTTATAGTTGGGATTGTTCAAGGGACTTAGGTTACAACATTGGTTCTTCCTTGATTGATATGTTTATGATGTTGTGATTTGTTAGCAAGAGGAAGTTACATACTGTGTTGATGATGTTAAGTTTGAAAGGTTTAATGATGTAGGCCGAGAACATTCTGAATACTTAATATCCTGTTTTCTAGATGATATAAAGGTATGTGGTAAGTGTGAGACTTTGATGATATATGGAAAGTGATTGTTGTTTATAGCTGGCAGTCAATTAGTCAGTGTGTTTTTAGTAAAATATTTGATCTGTGTAAGCTATCTTATACATAGTTTTGTATAATTCAGTTGATTTTTATATATATTTTTTAGATTAGTGTTATACAGTTAGCCTACAAAGGCAACTTACCACATTATTTTCAGCTTGTAAAAAGTTTAACCAGGAAATGTAGTATTGCTACATTGACTGGTCATTGAATTTTTTCCACCAGCTAATTTAAAACAAACTGTTAATGAAAATATAACTTTAAACAAAAAGCATACATTGGTTTTGTTTTTTCTCTGTCATGCCCACTCTCAGTCCTTGAAATGCTTTGCAATGAAGCAGTTTTAATTGTATGCCTGTAAAACATTATTTATAATTATATCAACAGATGTAGTTGTTATTTTAGTGTTTCCCTTTGAGGCCAGCAGATGTGGTTGTTACTTTAGTGTTTCACTATGAAGCCAGCAGGTGTGGTTGTTACCTTTGCATTTCCTCATGAAGTCAGCAGATGTAGTTATCACCACGGTAATTAGTCCCGAGGCCACATATGCCCAGTCTTCATCACTTATAATTAAACTAAGATAAGTTAGTGCAAATATTATATCGTGTATATTGTAGTTTATAATATAAATTCATTTCTAATATATAGCCATACTGTAGTATTGGCCAATGTGCAGTGCACTGGCAATTTAAAATAGTAAAGAATAATATGTATTTTAAGTAAAACGATACACTGGAACTTGGTATCAGTATTCATTAATCTTATTGTCACATAAACTCAATTACATGTAACAGTAAAATGAATGTTATTTGTTTTACGCATTCTACACTATTATTATTTTTTCAGTTTCAAGAATAATTAACATAATTTTGCAAATTTTAACGTAAGATGACTTTCTCGTCATTGGGATTCTTTTGGTCTTTATTCAATAGGGTTTGGTTTGTTTTGAACAAAACTACTCGAGGGCTATCTGCGCTAGCCATCCCTAATTTAGAAGTGTAAGTCTACAGGGAAGGCAACTAGTCGTCATCACCCACTGCCAACTCTTGGGCTACTCTTTTACCAACAAATAGTGGGATTGATCGTAACACTATGACGCCCCCATGGTTGAAAGGGCGAGCATGTTTGGTGTGACGAGGATGTGAACCCGCAACCCTCAGATTACGAGACACATGCCTTAACATGCTTGGCTATGCCAGGCCAGATATGGCTATGAACTAACAATGTTAAAATCCAAGGTCTGATTCCTGGTAAAGGAAAGAACAGATAGCCCAATGTAGTTTTGGTCCTAAACAAACAGTTACTTATATACATAAATATATACATACATACAAATGAATAGTTATAAAATTACTGTTGCAATACTTTTTAAGATTTCTATTTCTCAACTTCGTTGTCAGTATTGTACTCTTTAATATATTATTGATTTTGTTTGTTTATTTGTTTTTAACTTCGCGCAAAGCTACTCGAGGGCTATATGCACTAACCATCCCTAATTTAACAGTGCAAGACTAGAGGGGAGGCAGCTAGTCATCACCACCCACCGCCAACTCTTGGGCTACTCTTTTACCAACGAATAGTGGAATTGACCGTAACATTATAACGCCCCCACGGCTGAAAAGGCGAGCATGTTTGGTGTGACGGGGATTCGAACCCTTGACCTTCAGATTACGAGTTGAGTGCTTAACCACCTGGCCATGCTGAAAAGTTTCGCCGATATTCTAAATTAATCAAAGTTTTGTTCGTGTCTGTACCAACTCAGTGGCGGTAAAGTTTCATGGTTTTTAGTTAGTTTGAATGAATATTATGTGCAATTATTGGAAATGTGACTAGTATTTGTTTTGTTATACTTTAAAATTCAAGATTTTATCCACACTGTTTGGGCATAGTTTTTAGGAATAGTTTCTGAGCACGTTATTTTGCTTGTGAAATGCTGTTACGTTTGACTTTTAAATAGTTCAATGACTTTTACACTGGCTATAAGTCAAACTACGCATGTTAAAGGGTTGTTTTTCAGCCCCAGGACGTATCTTATTGTGATCTACTCCTATACAAGTCATGTGCCTACCTTTCTTTCTATCCATTGAACTGTAATTATTCGAGTATCACGCCTCGTGTAGTACGTTACTTTCATCCGGGTAGTTTTTTTTTGCTTCGCGTTCATGGTAAATGATGCACAGAAACTTTTCTTTTGTTCAAATGAATGCGTTGTTTTTCTGCTCGTGAATGAGGAAATGTTTGCACATGGTTGGGAAAAGCGTAGTTTCAACCTATAATTATACGTTTGTCCATCGTCTTTGCGTTTTACGTTTTTTGTAGTTTTTAATCATAATTTATGGTCAGCATTACTTTACAGTGTGGAAACGCTGACTGCTCTAACGAAACGACAGAAACATTTGAAACGTGATGCTCTAGACGAATGATAAAGACAGCAACATAGAAAGAAAAACAGTAAGAAAGTTTAGAAGCATGGAACAGAAAACTCGACTACTGAATATGCGCTTCTTTAGGCATATAATTTGATGTGATGGCAGATAGGGAGGAAATGATTACTTAAGTTTCATCAAATTTCGTTTCACACACACACAAATAAAATAAAATAAACACACAGAACATAGGGTTAGCTTTCATGTTGTTCCTGGACAACAATTACGTAGTACGGTGTT
Organism: Carcinoscorpius rotundicauda; assembly: GCA_011833715.1. Taxonomy (NCBI): domain Eukaryota; kingdom Metazoa; phylum Arthropoda; class Merostomata; order Xiphosura; family Limulidae; genus Carcinoscorpius; species Carcinoscorpius rotundicauda. The sequence goes on along the minus strand of CM022396.1, from coordinate 96,643,872 downwards.
CTCCTTACACCAAGTTACAGTATTTGTCGTAAGAGATTCGTTTACCCGTGTCAGCCTTGCATGGCTAGGTGGTTAGGGCGATCAATTCCATATCTAAAGGTCGCGGGCTCGCGGAAGTTATGAAGTTACGGTCAGTTCGGCTATTTGTTTTTTATACGAGTTGCACAAGATTTGGCTATGGGTGGTAATGAGTAGGTATGTACCCACCTGTCTATCACTGCTAAATTAAGGACAGCTCGCGTAGATTACCCTCTCGTGTAACAAACAAACAAATATCCAGGGTCATGTGATTTGTTTCATTCGTTGGTTTAATTTGTTGTTTTTAATGTAACTCGGAAATATAATAATTAAATCAGTAAAAAAATTATTTCTGATTATAAACATGGAGTTCTTATCCAGGACGGCGGGGGGTGCGGTTATCGCTGCCGCCATCCTATAATGTATGTTAGTTCCATTGTGGGCCCCCTGCATCCAACAAACAGTTAAAGTATGTTCGCTTCCTAAATACTAAGGCGCTCCCTAGGGGCACAGCGGGACGTATGCGGACGTATAACACTATAATTCGAATTTCGATACCCGTGGGAAGCAGAGCACATATAACCTATTGTGTAGCTCTGTACTTAATTACAAACAAAATAATAAGGTTATGAACGTAACCCCTTCCATCTCAGTCGCCCCAAGATGTGACTCGCATAACTCTTCTTTATCGTATATTTGTCAGTCGCCCCAGTATTGTGACTCGTATAACTCTTCTTTATCGTGTCTTTTTCAACGTATTTAGAAGTTTTATTACCAGCGTACGTTTACTATGTCTCAGTTGTATATATTAATTGTTAAAATATGGAATTTATAATTAACCTAAACAAACTATGGTGCACGTGAAGGAGCCTAAACAAACTAAGTATGGTGAACGTGAAGGAACCAAAACAAACTAAGTATGGTGAACGTGAAGGAACCTAAACAAACTAAGTATGGTGAATGTGAAGGAACCAAAACAAACTAAGTATGGTGAACGTGAAGGAACCTAAACAAACTAAGTATGGTGAACGTGAAGGAACCTAAACAAACCAAGTATGGTGAACGTGAAGGAGCCTAAACAAACCAAGTATGGTGAACGTGAAGGAGCCTAAACAAACCAAGTATGGTGAACGTGAAGGAGCCTAAACAAACCAAGTATGGTGAACGTGAAGGAACCAAAACAAACCAAGTATGGTGAACGTGAAGGAACCTAAACAAACCAAGTATGGTGAACGTGAAGGAGCCTAAACAAACCAAGTATGGTGAACGTGAAGGAGCCTAAACAAACCAAGTATGGTGAACGTGAAGGAGCCTAAACAAACCAAGTATGGTGAACGTGAAGGAGCCTAAACAAACCAAGTATGGTGAACGTGAAGGAACCTAAACAAACCAAGTATGGTGAACGTGAAGGGTACATTATTGATTCCTCTAATTCTGGGCTTCTCAAAGTATGGGCGCAACTGAAATTTTTACGTGGGTTACGGGTGATTAAGAAAAACATTTGAAATACCAACCGAAGCATGGTGACGTATTTTTGTAATTAATGAAAATCATACGTAATTACTGCAATATCTGTCATTTTAAGGCCCGGCATGGCCAGGTGGTTTAGGCACTCGGCTCGTAATCTGAGGGTCGCAGGTTCGAATCCATGTCACACCAAACATGCTCGCCCTTTCAGCTGTGGGTGCGTTATAATGTTCCAGTCAAACCCACTATTTGTTGGTAAAATAGTAGCCTAAGAGTTGGCAGTGATGACTAGCTGTCTTCCCTCTAGTTTTACACTACTGAATTAGGGAGGGCTAACGCAGATGGCCCTCGAGTAGCTTTGCTCGAAATTCAAAAGAGACCGTCACTTTAATGTGTTACATTTTGTCAGCTAACTCGCTGCGACGTTAGAATCATTTCAGTTTATTTTTGTTATTTATTAGCAACTTTCTTGTGTATTATTGTACTTTGTTTTAACCTGGTGGTGATAATACTAATAGCCAAACATTATGTTAAAATTATCCGTTTGTGTCTAACCCTCTTTATTGCCGTCAAAAGATAGAGCAGTTTATTATAATAACGTATTCTTGTTATAACAAAATAAATATCTGTTGAGATACAGTATTTGTATTTATGGGAATAAATAGTCCGATGTGACTTTGATATAAGCAAAACAACAACAACAAAAAAATCCACATATACGATTCAGTCAGTCATATAACTTGGGCTACTGATTTTAGTATTTAACTGACAAAGTGACCCAATACAAAACTGTACATTTAACAACCATTGGAAACGGTGACTCAGTTTACAGGAACTTCGCCGTTTCCTCAGTTAGTTATGTCATCTTCCATCCGGTCTTTTATCTATCATTGTTTATTTCTGAATCCTGGATCGCACCCTAGCTACTGAAGGTTAGAAAAGGTTAAACTTATATTAAGTAACTCTTAGATACAAGATGAGTTACATAGTGCAGTTTAAAGTAGACATTGTGCAGAAAAAAAATTAAAAAGAAACAGTCAGTATATAGCCTTTATATAGTGTACAAAAACGTGATAACTTGGAAAACCAACAACAAATACGATTTAGGCTATCTATATGAAATTCGAAAATGGGTAAAAATAATTACCGAAGAACAGTAGTTGGCTGAACATTGAACTAATACTGCCCAGTCGTCCAGCTAATTCTCACCAAAACAAAAAATTAAAGACAGCTTTACTTAGAACTAACTGTTGAGAAACTCGCGCCAAAAGACAAATTTACTTAGAATTAAGGTTGTTTAGATGTCCAGCTAATTAACACCATAAAAAAACAGCTTTACCTGGAATTAAAATTGCATAGTTGTCCAACTAATTCGAAGTTAGGAGGTGATAATATGGATTTTAAGACCGTAATGTTTGATAAAACCTTTATATTCACAGATCTAAAGAGATGGTCAGACACGGTTAAAGCTAAAAGCTGTACTTTGGTTTGAACTTGAAATGTACCTACAAACGTTTAATAACGCCGTATCGATAACAATAAATTACTCTGTTAAAAATGAAAACCCGATAGTAATAAACAAAATACATGAAACCGAGGTTTGTTTTATGACATGTTTTCTGCTATCGGAAAGATTCTCTTTTCATATTATGTTTACATCACTGATCTGAGTCTGACGCCAAGACGTAGTCTGCAGTGTCGGTGTTTTCGGCGAGTAAATACGTGCGTTATTTACAATTAATCTGGGTGTGGTGAACGTTTTTCGTAATATCTGTTTAATAAGAAAAAATGAATTGTTGTTTACCGATGTTGGCCGGGCCAGTACTCAAGACTCGAACTTGCAAAAAGTACACAATATGTAGTTGTTATTAGTTATTTATGTATTGAATGTTGTTGTTTTCATTAATTATGATATTCAGAATGGAATTTTTGCCATGTCTTAATGTCACGGGACGTAAATACAAAGAAGTTATTGTTTTCTCCTATAATATGAGCATGAAGCTTTTATAATTTAATTAAATATCACCTTAAGGAAATAAAACAATAATTTGTTATACTTCTGACTGTGCAGTGTAAGTGTTGCCTGAGTCGTTTTAACACCTTCACATTTTGACTAACTCCAGTCAAACTTTGTATGTATTCTTAATACCTCCCCAAGTGTAATGGAGGGATACGGCCCTCTGTCCTATGGTTTTACTATGTGTCTTCCTTGTTTTAGATCATTTAAACTAAATGGTGGTAGGCAACTTAGATCTTTGTGGGAAGTTCATAGGAGAGTTGGCAGTTGCTTCTGACTGATGTATTCTAATTTCAGGGGTATCCACCATGCTATTCTGTTGACAGGGCACCCCTCTCAGCTTGGATGAAGGATCATATGTCAGCTGAACATTTCTAGTAATTTAACACATATACAAAAGTTATGCCAAACCATTTCATCCTCTGTTGAGTTAGAGGTCAGCCAAAGTTATGCCATACCATTTCCTCCTCTACTGAGCTAGAGGTCAGCTAAAGTTATGCCATACCATTTCCTCCTCTACTGAGTTAGAGGTCAGCTAAAGTTATGCCATACCATTTCCTCCTCTACTGAGTTAGAGGTCAGCTAAAGTTATGCCATACCATTTCCTCCTCCACTGAGTTAGATGTCAGCTAAAGTTATGCCATACCATTTCCTCCTCTACTGAGTTAGAGGTCAGCCTTCTTTCCCCCATATTCCATTTATGAAGTGATACTCTGCACCTGTCCCTATCATGTCTTATTCTCCCCATTTGTTCTTTAGTATTTCTATAATGTCAACCTAACTTGGCATTAATCTTTATCCCACCACAGTGAGTTAGGTGGGTTTGTGTTTGTAAGTGGATCCCCACTCTCACCTTCCTAGTGTCCTGTGAAAGCTCTTATGTGTTCCTGTTTACCTCTGATCGAACCTCACATGTAGTAGTATTTGTTGTTTTAACAACACTAACTTGTTTTGATCATTGTTTATTGTCTCTGGAATGTATGTATTGAAGACTTGCAAGTGATAGTTTGCAGGTTCTCAACTGCCTTTAAGACTTGTATTATCTACTGTTAAAGATTAAAATAATAACTGTGGTACTAGAGTTAATAAATGTATTAATCTTGTCTTTCTTTCAGTTATTGTTCTACAAAAATTGATTTAACTTGTTCATATAGTATTGTTGTTCAAATTAAGTTTCCTGAACTAACTCAGTAAACAAGTGCTATGATTTTTTCATATTACTTGTCTAACTGCTTGGTGTTAAAAACAAAATGTGAAATCTATATGCAAAAACGGCTCTTTTGGGTTGAGAAAATATTTTACATAGAAGAGTAAACAACGTTTCGACCTTCTTCGGTCATTGTCAAGGTTGAAACGTTGTTCGCTCTTCTACGTAAAATATTTTCTCAACCCAAAAGAGCCGTTTTTACATATATATTTCTCTACAAGTGGGTTTCTCAGCATCACTGATTAAAATGTGAAATCAATCTTCATTGCTAAATAAAATGTGGACAGTTTTAATACTAATTAACTTGTTCATGTGTTGATACAGTGGTTGTTCAGAAGGTCTAATAGAAGCCATAAACTTATCTGATTTAGTGCAGAACAGTCGCTTGCATCGGCAAGAGCTTCTGTGATGATTTATGATGACCTGAATAAACGGTGGATTCACAGTGGTTCATCGAGTGGTCTTTCTAAAGTCCATATCTACAATCATGTTGCAAATAACACATTCAGGGTGGTGGGAAGAAAACTACAAGACCATGAAGTATGTATACATTTATACGTGTTGATATTTTCAAAATAATTTTTAGTTTTTCTTTTATGTTTCTTAATGTTTGATCTCATTTCTGACCCAGGAGAAAACAGGCTTGTTGAGGACGTTATTCTAATCTTTGGAAGACCCTCGATCTGATCCGTGTATGGTAGCACTAAATGTAGAATGTACGTTGGACCTTGTCCTTTTATATAATCTCATGCGTATTACTGATATATCAAACATAACATATGTCATAGTACTTACTTTAAAAGATTAAATTTGATATTTTGAATGTGGAAAAGACATATCTACAGTAAATTTGATTTTTATCAAACATTTAGGTTCATTCATTTCTAATGGCTTGCCAGATTTTGAAACTATTTTAAAACTACATCACAAAGCTGTTTTTGAGAGTTTGCGTTTTGTTACAAATGGTGTAAGTAACTTTTGGACATTTACATATTCCACTGAAGTTTGTTTTTGAGCATTTTTTTAAAGTAATTAATAATATTTTCTGAATAGATTATTTATTAAAATCTCCACCGAGATTATTTGGTAATGTGGATGGCACAACACGAGTCGAAAAACCAAGTTGTGGTAATTAGAAAATTGCATAGATGTGAAACATTTCTTTATTAAAATGTCCTGATATAATTTGAATTATCCTCTGATTAGTACTATTATTGTATTAAACAAATGTTGATAACTACTTCAGTACAGTTTAAACTAATTAAATTTGCTGTTTTGAAAACACATATTTTCAATGTGCTATATTGCTGCTAATTTATTCAATGTAAAATGAGTGTATTTTATCATGCTGATTTGAAATGATAATAAACTGGACACAAGTTGGTACTAATTATGTTGGGTATGGTACATAACCCATAGTATTGGCAACATTTTAAAAATACAGTAGATTTCAGTAAAAGTTATTCTTGTGTTATGTACATATTGTGTCTCTATCTCTCCTGTGTATGTGTGTGTGTGTGTGGATTGCAAATATGTGTGTATGTATTGTTAGAAGATATATTTTTAAAGCTCTATGTTTAGAATAAGGGACTTTGAGAAATACCTAACACAAAGATGAGATTACAAATACGAGTGGACAATGAAACAACAATGAGATGGAATGTTTATTTTTATATATAACCAATAGAATGAATCATTCCACATGTTAACATTTTTGGATCTGTGTTACATGTTGAGCATATCAAGTTGACTTTTACCTTGGGATGGTGTAGATAACATGAAGGCCTACAACAACTTATAAAGTGTAAAAACCTATAAAGAAATTTTAAAGAGGAAATAAAACTGATTTGTTGTTGTTACACAGACTGCACATGGAATTATTTTTACCATATAATTAAAAGTTATCTTTGTTGTTTTTTCTGTAAATATTTACATTTCTTTTAATCCTTGGTCCTCACATATAGGTGTTTTGGTGCACTCTATAAATATTAGGTGCTTTTTATCAAATTTGTAATAAAAACTGTTTTGCTAAAGCCACACAAAGACTACAGTTCAAGTTTAAATTATATTAAAGGTCATAATAGGGAAACACAAAGCATTATAAACATTACAGCTGAAGATGTTTCTGTCACATGTGTGACTGTTAGAATAACTGAATTGTAGATACAGGGACAGGACAGAATTGTATAACAATTGCAGGTCCAACTTTTGTTTGTGGAGGAACCAGTTACACTTCCTTGGACTCTCTAGGTGGTAAGTCTGAGAGCTTATAACACTAAAAACTGGGTTTTTGATATTTTGTTATTTGTAGTTGACTTTGTGCTTAACTACAAATGTATATTCACTCCATTGCTCAAGTGTATAAACCTTCATTGACGTTAACAGAAAAGTTTGTAGTGACAATATTTAAATTCAAGTATTGGAGTGACTGCCATACTTTATGAGACCCAAGAGAATGACATCTGGTGGCACTTAAAATGTCAAGTCAAGTTTTGTGTGTTTATCCATTAGGTTGTTATCATTGGTGCAGTATGGAAAAGATACAGATATAAATATTTATATGTTATGTTATCAGTTGTACAATATTGAATATATGCAGGTATAAATATATATATATATGTATGTATGTATCTGTTAGGTTGTTATCAACTGTGCAATTCTAAAAGGGTTGAAGTACAACAAGGCTACAGCAACTTTCCATCAATGGCGAGACAACCGACAAGTTTATGGTTTGAACTTCAGTAGTAAAGAGGAAGCAGATAATTTCTCTCTGACAATGCAGAGAGCACTGGAAAAACTAAACCAAAATAATGGTATTCTTGTCTTATAAACTCCAACTACAATGTGTAGAAACAATGCATTTAAAATTATTTGAGTGTTGGGTTTTGAGAAAATCATGGATAAAGATATTTACTATCATATCATTAAGGTAATTTGTCACATCATGCAGGTTATTCTCCCCATTAACAGATCTTAATACTTTTTAATTTTTTGTTATGATTGTCACTACTAATTAAAGAGCACTGTTAGTTTTAATTATTATGTATGTGTATTAGAGTGCCATAACTGTGTACATCTTACCCCATCGTTAGTTTTTATTATTATATGTGTATTAGACTGCCATAACTGTGTGCATCTTACCCCACTGTTAGTTTCAATTATTATGTGTGTCTTAGAGGGCCATAACTGTGTGAATGTTACCTCACCATTAGTTTTAATTATTATATATGTGTATAAGAGTACCATAACTGTGTACATCTCACCCCATTATTAGAATTAATTTATGTGTATTAGAGAGCCATAACTGTGTACATCTTACCCCACCATTAGTTTTAATTATTATATGTGTATTAGAGTGCCATTACTGTGTGCATCTTACCCCACTGTTAGTTTTAATTATTATATATGTGTATTAGAGTGCTATAACTGTGTACATCTTACCCCATTGTTAGTTTTGTTATTTATGTGTATTAGAGTGCCATAACTGTGTATATATTACTTCAGTATCTACTAAGAATCATAATAAAAAGACTAAATAATAAACTTTCTTTGTATTTGAAGCACCATGAACAGCAAATAATTCGCATTCACTACTAATGTAAAGTTTCGTGCTTGTGTGAATAACATGATGTTGTCTTTACCACTGATATTGAATTCTGTGCAGTTATTCTACTATCGTAATGCCAGATTCTCTTGACCGTTTCACATATCAGATGAGCACTAACATGCAAAAAGCTAAAGTAAGTAATGTACTGATATATCCTTGTCACTTTCAGTTTAAATCAATATCTGTGTTGTTTTTCAACTTGCTAGGTGAAGGAATCACTCCTACAGTCTGTTAGAGCTTTAGAGAAGACAACAAAATGTTTTTCCCAACTTTCTAGAGGGCTAGTAAACCACTGTAGAAACCTTGCATTCTAGACTACTTCTACAGATAAAACTGAAAGTTCTTTTTGACTTGGTAAGGTAGCCTTACAGCTGTAAAATGTATGAAGTTTCTTTACAGGATTTGAACCTCGCGTCTCAACGTAAAATTTGCTTAACAGCACGAGTACAACAAAAAACTTCTTTCTTTAGATATACTGAATCACCAAGATTCAAAGAGACTGACTCAAACCAATATATACCTCAATATAAACCATTCTCAGATCACAAAAAATAATCATAAAGTTTTTCCTTCTGTACTGAGCATCTTAAATTTATAGTGAAATCTTTGTTTATTGTCAGAAATAATGTAATGAAAAAACTCTTTCATACCAATTCTAATAATCATCCAACCAGTCTGAAATAATTTACAATCAAAAAATTTGAAACTTGAGTTTTCATAAGCACGACAATAATTAAGTAAAGAGCCTTCAAGTCGACTGTGGTCGCTAGGCACTCAACTGAACCTCAGCAAGGTGTTTACATAAGTCTTCAGAAACCACTGATGTGTCTCTTAGATGATATAATGGTTGTTATGACATTAAAGGTGGTATTCTGTATTTCAGTGACAAAACCTCTTCCACCACCCCCTGTACCAAATCTTCAGTTCCAGCAACAACAGTCTGGTTATCAACAAATGGGGAACTCCATTCCTGATGACCATAAGTTTGGGTGAGTTAAGTCATCTTCATTCACTGTAAATAAAGCATTACATTGAAGGAAATGTTAAACTTACATTTCATGATAATTTAATTCTTGATTAAGAATGACATTTAAGTATACATTAACATCACAAACACACTCTGATTTGTGGGATTTGTTTCTGTTAGAATTCCTCTGGCTACTAAGTGGCTGTTTTGAAAACAGAAGTAAATTTTATACAGGATATATTATTATTTTAATCTATCAATCAGTTGAGTGACATGGTGCAGAGTTCACTTTTAAAATTGGGAGCACAAGCTGGTGTGGTTCGGCCATTCAGTGGTGTTCAGTTAGAGTTATGTTTCTAACAGAAGTATTACCTAATTCATGTATTGAGTAGAGTGAGTGTTTCAAGTTTTGAGTGTTCAGAACAAATACAAGTACTTTGGAATATTCTAGTGAGTGTGCAGAGGGAAAATGGTATTATTAATTTAGCTTTGTATTAAATTTTTCCTTTTATTTTATAAAATGATGGTTCTGCTACAATTATTGTTATGGTACAAAAAATAAATTAATAAAGTTTTACTGGAACATTTAAATAATTATTTTGTATTTATTTAAAATATTGTACAGTATTATACAAACTATAAGGTGTTCAGTATTATATGAAAATCAGTTTTATCAGACTGATTCAGTTAACACTTTGGAACAGACGTTTAGTAAAAATAGTTTATTAAAAAAAATTAACTTTATATGTAGAACAGGTTTGTAATGTTTACGTAAAGCTTACCAAAGTTTGTGAGAATATGTATAGCTAATCCAGAATTGTAGTAAATGTTAATTCACAGAATCGAGTGGGTTTCTTCTCATGATGAGATACGTGATTAATCAATTTGACCAAGTCCTTTAACAAATGTTGGAATGTCTTGTTTTTAAGATATTTTCTGTGTATTATGTAACACTGGTAACAAATAATATTGATGTAGTATTGTTTTCACTTTTATAAACATGTTCTGCAAAATTATTTTCAGTTTTCCTTTTAGTCTGCATGTAGTGTATCGTGAATTGTGACTTGTTTTGATAAATGTTTTGTTCCACTCACCATTTTTTTTTTTTTATTACAGCACCAAAGAAGACACTGATGGAGAAAGAAAGCAAAGCTTAGTTCAGTACAGTAATAATTCAGGTGAATATTTTATCCGTGAAAAGTTCCTTTATAATGGATTTTTTATTATTTCATTTAACAGTAAAATCCTCGTTAACATCAGCCCACTTTAGACTGATTCATAACAGAGATCTTGTCTCATTGAGAGTTTTTAGCAAGGAAGAGAGAGAGAAAATTATGAAAATCCATAAGTGTTTTATGAACACTACTTTTCATACTGATAGGAGTAGTGCTCTAATTAATTTTTATTTAATAAAGTAATGCAGCAAAGTACACAGAGTAATAACATGAAGAAAACAGACAATGTCTTGTAACAATAACAGTTGCTTTGACATTTGTAGCAACTTTGCATGAACCATTAAAATATCATCCATTCACAGAATATGATTCCCACTGAGGAAGTGATTAACAAATCTCTGTACAGAAATATGTTAACTAATATGGTCATAAACATAAGAGTTAATAATGTATGTTAACTAACCCTGAAAGAGAGGATGTGATAAGTGGGTGTGGCAAAAGAAGTCTGATTTTCTATTTGATGTTACTGTTACCAATCAAGATTGAAGACCTAGAAAAAATATGCTTCTCTTCAGAAGTAACAATACTAATTGCTTCACATTAAATTTAGCACTACCTGACTAGAGCATCTGTACATTATTCGTAGGTTATAATCGATTCTCTTAGTTACATATCTATGAATACATAATGTTAAAATGACCCTGCTTAGAACTGATATGTTTAGAGATCTGTAGTTGGGAATCGCATCTGATCACTAAATGGGTATCACTGTACTTTTATAAACTGTTGTTTCAGATTACATTGTTCCTTCATCAGAGTGAAATCTTATGACAGAAAGAATGACAAATTGTTTGTTTGGATCTGCATGTGTTTCAATAAATATTTATATGAAACTGTTACAAGTGCTAAGATCAAACTGTAAAATAATTAATGATTTTTAATTTTTAATAACATTCTTTTTCTTGTTATGAAAATGGCTACTGAAAAATATATTAACCTTTTTTCAAAGGCCATGTCATTGTGTTCATTGATCTTCATAAATCAAAAATTTTTTTTTGATTTACATCAGTAAGTTTGGAATAAAATTGTAGATTATAATTCAAACTTTAGTGTTATATATGAGTTAATTTCTTAATTTAAAAAATACATTTCAAAATAACACACTTAAATATAGATTCTATTAAATTATGTGGTATGTTGAATGCAGTACTGCTCAAAATTAGATGTTTGTGATGTCAAAATATTAAGCCTGTAGTTTTGTATCAATTAGAAACTCAAATTGGTAATATCAACAACTTAGAATATAAAATCAAACCTCTTATCAGTTTATGTTCCTGAGGTATGATGTATATACTGAATCAAACATAATGGCCCCATTAACCTCTTTCCATATTTGAAAACATGTGCACTTACTTCGATGTATGACATGTGAATAACCAATCAACATCTTACAATGTCCCCTTAAAGGTCTTCTTACCTATTTTAACCTGTGAAATATTTACCACATTCTTTTGAATGAAGATTACATGAAAGGTAGGTTGTGTCTTTTAATCTGCTTAAAGTTTCATATTTTTAAAAATCAAAATACATGTTAGTTATTTAGACTAATGAATTATTATAGGATTCTATGGTATCAGTATAGTTATTTATGAATTTTTTTTGTTTATTCAACTGTATATATATATATATGTGTGTGTGTGTGTGTATATATATATATATATGTGTGTGTGTGTGTGTGTGTGTGTATATATATATACCCCTCCCAAAAAAAAAGAAAAAAAAGATTGATATCCTGCAATGTAGAAAGGCTTACCAACTGAGTTCAAATGTCGTAAGGAGAAGAAATAATTTTTTGCTTCACTTCTGGATTTATTGTTCTATATTTTAAGAAGAATAAGTTTAATAATTTATTTATAAAAAGTAATCTATATATGTGTATATAATGTGTAATAATAATTGAGATATGACCATATATTACAAAATACTTGTTCACTAGGGAAGACTAAAGGTCAATTTTACATTATTGGATATTAGACATAAGTACATGAACATTGGGTCAAGTTATGCAACATATATTGTTATAAGAATTAAGCTACTTGGACTAAACATCTGTATTTTGGTGTTATTATATGTAGTCATTGAAGAAACATAACTTATATTTGTTTCCTAATTTTTTATGATGGTTACAAGATTGGTCAAATTACAGACCCCACATAGTTAGAGTATAGAGAACAATATAAAATATGAAGTTTTACTGAAAAAATATTTGAAATATATTGAAATGTATTTAGTAGATTTTAAAGATTATGTAAATAATATTTGAAATTTTTGGATGAATTATTGTTTTTTTTTAATCATTGTATGAAATTACTTAGCTCTAAGACTGAATATTTTCACAAGCAAATCTTTATTAAAATATTTCATTAAAATCAGATATTATTTGTACAAAATATTTGCAATCTTTACTAAAAGTCAACTGAATTTTGTAAAAATAAGATACACGTGTTGTTTAAAAAGCTATAGTGCAAATATGTAGATTAACTTGTGTATGTTATACCAAGTCCATCACAAAAGGGTTAATGTATTCATATCATTTTTGCTCACCACGCAACACTGAAATAACATAAGTATTTATATAAATTGATAAGTTTGGTTACCTTTGCATATTTGAAGCCTAAATCCTTGAGCAAATCCTTCATCATAGTTGTAATTAGTACGAATATTAATCACAACTATTATTTCCGACTGTAGTACTCACAGAACACCTTGGTGTACTACTACCAGAACTTTTTTGTACATGCACAGAATTACTGAATGAGCTCTTACCTCATCACTTACTAAAATGCATTATGCTTGAATGTGTTGCTGCGCCACACCAAACCATTTATTGGGTTGTTGAATAAATTTTAAATTGAAATATTACATATGTGTTGTCTAATAAGAATAATTACCTTTATAAGTTTCTTTTATTCCAATAAAAGAAATATATACATATATCAGTTAGATGGACTTTATTTTATATAAATTTTTGTTACCACATTTCTGAAGCCTCATCAGAAGCAGTATTTCAATAGAAACTGGAGTTATGCCAATACAGTTACTGTACAACAAGAAGCTAGTTCTATTCTACATTCTTGGTCTCATACTGGAACTCATAGACTTCTGCTTCTAGGATTTTTTTTACTTGGCTTGCCATATCTTTGGATGATTTTGTCCAGCTCTTTCCACTGCTTGTCTTTGTTTGTGATTCTTTTATCCCAGATGAGAATCATTCAAACTTGTTTTATTCTTTGCTGTTCTGGAATGTGGATTTTGTCTAATACTCCAGTTGTTTCTACTTGTTCACAGGCAAGTAAATTTTCTTCTCCTGACCCCTTAATCCAATATTTGTCTTTATAAAGATTCTCTTCTATCTTTTATTGACTCTCAGTTGCCTCATCTTCCCTTCTACCAGCTTGTTTTCTTTGTTTGACTCTCTTTCTCTCTTCACTTTTATCTTCTTATTAAATGCTTTCTTTGTCTGTCCTCTTTGCACACCTTTTGGAGGTTTTCATCATAATCCCTACTACTTGTTGCAAGAGCCTTAAACCTCAAAATTTCTTTTTGTATCCTTTGCTGATATTTGTACTCATGCAGGTTTTTGTCTATTTCAGCTTCATCTTGACTTTCATTCCTACCTAATTCCCAAACTCAAGGCTCCTACTTTATGTTTGGGATTCTTTTTTCTTAGACCTTCAGTCTCTTGAATCTCTTATTTAAGTTTACATATCTTTTTCGACTCTTATTGTCTCTTATGCCATAAGTCTGATTGTGTTATATTTTGATTTCTTAACTTTTTGCTAGCTTCTCTCCTTACACTATCTTTTTAAGGGTCTCTACAGTGACACTGAAAGCTTTACTGCAGAAGGTCACATCTACCTGTTGTCCGCATTGACTTCAATTCCTTTCTTAGTAGCTGTTTGGTTAATGTTGTTTCTGGTACTTGGTTAGTTCAAATTCCTTATTCACTGGAGTTATACTCTATCAATCTTATATCAGGAAAGGTTTTAGTGAGACATCTCATCAGAAATAATTTTTTTCTCTTCTGGTTATCCTGATACAGAATTTTACTCATCTGGTGGTCTTTTCTTGACATTCTTCTGAAGAGGATTGGAGATGAATTGTTTCTGGAACCACTCCTATCTCTGGTTTTGTGGGAGTTCTTCATCTTTGCACATCTGAGGATGTTTTTTCTGTAGAAAGCTTGTTAATGCTCCCCTTGAGGGGCTTTCTCTACCATTCAACTGTTAACCTCCTTTTTATTGTCTTCCAGTTTTTTTCTCCTCTTTAGACCCTTTAATGCCTTTAAGAGGTTGTGTTTTCTCTCTAGGCAATGATAGCAGTGGAACAAATACATAACATTATCTGAGGTTTTACTCCAATTATTTTGTAGTTCCTAAAAAGATACAGGAATAGTTGTCAATTTTATATTTGTTGCATGTGAATCAATTCCTTGTTATTGTTTGGTTCAGGATGTAAGATTTCTTCAATCCAAGGTAGGTTGTGGATAACCATTGTAGATTGGTTTTTGTTTGTTTTTCTTATTCCAGTTCCTTTAGTTACTGGCTATTTTTCCTTTTCTTCTACAGTAGTCAAGTTTCCTATCAAGTTAGCTACATCTCTGTATGATCAGTGATGTCGAGAAACCCACTTTTTGAGAATTTTATGTGCAAAAACGGCTCGTTTGGGATGAGAAACCAGAAATGTAAAATATTTTCTCACCCAAAACAAGCCGTTTTTGCATATAAAACATCTCTGTATGGTTTTTCATTGTGGGTAAAGTGGACATTGTACTGAAAATGTACTTGTATGGTTAGCATTTCAACTTCTGTATCAACAGTTATCTCTTCTAATCTTATTATGGGAGGTATCTTCTGCCTCATCGTTACTTCTGCTTTGGCCATTTACTTATTTGTATTAGCTGGTTAACTTTCAGTGTCATTATTTTTCCATACTCACTATCTGATTCCTTCATTTGTTGTATTAACTGGTCAACTCTTGACGTCATTATTTCTCCGTACTCACTATCTGGTTCCTTCGTTTGTTGTATTAACTGGTCAACTTTTGATGTTGTTATTTCTCCATACTCACTATCTGGTTCCTTCATTTGTTGTATTAGCTGGTCAACTTTTGATGTCGTTATTTCTCCATACTCACTATCTGATTCCTTCATTTGTTGTATTAGCTGGTCAACTTTTGATGTCATTATTTCTCCGTACTCACTATCTGATTCCTTCATTTGTTGTATTAGCTGGTCAACTTTTGATGTCATTATTTCTCCGTACTCACTATCTGATTCCTTCATTTGTTGTATTAGCTGGTCAACTTTTGATGTCATTATTTCTCCGTACTCACAATCTGGTTCCTTCATTTCTTGAGTGAGCTTAGCCTTCTTCATATTTCCAACACATTCAGCTTCTGATTTCTAAAGTTCTCTTCCTTTATGAAGAGTTCCATTGTCTTCTGTGGACTTTAGCCTCACTAGATTTGTTTTTTCCTAGGCAATGCACTCATTTATGTCCTTTTCAGTGGACTCTTGCAAATCATTTGACTATGTCCAGAGATCCACTAATTTCTCTCAACTCTCTCCTTCAATCTTTTCATTTCTTGCTGTCAGGATGGCTCATTCAAACCCATGAAAACAATCAGTATAATTCCACAGAAAAGAAAACTATAAATAAACTTTACATGAAAAGATATTAATTCTATAAACAACCCAAAACAAGACAACAACATCAAACTTCTAAAAGCAGATAAAGGCAATGCTATATTTGTAATGAATACAAATGAATACATTCAAAAAATTAACATCTTATCAGACACAAACAAATTTAAATTAATAAATGGAAATCCAACAAAAACACATGAAAACCAATTAAACAAAATAATACAAATGAAAAAACCAACACAATATCAGAAAAGATTTATTCTTATCTACACATGACCAACTCCTGCACATCACAAACATGTGGCATCCCCAAACCTCATAACTCAACTGTCCACTGTGACCAATGATGTTGACCTATGAATCAATTAACTATGTTAAATACATATCGTGAGCATTTTCTAAATATGTAACATCAGTCGGCTTCTTTTACAAAGACTCTTTTTACTTTACATTTATTCTTAATCAACTATACCATAAAACCTTAATGGCCAGTTATGATATAATATCCCTCTTCACAGAAGTCCCAACAACTGAAGTCTGCAAGATAGCTTTAGAACTTAATATCCCAGACACCGACTCATTGATACACATCCTCAGTAACCAAGTAGCAACCCCACCAAAACTAACTACATATAAATGACCTATGTATGGGGAATCCTGTGTAACCAGTTCTAGCCAACATTTTTATGACACATATTAAATCCCAAGCTATCAGTTCAGCCTTACACCCACTATTATACTGGTACATATGTGTTGAATTACTGGATTCACATCTATAAAATACACGTAATTTTTTCAATCGCATTAACTCGATACACCCCAACATGAAGTTCCTGTGAACAGGAAAAACTAACCAAATAGCATTTCTTAACCTCACGATCACTAGAACTGATACAGAAATCCACAGAAAAATTACCCATACTGGATTATACATTCCCTTGGGCTCAGCACGTAAAATGAAACTAAAACTCAACATGTTAAGAAATCTAATAAACACAGCCAAAAGCTGTGCTCACCTGATAAAACTAATGAATAAATAAACAAAGTAAAAAACACTTCATTAAAATCAATAAATCCACAAAATCCACAAACCCTTGAAAAAATTAAATGCACATGCCTAGATCAACAACAAAGAAACTTCAATAATTCCCAAGATACAACAAACTACAAAATCTATACTGCTGTGTACCATACAGTCTATACTGCTGTGTACCATACAGTCTATACTGCTGTGTACCATACAGTCTATACTGCTGTGTACCATACAGTCTATACTGCTGTATACCATACAGTCTATACTGCTGTATACCATACAATCTATACTGCTGTATACCATACAATCCTGGCATCAGAGGAAAGATAACCAACATTTGGAAAACACTTGTGACCAAACACAACATTCAAGGAAACACCAGATTTATTCAAAAACCAGATACAAAACTGAAGTCCATACTATTTGAAAACTACACCAACAAATATAATTTATAAAATACAATGCAACAACTGCCCCGACTTTCATATTGGAGGAATAAGCACAAGAATGGAAACCAGATTCAAAGAACATAACAAAACAACTTCACACGGTTTTGAGCACTGCAAATCAAATAAACACAAAACATAACCACAGAAAACATCTAGGTACTAAGTAGGGAAACAAACATAAACAAATGCAAAATCAAAAAAGCACAACTTGTACAACAATTGAAACCAAAATTAAACCAATATAAAATAATATCTTTATACCTATACTAAATAATAACTTAACATGCAACTGCAATGCCCCCTACAATCTCGTATTTGTTTATACTCTCGTCTCTGAGACAAGTGTCCAGCAACAGACAGTCGCAAACTCTCTCTTTGTTAACCTTAAGATGACCAAAGAAGGTCGAAACTGTTCTCTGCTTTATTAATAAAACTGTCAATTCCCCTACGAGCCGTCATGAGATACATTTTTATTTCAGTATTTCTTAGTGACTTTATCAAGGCATTTCTAATCAGTCATTCTTTTTTGTCTACTTTTTATAAACTGAATCTTTATTTAGTTCTCAAAGTCCTTACAAGTCCTCTGGATGAAATTCTTCTGCAGGATAATATGAACAGTCACATACACCTTTTTGTCGTATAACAGGTTCACACTGTAGTTTTGTCTCGGTCTGTTTTTAATTATACAATCATCTAAGGGGGGTGTTCTAAGCTGATGAAATGTTGACAGTTTTTTTACCCCTTACAAAAAGGGAACCCTCTGAGATGCTCTTGTTGCTTCATATGGAATATTTCATCTTAAACTGTGCACCAAGTATGGATTAACAGATAGTGATAAACATTTGTTAAAACTTAGTATAAGTTAACAAGTGTATTGTCACATGACTGGGATCTCAGGTCTTTATGTTTCAGTGTTTTTCTCTTATAATTGTTATTAGTTTTTATTCGTAAGGAATCCCAGTTTTGCTCTATGGTAAGAGGTGTATGAAATAAGGTTAGCTTAACACCAGATTTATAATATCATAATATCAGTTGATTTTTATATGATGAAAAACCTGTGCAAGTGTAAATTAATAGAACAGTATGAGAAATTTGTTAATATTCCTGGAAGCCATGACAGTACTCGGTGTTTAGTGGTGATACAGAGGTTTGGTCATGATATAGAGATTTTGGTTGATTCATTATTTCCAATAAATAATAAGATATATTGAGAGGCCTTTGAGACAAGTAAGATAATCTTTTCCTTGTTATTACTCTTATTGTTAACAGTATGTTTCCTGATTTGTAGTTCTTGGTAGTTAAAAAAACTCAAAATACTTCAAGAGTTATTGCTTTTGAGCCACTCTCTTTTTGTATTCTGTAAATATTTCACTAAAGATAAGGCTTGGCATGGTCTGGTAGTCACATGACTTGTAATTTAAGGGTCATGGATTCAAATCCTACCACTCATAGTTTTAGCCTTGAGGAAGTTATAGTGTTATGGTCAATCCCACTTTTCGCTGATAAAGAGTTACCCAAAAATTGGTGGAGGGTGGTGTTGATGAATGGCTTTTTCTCTAGAATATCATATGGAAATTAGAGATAGCTAGTGCAGCTAACCCTTGAGTATCTTTATATGAAATTCATAATACATTGAAGATCATTTTTATTTGCTGTTAAGTTTGTTAAATCATTAATCAGAGTTTGAGATAATACAATAAGTTAAGCTAAGTTTGTGTTAAAAATGCATTTGCTTCAGGATTTAGTGAGTATTCATTCAATTTTTCTCTTTTCTATTAAAGTGGGGAACAGTCATCCACCTACCCCACCCCAACAGAATGGTCATCAACGTACTTCTTCGGGGCCTGCTGCTCCTCCAGCCCCACATCCTCCCCCCATGCCAGTAACGTCAGTTGTCCCTCCACCACCTCCGCCACCTCCTCTTAATGCAAAAGCTCCACCTGCTCCACCACCTCCACCCATGAGTGGGGCACACACTTTGCCACGCACAGGTCCAAGTTCAGAAAGCGGTGGTATTGGGGGAACGTCACTAGCAGCTGCACTACAAGGAGCTAAACTTCGGAGAACTTCTTGCAAGGTTTGTTTTAAGACTAAGAAACAATTACCACTGGTTAAATTTTTGGTGAGTTTTTATTTAAGTTATTGTTCAGAGAAGAAATAAGAAACTGGTAACAACTGTTTTTGGTCAATTTTCAAAGTGTGGTTTTCTGTCAGATTGGGATGAAATAATGATCCTAACACAATAAAACTATTTTGTATTTCTGTCTCGATTGATGATAAATAAAACACAATCAACTCACACTATTAAAATATCATCGTAGTGGGAAACAGCATGTAAAGCACAAGCTTCTTTTACTGTAAATATTCACAAAAATAAATACGTTTCAGTGTTACTTGAGGTGTGGTATGCATATTTGTTTTTTTAATTAGAGTGTTTCTTGAGGTGTGGTATGCATATTTGTTTTTCTAACTGGAGTGTTAATTGAGGTGTGGTATGTATATATTTGTTTTTCTAACTGGAATGTTAATTGAGGTGTGGTATGTATATATTTGTTTTTCTAACTGGAGTGTATTATGAGGTGTTGTATTTGTTCCTGGTTTGAGGATTATTTGTTATGCTGCTAATGTAACCAAACTGACTTAAAGATTTTTTTTATATAAAGAGTTCTGAAGGAGGAGGTAACTGTGAATCAGCCCGTCCTGGCCCAGTAAACTTAATGGATGAAATATCTAAAACACTTGCTAGAAGGTGAGACATGCTAACACTAGAAGTGATATATATTTCTCTCAACTTGTACACAGATTATGTATAATAATATTTCTGTTATGAACAAAGTATATTTTGTGAAATTAAAAGTATTTGATAATTCAGAGTAAAAAATCATATTTGAAATTCTTTGAATACGGTTCAGAGTTTTGTAATTTTTTCCCACATGTTATCCTTGGATTTTGTTTTCACAAAACTATAATTGTTGCAGTAGAATTCCATGAACTTATGAGTTGCCCCAGATGCATTCAGTTATCGTGAAATGTAAAATAAATATTGCAGTTTAGATTAGGCTTAGCATGGGTAAGGCATTTTGTATTCGGAGGGTCAGTGCTTGGAATTCCCTTCCTACCAAACACTCTTGCCATTTCAGCTGTGAGGGCATTATACAGTAACAGTTGATCCTACTATTCGTTGGTAAAAGAATAGCCCAAGAATTGGCAGTGGGTAGTGATGACTAGCTGCCTTCTCTCTAGTCTTACACTATTAAATTAGGGAAAGTGTGGATATCCCTTGTGTAGCTTTGCACCAAAATTCAAAAACAAACACTTTATGATAGCAGTCTCATTTAAATAAATACTTTAAGTGGTTTTAATATTAAATGATATATTAAAACAACAAGAGAGGTATGTTTTATGTGTCCTGTAAAATTATTTTAAGATAATTAAAAAGTCCTGTTATCTTTCTACTCAGTTGTTGTGTTGTTACGATCATTGTAAAAATAATTCTTGATCTCTGAAAACTTGGACCATTAAGAAGAAAAAGTGTAAAATAGCCATAGTGGTTTAAAACTGTAAGTTTTAAGTTAAGTCTGCCATAGTAATAAAATTAATATTAATGAATTTGAGACTTAATATATTAATTTTTTTATATAGGATTATCCTCTTGCTTAGTCCTTTGGAATTTTGTAGAAATTTATAAAAACCTAACCTGGTATTGGAAGCAGAAACTTCCTAGTAATTGGAAAATGCAATTAACGTTGAATGAGCTTGTTAATTTACTGATGATTGTTGTTTTTGTTATTCATATTTGTTTTTATTATAATCAACTGTCTGTTATATTCACATTGTTTTGTTATTCTAGTAGGAGCTAAAGTGATATAATTTTAAAAATAATACCCCGTTTTTGGTAAAGGTCCTCTTTACTGTGAAGCAATGTAAACATATTTGTATGAGCATTATGTTTGTGCACCTTCATTTCAATCTCAGTGCAGTTTTTCTTTTTAAAATGAGTTCTATGGTGAACGTGTGAAATATACCAACTGAAGAACAAACTTATGATTTTATTGATATTATATATTTGAAGTGGATTTAATAGTTTTTTAACCATATTAAGTGATAAAGATTTACATTTTGCCATCGACTTTCATCAGCTGAGTTGTGATCAAGTTGGTGGTGAAAGATGGTATTGCATTAAAGTTTGTGATCAACTTGCTGGATAAAGATGGTATCGTACTTAAGTTTGTGATCAAGTTGGTGGTTAAAGATGGTATCATTACTAAAGTGACTTATTAAGTTGGTGGTTAAAGATGGTATCATACTAAAGTGACTGATCAAATTGGTGGTTAACAATGGTATCATATCAAAGTGGCTGATCAAGTTGGTGGTTAAAAATGGTATCATACTAAAGTGACTGATCAAGTTGGTGGTTAAAGATGGTATCATACTAAAGTGACTGATTGAGTTGGTGGTTAAAGATGGTATCATACTAAAGTGACTGATCGAGTTGGTGGTTAAAGACGGCATCATACTAAAGTGACTGATCAAGTTGGTGGTTAAAGATGATATCATACTAAAGTGAGTGCTGGAAATGTTTTATGCAGGTGTAGGATCCAGAAACAGGGACCAAATTTTAGTTGCTTGTGGTAGATAATTTTGAATAGGTACACTACTTCTGATGTGATCTTGTTTTTCAAGGTGTAAGGTTCAGAAATGGAGGTCTACTTTTAGTTGCGTCTTAATCTGGATGCCTGTGTGGGATGAGGGATCCACCCAGAGAAGGTTTTGTCTTTTCAGTTTACCTCTTATAGAATCTGAATGTCCATCCACATGTTTGTTGGGTGTGATCACTCATGAAGGAGAGGCGTGGATCCTGGTGGCTGGAGGGTACAACCCCAACACATCACTTTGGACTTGATTCCAGGATCAGTTTGTTGGCCTCTAGGGCTAAGGTGATTTGAGTACCAATATTGGTCGTCCTCAGCAGACATTGTGGACTTTGTGTCTGATTCTGGTATTTGGATATAGTGTCAACAAAACTCTGGCATTGCTGCAGAGCCTTTTGTTTTCAGCTCTGAAGCACATACCCTCACAGAGCTTCATGGTGGGTGGGGAAAATGGACACCAAACTTTTCTCTTTTTCATGGTTTTTCTCATTCATTCACTGCTAAGGTTAAACAACCCTTGACTGGTAAGCTACCACTCTTGGAAGATCCTAATATTTTGTCCCCAGCTGCAGTTGATACTGAACTGTGATTTCTCATTTTACACTCACTATCTGAAAAGTCCAGGTATCACTGCTTTTTATTCAGAATGGATTGAAAGGGCTTGTTGGCTCTCCCAAATCTTTCTAAATATTAAGATCTGGAGACATTCTGGTTGAAACAACAAAACCTGAACACACCAAGCTCCTTGAAGTCCAAACCTTTTGGGGATTTTTCTAAACTTGTGTTACTGCTGAGAGAGATCTTAACATTCCCAAGTCAGAAGTTCTCGCTGGTTTCCCTAGTTGAGAAGTTTTGTCTGTGTAACATATCTCCACTCAAAAAGATGGAGTACTTTGGCCTACCCACCTTCTCATTTTGACTTTCACTTCTCCACATTCTCCTTTGTCTACAAAGGCAAGTTAATTACATTGTAAGGGTCAGACCTATATCCCTAACCTTCTCCATTGTTTCCAGTACCAGTGGTTTGGTCACTCTAAGACCTCCTGCCATGGCTCTTTGTGATGGCAAATACCACAAGACTGATCTATATAACCAGGAGCCCTACTGGATCAACTGTGTGATGGCTTACACTTTTCCTATTCCAATTGTTGGCCTAAGTGGATTGAGAAAAAAAAAAAGATATGGTGTTTGAGGACTATTTACATGTCCTATACTGAGGCATGGACACTTTTGGCTTTCACTCTGACAAAACATACACTGCTACTCTATACTGTACCACCTTGGTGGGTGTGCATACAAAATTTTCTGTGTTTGTTGAATATTTTTTTTACTCTTATCTTTAGAGTTTATGGCCAATTATGAAAAAGGGAGTTAACAGGTCTACATCAACTCTTGTCTCTGTCCCTATCTCTGTTTCTGGTGGCTGCTCAGGCTCTTCTCCATTGACCCCAAGGTGCAATGGGGGAGGTGGATTCTCTGACTAAAATTGGCCATTCACCATGGTGGAACTCGATATTGCTCTTCATCTGTCTGGCAAGACATCAGTCAGTCCTAAAAGCTATCATTATGAGTTGATAAAACATTTATCTCCAGCCTCTTTTTCTACTTTTGTAGTTGTTTTCAGCCAGATATCACAGAAGGACATCTTTCCTGATGCTTGGTGCCAGGTTATTATAAAACTCTTTTCTAAGCCTAGGAAGTTTCACAAGATTCCAACAAACTATTAACCTATTACTTTGGTGAGCTATCTTTGTAAAGTTATGGAAAAGATGGTCAATAATCATCTTGTTTGGTTCTTAGAATCAAGCATGCTCTTCTTGTCCACCAATTGTGAGTTCTGATGATAGTATTTTACTATGGACCCCTGTTTTGACTTGAAACATCACTCAGGGAAGCCCAAGAAATAGAGATCATCTGCCTGATTTCATTTAAAAGTTTTTACACAATAGGTAATTTCAAGTCTGTATTTTCTCATTTATTTCCACAGGAACTTGATGTCCCTCAGAGATGTGTCAAATCTTTCATCAGTAGTAAAATCAGTGTAATCACTCATCAGCTTCCTTTGACTGTTGATGACTTCCACATTTAGTGTTATTTGTTGAACAAAAGGCTTATTGAGCAGCATCTTCAGACTGCCCTCAATTTGTGCATTGGTCAATTGAGCACAGTTTCCTTTCTTTGAACATCATTTGCCACCAGCAGGGATTGCATTCTTATCTTAATGATGTTCTTTTGGTGGTGCCAGAAGTGGAGTTCTTGAGGGTTGTTTTTGACCATTAGCTGACTTTTATTCCACATGTCAGGGCATGAAACATCTTTTATGTTCTCTCTTCCACCTCTTAGAGAGTAGATTGATGTTTTGTGCTAAAGATCTATCATTCCCTCATTAGACTAATACTAAGTTCTGGCTTTGTGTAGGAGCATTTTGCACTTTGCTGGTCCAGTGTTTGTACACTGAGTCCTGTGAACCACCTCTCCATCTTTGACATTTGCAACTGTACCTGTAATATGCTGCTAAACTACATTTCTTGCTACAGGAACCACCTAGGATTGTGTTTCCATCTTTTTGGGCTATTGTATTTCTTAAAAAACAGTCCATTATTCCATCTTTTGACCTCCATATGTGAACACACATGACTGACTTGGGTCTGACACTCAACGACAACATTTCTGAGTTTAGTGTTCAGTCAATTCTTCCATGGCATGTTACCATTCCCACATGTGATCTTTCTCTGAATCACCTGAAGAAGGTGGATACTACACACCAGAAGTACTGCCTTCCTTTGACAAACATCTCTCAAACAATTCCTCCATACCCATTTATATGGAAGGTTCAAAGTCAGATGGTCTTTGGGCTTTTCAATGGTTTGTCATGGCTCAGTGGTTGTGCAGAGACTCTTCTTTACATTTTCTGTGTTCACTGCTAAGCTGTGTGCCATTTCTTATGCCCTAGATCCTAGACTGTACTGTTTACACAAATTCTCCTTGCTGTCTGCTGTCCCTAGAATCACTTCACATGTCTTCTCATTTTGTTCTGCTTGACATTTTGAACCATCTGGCTCAATTTTCTTTGTCATCTGTTCAAATCCAGTTTATCTGGATTCCAGGTAACATAAGCAATCAGAAGTATGAGCTCACTAACACTGCATCTAAGTCTTTCTGCTTTGGTGCCATGCCCGGTCTGTTCCTTATATGGACTATGGTCTTGTGGCCAAGGATTGGCTTCATCCCAGTTGACAATGGGCATGAGGTGAAGGACATTCCAACAAGTGTTTCCAGATCAAACTTTCTATTGCTATTTGGCTGTCTAGTTTCTGCAGGGATAATGAGAAGAAAGTTGCTTTGATATGTCTTCACGTTGGTCACGGATTTTTAACCAACAATTTTCTTTTATCTGGCACTAAAGTTACAATGTGTGGTCTTTGTGACACTCACAATACAACAGCCCCACACTTTATTGTCACGTCATTTGATACAACTGTGAGCAATAGCACATATGTAGACATGTTTACATACAGAATTTACCACTAACTTTAGATGGTGTCGTAGGTGATGATGACACTGTCTTCCTTGATTATTTTTAGCTTTTTAAGTATTGACCTTTTAAAATCCCTTTAGATTTCACCTTCTAGGATTTTTAACAAGAACAAAAATACAAATACTACATTTTGAAATGTACCTTTTTACATAGTGTGCTTTTTAACTATTGTATCTTTCTTGCTATGTTTTTGTTGTTGTTGTTTTTTACATTTTTCAGGGAATTGTTTTGCTTTCAAAAAAATTAAACAATTCCTCTTTTTTACAAAGGTTGGTTCCTTCCTTTACCAACTTTTTGGAATGGATAGATTTGTTGCTTTGTGCTATTAAACACCAAACAACCAAATTGCAGTTGCTTGTGGTGGATATTTTGGATCAAATGCATTACTTCCAGTGTTGTTGTAGCACATAAGTATGAAATGTGTGTGCACAGATGCGGGTGAAAGTTTACATCTTATGACCTTTTACAGTTGCATTATCTACATTTATTCTCAGTTACCAACTGCTTATTGTACCTTATATCCTATATTACAGCTGTAGCAGAAGTTTAGAGAAGAGGTCAGTAAAATTAGATACAGTATTATTTGTACAGGGATGCTGAAGTAATTGGAAATACATTCCAGAGATTATGCAAATGTAACATTCAAATGGTACGATAAATAAAATTGTTTATATTCCTCACGTGAACACCATCATGCACTTTGTTTGATCAGAGTGTGGGTCAAGTTGGTCTCTTTGATTCTCGGAGTGTCTTGAACATAAATAATTTTGTAATTTTTATGTGGGAAAGACTATTAAACTTTACTTATAAGTTGAAGCTTTTCATATTATGTGTAGATACAAAGAGAAGTTCAGAGATTTAGTCAACATTCCATCCACAAACAGCATTCATCCATTAAACTCAACCCCATTATTGTTTGGGTGAAATATTGATACATCTTGTAAATCCATTTAAATGTAGTTTTTGTTTCATTAATTATTTGCTGTATTACTTGACTTTTGGTTTACCATAAAACAAAATATGTTTTACACTTTTTTCTTCTGCTTTTTTGCAGGAGAGCCCAGGTGGAAAACCATCAGAGCAGCCAGGTAAGCTTCTTGAACATAAATGTCTATTTCAGGAAAGTTTCAGAAATTATTTTCAAGTTTCCAGAATTCTATGTTTAAATTCCTAGGAAGCAAAATAAAAACAAGAAAAAACAGAACTTATTTGTTTACTTATGTTTCCGAGTTTTCATAATTTATTCTGTTGAAAAAAAAAATGTAAGTTTTCAACATAAAAAAGCCTAATTTCTTTAGATTGTTTTCTTTCTTGTCACGAGGTTTAAAATTTTATAGACTTGTTTGGAAGGTGTTTAATTTTTAATTATTTAGATATAATCAGTATATGTTTTAGAATTCAAAGCACAGAAAAAAATTTCTGTTTAAATTATACTCTAGTGATTCTATTGACATAAGTAAATATCTGGTTATGAACCTAACCTTTAACTTTTTGTTTCTCTTGTACCAGGTTTGTTAATTGAGTGGTTACTTTGTGATAGATGCTGATGAACTGGAAGCACACACATCAGCTTGTCGTGTGCTATGTCATCTTGTTTAATAAACTTAACTTTTTATTAAAAGACATCATAGGTAGCAGTGTGCAATGTGTGATGGACCTTTAACAAGTCTAGTGATGAAATTAGGAGATTGGTTATATGATTTCAGAATACGTGTGGTACATTTTATACCTTACAAACTTTTACCTCTTTACCCATGTGAATGTTGTACATCCTGCCTGAAACATACAAGATTAACTTTCCAATTCATATAGCCAAGTTTTGTGGATGAAATGAGTCTTACTGCATTGTTAAAGGAATAGAGTGGTTAGGCAAGGAATGGATAAGTAAGAAGACATGTCCCTTGTCTCTCTATGAGAAATGTTGGAAAATTGTGCTTAACAATGGAGTGATTTAATGCACTCTAGTTGAAAACAACATTGTATGGAGTCTATTCAAGCAAATATTTACACTTTGTGAAGTTTATCTCATGAGAGGTTAAATATATTGTACTGTTTTTGTGCTCTGTGGCTTAGATACATTGTTTTGGTCTCACCACAAGGTTTATAAAAGTATAGGTAATATAAAAAGTGCATAAAACCAGTCAAGCCATCTTCCCATTTAACAGTGAATCCAAAAAGATATTCTGGATTTGATGTGATTATGATAGAGTAACTATCACTGAATAAGCTATAGATTAGGTGCAAGAAGCCTGGATATGATCTGATAACAGTGTTAAGGCATGGCGAGAAAAAAAAAATCTAAACACAGTTTCATTCTCGTCACAACTACATGCTGTATCGTTGTAGTTAAAGTTTTAGTGTAGTGTTTATTATACACTTATTAAATTGTTGGAACTTAAATGAAATTATAAAATATTTTGTGAAGAAAAGTGTGATTGTTTTAATAATTTATTGACTTTATCATAATTTTCAGTTGTTACTTTCATATGTGCTTTAATCAAGGTGTTTTGTTCTTTCTACTCAGGATAGAGAACGAGAAGGGACAGGCAACGAGACTAAAAGACCGTGGGAGAAACAGAACTCTGTGAATGGTAGTAGTCCAAATAAAGCATCGGGACCGGAGTCACCAAAACTGTTCCGCAGGTTTGTTAACTTTCTGTTGATAAAGCTCATGAATAAAATTTGAGTAAGCTTAGGCCAAAATTTAAATTGTATTTTGTAACCATGGTGAACAATAAATTTTTTAAAATACTTACAGTATACTTCAGTTGTAAAACTCCATCTACAGTCTGGATGTTATAAATAGTCAGAAGGTGAAGTAAAATTACTATTGTTATGATGTGGCTAGTGCAATTAGTATTATGTAGTTTGTACAGTTGGTTTTGCATGGTTTGTACAGCTGTAATATTCAGTTGAGATTATATGGTTGATACCAAAATAAAATATTGGGAAGACAAATGAAACCAATATAATTGTTGTTTGTCTTGGAGCTAGATGCTAGAAATTAGTCTCCGTAGTAAACAGTGAGTTATTCTCACCTCACTGAATATTAGTACTTACTTCAAGCAAAGCTCCAAGAAATAAAAAATGACATCAAACCTCTCTTTGACTGATGAAATAATTTCCCAAACTACAATTTTATATTTAATGTTTTACAGGTAAAGTGAATCAGTGTTGTGTTTAACAAGCTAAACATGGAGAGTCTCAGTCTCTTTATGTGTGACCCAAACTAAACCACTTCAGGATTATGGTAGTTCAACATCATTAAGACCCTTGCTGGGACAGCAGGAAGTCTTCATATTTACAATGCAAAAATCAGGGGTTTGATACCCCTTGGTGGACACAGCAGATAGCCTGATGTAGCTTTGCTATAAGAAACACGCTTAACTTCATTCAACAATTTTGTTCTGTTATACATCACTCTGTCAATCCATTACATGCATTAATGTTCCTTTTCTGTGTGATACTGTTTCGTCTTTTATTTTAAATTAATAAAAATGTAATTATTATCAGCTGCATTATAATCATATATAAGTGTATATTTTGAATATTACTTTGAGCTTACACTTTGCAGGTAAGAAATAAAAAGTAGCAATAAAAAGAATTCTGATTTTGTCTTTTTATGTACTGTTTTTCTGTTTAATTTACAGGTCCAGAGTAGATTCATCCAGTGAAGGTGAATTCTCAAAGACCAATAGTTTAGAGTGTCTTGATTTGGAGAGGCTAAAACAGGACATTTTGGTTGAAGTGAAAAGGGAGTTAAACCAAGCTAAACAAGAAATCCTTGATGGTGAGTGATTATGATAAACAAGAAATCCTTGATGGTGATTGATTATAATTTTTAAGGTTCTTTGTTATGAGGGGAATATGTACATGTTATTAACCAGTAAAAATAATACACTCAGTATATCTGAATGTATTATTTTAAAACATGCAACTCATAAAGTATTGTATTAGAACTTTATTAAAGAGGTACTCCATCTGGCTTTTGATGTTTGTGAGAAGTATCATAATTAGTACTTCAGACGACTCAGTTTTGTCTAACAACACATTACTGCTTTTTGTTTCAGTTTCTAAAGTTTTATTTCTCTTGCTAGGTACCTTTGAATTCTCGATTTGTTACTGAGCATTTTAACATAAATATCTTTTCTTGTTTTTATTTACACCACAATTTGAAGCTTGACAGAGACATCTAATAGTACTATGTGATACGAATCATATGAAAAGATTGTATTTTGTCAGAGCAACTCCTTATGCTAATCAGACTAGATTCCTACTTCCTGAGAAATTACACCTTTCACTGTAATTTTTACATGACTGATTTCAAGAAAAGTTACTTTGTTACAAGTCCTGAATCATTGACTTTAGTGTTGGTTTTCTGTAAATGTCATTTTGTCACAGGTTGTGAGTCACTGACTTGTATTTAATTTCTGAACAGTGTCATTCCAGTATGCCTCAACCCAGCACTCATAACAGTTTATTTATTTGTTTTGTTTTATCCTTTGTAGTCTTGATGCTAAGGCTTAAATTGATACATTAAGAACAAGTCAAACATCACTGTTTATACACAGTATCTCAAACTAAAGTCTGGGGTTTAGCTATCTGAATGATTATTCAATTTCTGACAATAAAATGATACGGTACCAGTTGCTAGAAATTTGAGATGTAAATTACTTTGACTGTTTCTCACTGTTCTGTTTGAACACGTAATTTGCATGAAGCATTATCTGGGTAACAACTTCAAATGTAGTGCACAGCGTCTCCACCTCAATCTGTAAATGTTGTTTTCTGCCAGTGAGATGGATTCAACACCTTGATAAGATGTAGCTCAGTGTTATTGTCTACTTTAACTGACTTGTTTGAAACATGTATAGACAAATCAGGAGAAGTGATTTCACTAGTAGCCAAAACTTTCTTCTTGTCAAATATAGAAGATTGTGAAAATTTAACAAACTACCTGTTATAATAAGGTCATGGATAATTGGATAACAGTGCTAAATAAGACACAGTTCTATTGCCAGAAGTTAACCATTATAATGAATTATGGATAATTGAATAACAGTACTAAATTACACACAGTTCTGATAGACTACCCATTATAAAGAGATAATACAATACTGTATAACAAATCAAATAACATATAATTCTAATGGCTTTAGTTACACATACGACATCTAGCAATTTTCCTGTTTTGCATACTTGTGTTACCAAGTTTTGTGCACATTGTTCATGTTTCCCTGAAGCATTATATGTTATGTAAGTTTTGTTCTGGAAATCAGGGAGTTTTGAAAAGTTTCACTTTAGCAAATTAGTATACAGTACCATACACAAGTTCAACCATGTGGTTACCATCACCAGTTAAAGAAGTTGGACAACACCAGTTTTTTTACTGAACATTCTAGAGACATCAACAAAGTTCAAGTCATCAAATCCTAATTCATCAAGATACCTAACAAAACTTGCCAAAATCTGCCCAAAGCAGATACGTTTTACAACCCAATTTCATTTGAAAAATAAAAACTAATAATTTTGTTATTTGAAGTTGTAGATACATCAATAACTGTTCATAGTTTGAGCTATTCATCTAGAATTTCATTTAAGTCAGTAATGATCAGTCAGCTTGTTCCAGAGGTTGTGAACTTGCACAATGAAACATGTTTATAAACAGCTCACCAAACTTTCTATCTGGTTACATTTTGATCTTTGAACAGCAAAGTTGAACTGAGTGTTTTTTTGGGGTTAGTTTGGAAATTTGTACCTTTTTTAAGAATTGCTTTATCCAATCCACCAAAAGATTTGTTGTTGTTCATACTTATGTTTTTCAAGATGTCTTTTTTAACTTTTCTCTATCAATATCCTTGACTATTGAAATGATACAGTGTAAAACTGGACTACGGTAGAGGGTGTGTAAATACCCAGTTGTAATAACTTTATAGTTTTCACATGCAGCATAAATATAATCTTTTACCAGAAACATGACCAGTTGCTGTTAATCACAGAACACATTTTAGACTTTTATTTCAGAACTAAATATACATCCAGTGAAGTAACACAACTTTAACACTATGTATCTCAGAATGACTGGTATGTTGATAATGAGAGTAACTATGTTTAAACCTTCCTATGTCATCTTCAGGTGAAGAAAGATGGCCAAGAAAGGTCAAAACGTTGTTCTCTCCTCATCCGTAAAAGAGTTAATAACCATACCAGTCATTCTGAGCTACATTTTTATTTCAAATGGATTTCTCATCATCAAGGATTCTAACACAAATTTAGACATACCTTAACACACATGGAAGTTTCAGAGCAACCAAATATTATGCATGAGTGCAGTAATAGCTGTCACTTATGTGGCATGGTTCTTGATTTGATATATACCCCTCTTTGGTTCTTGATTTGATATATACATCTCACTTTGGTTCTTAATTTGATATATACCCCTCTTTGGTTCTTGATTTGATATATACCCCTCTTTGGTTCTTGATTTGATATATACCCCTCTTTGGTTCTTGATTTGATATATACACCTCACTTTGGTTCTTAATTTGATATATACCCTTCTTTGGTTCTTGATTTGATATATATACCAATCTTTGGTTCTTGATTTGATATATACCAATCTTTGGTTCTTGATTTGATATATACCAATCTTTTATTTTTTCAACACAAGAATTTCATACAACAAATGATGATCCTACTATGAACATTTTTACATCACTAGTGGCTTCACCTGTTGAGTGGTTTTGTTATTTTGCTGTACAAAACCTGTAAAAAAAATGGCCCAAAATAATTGAATGAAACCATTTGTATCCAATGATAAATACACACTAATGTCCCAGGGTAATAAGTGGGATTAATTGCAGTATTTCTGTTTAAGTTGTTGTGTGATTTGTATGATTTTTAAAGATTCTCTAATCCAAAAATGTTGTGGACACAGTATTTGGTTCATACATGTGTTTAAATTAATGATGTGGACTTCATCACTGATTCCGAGATTAAAATATTCAGTGGTTTTATGACTAAAGGAATTCACCGAATGTCCAGGTAAACTATTTCAGCAGGAAACGATGATGAATTTTAGTTATTAACCTATTATTTCACTCATAATATTTTCACTTGTGCCACTTACTAACCTGTAAACATGTCTGTTTTAACCTTTAGTGTACGTTAGTGGAAGTGTGGCATGAGTTAGTTTAAATTGGAAACATTTTCATAGTCATTTAACAGTCACTGTATTTTTGTTATTTTCTAATGAATTGGACCCACTAATTTGTATATTCCAAGCACTGTGGTTTCTGTTTGACCCTGACTGTGTTAAGCTAGATAGATTTCACTCATTTGTTTACTTGCAAAAACTACAATTTAAACCAATGCTACTACTGAATGAATAATTGTTTACAATAAGTAGGTAGAATTACATTATAAAATAATTTTACAAATATTGTTGTACCAATTCAGCTAGCATGCATTCTAAATACAATTAACATGAACAAAGTTTTATTTTTTTAAATTTGAGAGTTTTTCTTTGTGTTATTAAACCTCGTGCAGTTATTCTAAACATTTTGTTTTTCACTTTTTTGTTAGTCATCAGAATAGAGTTGAGTCGAAGATAATTTCAGAAGATTGGAGCAGACTTCCATTTTTCAAAACCTGATACCACTGGTGATATTTTTATTTGTTTAGTCAAGTGCTATGTAATTGTTAATATAATTCATAAAGCTCTGATACTGGGCGTAGAAACTGTAAACATTTGGTACACATTTTTAAGGTTGTTACAGATTTTAAGTTAAAAGTTATTTGTTTTTAACAGAAGCTATATCTGAGTTTTCTCCAGCAGTAATGTTATCGTATTCCAAGTAGTTCAGAGGAAGCAAAATCTTTCACAGATTATTTTCTAGCAATAATGTATGAATATCGCATTGACTTGTGGTCAGACTTTTTGTCTTGTTATGTAATGGATAGATATTCCATGTTTTCTATCCAATTCAAAAGTAGGTTTATGGTATTTAAAATTCCAAGTTATTTTTCAATAAAACTGCACCAAAATGTTCGCAAGCTTGTAGAAAATGTAGTTTTAGATCTATAATATTTATTCTGTCAGAGTTATAATGTCGCATTCAGAATATCATACAAATGTAGGTTCCCGAGAAGAGTAAGTTGGAAATATGTGCTTGCCCGAGTTGTGGCTTATTTGTGTTTTGGCCAACAGCCGATAGTTATGTATCGCACAGAATCTTATTTTTACTGAAACTTAAGCCATTATAAGATTATGTGGTTAAACAATTCCTTAACGTTGTACATTGTGTATTGTTCATGGTACTTCAACTTCCTTGTATTTGTTTTGGTTAATTTAAAACATATGGTTGTAATAGAATATTACCTGATCTCTCTATTTTCATGCATAGCACATTAAACTTCAGAGAAAAGTTGATGCATATAGTTTGATCTTAGTTACTTAACATCCAGGCCACTTGCCCTGGTGAAAGAAATGTCTGCTTTCCAAAAGTTATCGAATTCCTTTTCTCTGGGTTTCTTAATGTTATATTTCTATGGCACAAAATATTTATAATTAATTACATTCCTGTTTAAGATTGTTGACAAAACTTGCTAATTTAAAATGAAGAAATTGTAACAATGTTCTCTGTGATTGAGAAAGAAATCGAACTGTTGGGGTTTCATCCTTACTTGGAGGTAGATGAGAAGTTGCTTGAAATGTTTTTACATTACGTTCTCATTATTTATTAATTAACAGTAAAATGATGTGAAATACAGCTAGCTTTTCGGAGAATATCCAGTTATTAACACAGGTTCATCAGCAGCTGTGGATACTGTTTATCCTTGACCACCCCCAGAATTTATTAGTGTGAACTGAATCTATATATGCAGAGCTTTGCTTGATATTCATGTAGATTCAGATAGAGTAGGCTTTGATACAATTGTAAGTATCTTTATTGGCAGAAGGACTTCAAAAAGGAATACTTCACAATGGCAAGTATGAAGTGTTTATTAATTATCAGATGCGAGTTTCTGACTTCACTGCATCAGTTTCAAAAACTGACGTCTATAAGTACTTTATTATTTAATTAAACCTCTTTTTCCAATTAATGTTTTTTTTTTTCACAGCTTGTTTAATTGGAAATAAATCGATACCAAATGTTAGTCTCAAAAGTTCTTTCATTAATTCATTAACAATAAGATTTTCAGATGCTATAAATTATTGATAGTTTTGAAAAAGGAATTGTATGTTTTAACCAGGGTAGTGAACTTCTGAGGATATCAATCGCTCCTGACAAATGTGTGATTGCAAACTACTGAGCTAATAATGTTACTATCTAGAGATATAGGTCATGATTTTATTTTAGTTTATAGAAATGTCTGATAACAAACTTAAAACAAGTACGTCCATGTTCGTGATTTTCTAGAACATTCCATGACAGCTGTGGCTGTATTATGTTTAAGGTATCGACATTCCATGACAGCAGTGGCTGTATTATGTTTAAGGTATCGACATTCCTTGGTAATTACTCCAGAAGGGAATTATGTCGTGAGGATTATATAATCAGTATTTATATTTACACTTCTCCTATAATGTGTTAATTTTACATAACTTCCAGAGTCAATTCCAGTTTTGGAATGCTGACCCATATCATAGCTTGTACTAATACAGTTTATTAATGTATATGATAAGAAAGCATGTCATGTGTTATCGTACATCACTTCAGTAGTTCTTGCATCATTTGGAGGTGTTTCCAAGTGCTGTATCTCTTGTGTTAAAATCATTATCAAACACTGCTGTATCTCTCATTTTTCTCTCATTTTTCAAAATTTCTACGTTTGTTTTGGATTGTTTGCTCACATGTATACTATACATGTAGAAGAACTTGTTTTTTAGCTGTTAAATGTAGATTTGATGATTTCTATTGTGACTGACTTGAGTAATGGTTTAAAAAGCTGTCTCTAAAATAATATTAGCCTGAAAATTCTGATACTTCAGGTTTGAGTGTAATAACATAAGTATTCTTAATCTATAAGTACTGTAGTGTGCTTTACTGTATTTCGAGATGGTTGGTATGGGTGTTAACACTTTTACTAATAAAGCAGAGAACAAGGTTTTAACCTAAGAAGGTCAAAATGTTGTTCTCTGCTTTATTAGTAAAAGTTTTAAAACCCATATCAGCCATCCTAAGATACTTCAAGTTGGTTTCATGTTACCACAAATGTGCTCCTAAGATACTTCAAGTGGGTTTCATGTTACCACAAATGTCCTCCTAAGATACTTCAAGTGGGTTTCATGTTACCACAAATGTCCTCCTAAGATACTTCAAGTGGGTTTCATGTTACCACAAATGTCCTCCTAAGATACTTCAAGTGGGTTTCATGTTACCACAAATGTCCTCCTAAGATACTTCAAGTTGGTTTCATGTTACCACAAATGTCCTCCTAAGATACTTCAAGTGGGTTTCATGTTACCACAAATGTGCTTTTCTGATATACACTAGTTAAGTATTGATATTTTGCTTCTTGGAATTATTCAAATGTAAGTGTCCACTCTCTTATCTTTGCATGTTGGGTGATTTAAATCTGTTATTGTTATAAAAGATATTGTGTTTTTATTCCATTAGTAAAGATGTGTATAGAAATACTGTAATGTTATTTATTGTGGAACATCTATCATTATTAACAAGTGCCCTCTATTTCCATTTTCTGTTTCAAGTTAATCGTGGAAATATTATCCTAACACTGTTTTGAGGAATAATGCTACTAAGAATTGTTGCTCATATTGTGAGATTCAAACCCAAGATCTCAAGATTAGGTGTCATATGTTTTATATGCTAAACCAGGGTTTCTCAACCTTTTGCACATCAAATCCCTCTTTGCTATTTGATATTGCTGTAAAGACTTTCACATGCCCATTAATTTAGGGCAGTTCCCATTATCCAGCCTCCAGTTACACATAGCTGTGCATCTCATGGCCGAACAGTTGAAACTCACTCTACTAGGATTCAAAATATGCAATGATATGTGTTTCTTATTAATGGTAATAATGCATCAATAGGCTATAATTAAGGACTTGAACATAGTTTCCAGTAAATGTAAGTGGTATTTCAAATATTTTTATAATTTGAGGCAGTATCCAGGAAACAGATCATGCTGGAAATTAGTGGTTACAACAGAGTGGCACTGTTTTGTATGTAAGAAAATACTGGAAACCAGTTACCATAATGCTGTACTCAGCATATTGGTAATATAAAATAAATCTTACTGGAAATTACAACAGCTTAAAAAAAACCTTTGATGCTGTTTATAAATTTCGGGTGAATTGGATGCACATTATTTATGTCTCTGAACCTCAAAGTGACATGACAGTTTGAACCTCAAAAAATATTTATTTAGTGCTTAATTAACAGAGTTTTGCTATTAAGTAGAGATGAAGGTTGCTTCTCTATCAAATACATGTAAAGTAAGAATGTGGCTGTAAAACTTAAATGGTTTACTGTGTAACAGCTCGTAGTGAGTTAGTTTGGTAGTTTTGGAACAAGCAAACAGTACCACATTTAATATACTTAGTTTTTATATAGGGATGAGGCTTCTTTACATCTTAAATGTCAGGGGCTTTTAACATTTATAATATTAGTGAACATTTGTTGCATTGACTTAGCCTTGACTTGGTGCTAAAATATTAGGATGATGAATAAGAAGAAGAGAATTATCAGTGTTGATTTTTAACACTCGAACTTTGGATGGTGTTAATAAAATCTTCACCAGTACTGCTTGGCTGACAATAAAATAACTAACACATATTTGATCTGGTTTGTAGAAATCAATGTAATCAAAAACTGACTGTGTTTATAACTTTTAACTTCAAAACCAAAGATGACAAACATATTTACATGTCTTTATGTTACACTTTTTACTGAATACTTTATATATATTTACACAAATGTACGTGCATAGCTTATGTAATATTATTTAATATCTTTGTCAACGAAGCTGTAGTGTACCAGAATAAACTGTGTTTTAACCACAAGGAGTATATTGTATAAAATGTAAGGTTTTATAAGATATCAAGTACTTTGAATTCAAAGCTTTTGAAATTAAAAATGAAATTATATTGAAAAAACGTGTTTCATTATGTTATATATATACAGATTCCTGCAGTATTTAACAATATATCTTGTGTTTTGTTACAAAATTTTTATGTGGAGATAGAATGATAAAGTGTCATTATTATTACCTTTTCTCAAGGGAATTTCCTTGAAAACAAAATTTTTCAGTATTGATATAAAAGTTTAACTCATAAGAATGTAAATCTACATGTTTGTGATAATGTTTAATGTATGACTCGTATATCTTCGGAATAGTATTATTTCTGTTTGTGCACATGTGTTAATTAAATGCATTTATTATATATTTGTTGAATTGGAGAGAGATATGGTACCATGTACCTGAAGAATTTTGAAATTAACTTTTATAAAACCATTAAAATTATAATATGTTAGACAGACTTGTGTCTTCCTACTTAAGGAACATAACCTTGCCAAGAATACTTCACTGAATTGAAAAGTATCTCTCTCAAGGCAATTAATAAAAATATCTCACCCAAAATAATCTTAACAAAATTTAAAACATTTAAAGAAAAATACATCTTAAATTTAAGAAACATATCCTGCCAAGAATACTTAACTAAATTTAAAACTAAAAATTCCTATCTGTAACTAAGGAATAAATCTTGCCAAAAATGCTCAATAAGTTAAAGGAAAAATATTTTTAATTAAGTAACACAATGTTGCCAATAATATGTAACCAAAGAAAGATATGCATTGTTGTTGGTGAAACTAAAATGAAAATTATCGCAGTTTTCAACGTATTTTCAGTTTGATGAAAAACGTACCAGGAAAGTACTTTTAAGTTGAATGTTTCTGGAAAGGATCAAATGAAGAATAATATTTTATGTAAGCGTGCATGTGGATGTCTTAATTTTAATATGCTGAATAGTAAAACATTGTAATAAGAAATAGGTGGTTGAATAAAATTGTACAAGTGACACCAGTAATAAACTCGTTGTTATGAACTGTGTATTTAATATCTTAATTTAAACATTTGTTGTTTTCTAAATGTTTTTGGCATGATGCTATTGTATGAGATGAATAAAACCTTCCTGAATGTCAAGATTTGACTTGACATCTCAAATTTTCTTCAGACTTGAAAGAAAAGTATTGCAATAATATAACAATATCAATGAGTAAGTTATTTAGTGAGTTTCTTTCATTGTTACTGAACACTTGAGAGTAAGCAAATTTGTTAGTCAGCCAGCTTTGAGTTTGTGCTGTAGATGTTAGAGATGTAAGTGACTGTTTTGTTTTATTTCTGAGTTAAATCTATTTTTATGAGGGCTTGTAGAACTTCTGGTAGAAGAAATAAAGTGTTTTCAGTTTTGCCCAGAAAAGTGTACTTTGCTTTGTTTTCTACTGAGTAATCATAAATATTAATGTCAAAAGTGGGATTATTTTAGTATAAAATAATGTAGAATTGAAATGAATATCGAGATGATCATAGATGCTTAAAGTGGGATCGATAATTTGCTATAAATAACAAAACGGTGAAAAGAAGAACATGTTTGTTTGTAGTTAAGCACAAGCTACACAATGGGTCATCTGTGCTATGCCCACAGTGGGTACTGAAACTTGGGTTGTATTGTTATAAGTCTGCAGACATACTGCTTTACCACTGGGATGCAGAAATACAATGTTCAATAAAGGACAGTCTAGAAGAAATAGATTAACAAGTAAGAGATCAAGATGAAACCCCCCAGTGTCTCAGCAATATATTTTCGGACTTACGATGCTAAAAACCGGTTTTCGGTACCCGTGGTGGGCAGAGCACAGATAGCCCATTATGTAGCTCTGTGCTTCATTCAAAATAAATAATAATCAAGATGAATTCGCAGAAAATTTATATAAGAAGAAAGACCAAGAGTGGAGAAACATGAACTCAGAAAATGGTACATGCCTCTCTGCAAAATAATTATTACCTCGTGCCTTTGCCAAGAAGATCTTTCTACACATCAAAACCTTGGATAAGACTTCAAACCCTATGTATTTTAACGTGGATTGCAACAACCTATTATGTAATCATCATCAGACGTTGCAGTAAGTCGATGTTTCCTTGGCACTTTCATCATCAGACATGAAGAATTTCTTTATTTTTATAAGTCCAGGACTTTTTCCATTACAATTGGTACTTTAACGCTCTCAGTTCATCCATATTGGCTGACATTTTTGTTCAATGTAATCTTACTTTAAAACATAACAAAAATAAATGTTTCTTGGATCATTTAAAAACATAATTCTCAATTTGCGACGCCTCTTGAGGTCTCGACACTTCACAGTAGGTGTTATCTTCTACTGTTTCATTGGCACTCTGATGATTAGTGATGTCACTTCATTGTGAATTTAGATCATTGGTTTTATTCTACCTTTTTCATCTCGGGTCCTCTTTCTTCACTTCAACTCAGCTTCTCTCATTTTTCTTGGTGTTGACCAACTGTTCCTACCATCTACCATTCTTCTGGTTCTTTTCTTCCTGATGAGGAACAGGTAATATCACTTGTATTTTTCTGCTTTGATCACTTATGTATGTGACATTCGTTGTGTTTCTCCAGCTGCTTTCTCTTCAAATCTTCTTCCGCTTCACTTAATGTTGTTTCTCATGCATTTTCCTGGGTTTTGCAGTGACGCAAAGTTATTTTTTTTCGTAGCCCTTAAGAAACTCATTCTATGACGCATGTCTAACATTTTTCTATTGTCCTTAAGAAACTCATTCCATGACGTATATTTAACGTTTTTCTTTTGTCCTCAAGCTTGAGTCTCTTCTTAAATCATATAGAATTCCCCTTCTATAACTATCCTTAACTTGCCCTCAGTCTGCTGGTATTAATCTTATATTTGCTGAGCTCTTTTTCTCGCTACATTTCATTTCCCTCAGAGACTTTATCACCCCAACAGCATCACTAAGGACCTTCTATCTACTTATGTACTATCTTGACTTACAGTAACGACAGAAAGTATTCGTACTCCTGCGTCCCGCATGGTTATTTGTTCATAACTTAAAATGTATCACGAGTACGATAATAGAAGGATAATATGTTATAAATATTATACTAACACACATGTACATAAATTGTTATGTAAATTAAACAAATAACCTAAAATAGGAGGAGCAGAAAGTATTCGTACAGTTCAGAATGTGTGAAAAAAACTGACATTCCCGTAAAAATTTTGTTTAGTTTGGCGAATAAACAACATTATACCATTCCAGAACTAGACACTGAGTTTATAATTATTGGAATTTAGCCAGCAAAAAATTTACTTCTAGCAATTTCGCGCCGTCTCCGTCGTTATCTGCTTGGTCATCATGGTGAACAGGAAACAAGTGTCCACTGATTTAAATAAAATGAATTATTGTAAAAATGCAAGTCTTGTGTCTCTTTCCAGTATTGCTGCACAACTTAATGGGCCGAAATTTGCTGTTCAAAGCATAATTTCCAAGTTTAAGCTGATAGGATCAACTGCTAACCTCCCTCGTTCCGGACGCCCCACGAAAGTTCCAGAGAGAACCAAGAGGAAGATTCTCAGAGAAGTTAGTAGGAACCCTCGTTTAACACGTAATGACCTACAGAAACTGGGGTTGAAGTAAGCACCTCTACAGTTACGAACATTTTAGAGGCCTTCTGTGAAGAAGAATGGAAGAATATACCAGTTGAGTACTGTCAAACGATCATGGAGGGCTATGAGGAGAGATTGCGCCAAGTAATTCACCTGGAAGGCTACACAACTGACTGTTAAAGTAGACGTACAAACACTTTCTGTCCTCAATGTTTGGTTATTTGTTTATAAACAGTTTATTTGTTGTTCAATTTACATAAAAAATTATGTAGATGCGTGTTAGTATAATATTTATAGTATACTTTACTTTCATTTTCCTAATCGTAATACTTTTTAAGTTATGAGGAAAAACTACTCGCGACGCTGGGGTACGAACACTTTCTGTCGTAACTGTGAACATCTTTTGCAGCATCCCACTCAAACTGATAACTTTTTCTGGAATTTGTCAGACTGTCTCACTTTTGGATATTTGCATCCCTCACTCTAATCCTAAGCAGGGGCGTAGATCCTGGGGGTATACATCCCCCTTCATTTTAGGTTGGGGGTATGGTGCATACAATCATTCCCCCCTACAATTTGGTCTGTTGAATTGTTTTATTGCATCACAGACCTACAAATTGTGTGTTTGTTCTTGTGATTCTCGTGTTCTTACCAATCGCATCACATAATTAGGCCCAGATGTAGGCTTTTTCAGTAGCCGAAATGTATATATTTAATATAGGCGTGCTTCTAAGCTTTTCGATCTAAGCGATAGTTCGTAAGTATCAGTCAGTAGGTCCAAGTATACATGCAAGGCTCGAAAGCACTATCACATAATCTACCTACGTCTTGTACGTAGCGTAAGATTAAGTGAAATTTTCATCACAACAAATTGAACAGAGCATGGAATTCGAAAATATAACTCTAAGCGTGAACTCCTGTGATCTAGATCTGGCAGGACATTTGTAGCTTGTATCTGCATCAATCTAATGTGTATATTGTGTGGTTTTCCTATGCCATGTGTTCTTATGCATGTCTAGCCGGTTTTCTTGTCGAACGCCTTACTCTCCTTAGCTGCCGAAGTCGCTGACCATAGTGTATGTTTAGTGTATAGTTAACGACAGATTCGGGCCGCTCGGATCCAGACGCGCCCTACATCACCCCTTCAGCCTCGATTTTACAACAGGACTCGTTAGACCTGTGCTTGTGGCCCTCATTAATCCATGAAATTTCAGATTATCACCGCCCTCTAATAAAGTGCTGGGGCTTTATGGTAAAATAACAATATATTTTCTTATCATAGATAGTAAAAATATTGTATTTTCTTGTATAATTAAAACACAAAAGGAACGATTTCAACGTCCTGAATCCTCTAATCAAATTGTGTTGCTGTTTTTGTTTAGGTGTTTTTATTTAATAGACGTGCTTATACACATTATATCACAGCGTGTTATTATATCTAATAGCGTTTCACTTATGTTTGGATAATATTTTTAAAAACTTGAAATATCTTTTTACTTCCACAATGTGTAACCCTTAATCCAAATATTAACAGTAGCATAGATTTCATTTCATCATTCGAAACTGCATTTAGAAATAACAAAAATAATAAGTATAATCAAAATTCCACAGGTAAAATAACATTTACACTTATTACCATAATGTATTCAATGTCACCATTTAGTCCTCAAACTGCATAGAAACTTACTTCACTGTTAACAACGACCACTAACTTCCTTAATCTCTCTTCTAGCAACATCAAATCAATACATTTAGAAACCTTCAATTATCATAATTATTTGTATTTGATTTTTCTGTTCAAACTAAAGCTTTTTTTAATTTTGAAATTACCCGTTACATCAAGTTACCATGACGTCCATTCCTTGCAGTAAACACCAGCTTTAATGTAATTTTATATCATAAAAGTAATTACAACCTTACTAAATTAACAATCTGTTCAAGTCAATAGCAAGTTTACCATCATCAAAACACGCCAACACTCTCATTGACACAGTAGTTACACAAAATCAAACCACCGCCTAACTTTGTACAGTTATCAACCTACCACGATAAACGTTGCAAGCTTTTATAAATTGTTTTCTATAAACAATAACACTGAGGAACACTCATTTTGTTGCATTTAAAAAAAGACCTTTCTATAGTCAATTTGAGTGTGTTGATTTCAAATCTGAAGTCGGTTTTTGTCTGCATGCTACAGATTTTATGCAATTTGACATTTTTATTTATTTTTTAAAGCTCTGCTGCTTTCTTTGAAAAACCTAAATCCCGCACTAAATCATTCAGTTCAGCCTGGGGAAGAGACTTGGGGACGGGGAAAGGTTCAGTGTCTGAAGAACAGTTCTCCGATTGTGTACACTTTTCTGACAATTCACTGTCACAACTGTCTTGTTCGCTTGTATCATGTCCAATGTCTTTATCGTCCAATGAAGGCAAGCCTTTGAAAACTGGAACAGGAACTTCTTCAGAGTGCGGAGCAGGCCGAATAGTTGAGGGAATGTTCGGATACGTAATCTTATGTCGGTTTTTCTTCCCAACACCCGTTGTGTTTACCATGCAGAAATAACAGTCAGTTACATGGTCGGTGAGTTTCGCGCCAAATCATTGGAACACCATTGCGTTTTCCTTTGGTCCAGTCTCGAAGCATTTCCTCACAATTGTGGCACACAACATGAGAAGCCCATTGCTTGTCTTGATCACCAAGATGAACGTCAAAATATGCCTTGTAGGCACGCTTGACGAACGAGGATGTGTTACGTCTCTGATGATTGAGTGTGTAGCATCCACATATGTAGCAGAAGGCATCAGGCTTGTTTCTGCAATGATATCTATTTTTGGAAGCCATGTTTGATCTGAAACAAAAGAAGAATGATCAAAATATTAGAAGCTATCTATATATATGGACGTGAAAATGCTTGTACATGGTTTACGCAAGTTCACATTTGTACAATTTCAATAACCTCAAATTGCATACAAACTAAAGCTTGTAGAGAAAAACTAATTTCAGATTTGAAATCAGCGCCTAAAACTCCTTCAGAATCAGTTAAAATATCCAATGCAACTCGA
Source organism: Carcinoscorpius rotundicauda (assembly GCA_011833715.1). Lineage (NCBI taxonomy): Eukaryota > Metazoa > Arthropoda > Merostomata > Xiphosura > Limulidae > Carcinoscorpius > Carcinoscorpius rotundicauda. The sequence goes on along the minus strand of CM022396.1, from coordinate 96,599,307 downwards.
AGTTACTGAAAAAGTGTTCCCCAGTGTTTTCAACCATAAGCTGAAAAACTAAATTATTGATGTATCTGATCTGGAACTACGCATAAACTCAAAGGTCAGCGGAAATATACGGCATTAAAAGGCACGTGAAATAAACACGCAAAAAATGGGGACAACAGTTTTACAATATATATTTTAATAAGAAAAAATGTGAAAAATACTATTTCACGATATACATTTCAACCAAGCATTGCCTAGGAATTTTTTTAAAATTAAAGTAGTAATATCAGTGGAAAACCACGAAGGGTACACAGATCGATGTGGGACAGCGGGTAGTCTTCGGAGTTACAACTAAAATCAGTGATTGGATTCCCCTCGGTGAACACAGATCGTCGATGTGTGCTATAAATAAAACGAAAACAAATCGATGTATATGATGGACTCGTACTCTTAAGACTAATTGCGCTACTAAATGCTCATTAAATTTTAACAGGTTTATTGAGATATGTACAAATTAACTTCAGATGTCTTAGAATCGCAAAACCGAATTCACAGAACTTTTCTCATCAAAGATGTGGTATTTTGTTACACAAAATATCAGCACATCTCAAACCAGTTTAATACTGACAATACTACTGCTGTCGCTTATGAAATGGCATGCAGTAATGGTCTAAACTTTATAGAAACACATCTTAAAAACGAATTTTATTCTTTGATGAAGGTAATTTTTGAAAGGAAAGATATTGTTAAACTTCGCATCTAATAAAATATTCTTCATTTTTTTTCTCTCAATTACAAGAGCGATTTGTATTTAGACTACATATTAACTGATGTCTAACGGAAAAGCGAAAGGTTCCAACAAAATGCAGATTCAGAATGGTTTAGGAAAGATTAAAAAGATTATGAACAATAAAGTAAAACAAGTGTAGTTTAAAACATAATTAGTTTATTTAACACAAAAACTCGCCAGTGTCCCTTCGTGTCGTCTGAGTGGTGGGTTAGATGACTGGAGGAGAACAAAATCGATTCCATTGATGTGCCACTGGTAAATTTACGTACAGATAACACTGAAACCCAGTGTTCAATTTTCAGTGGTGAACATAACACATATAAATCGTATTATGTAGTGTTGTAGATGTGGTAACACCTGAAGTTGTAAAATCTAAATGCTTCTACGTGTTTCAGTAGGTTACCAAAATCAAATTAACTCTGTTATTGTATGTAAGTTCCTTTAAAGTTGACACAAATATAAGTCTAATTCAAGTCCAGGTGAAGTCTACATAAGTCCTACTGTGTCAGGTTTGAACTTTGTCTCAAATATGACAATAAATATTTGAGTTCCCGACTCAAGAAACGGTGGCTGGTGCCTGTAAGATGAACTGGTCAATGGGCAGTGAAGATCATGGGTCTGTTAGTCAATAGCTACTGTCCGATTCGCCAATAAGAATAAATTTGCAAGATAACTAAAAATCACGTGGTTATTTTAAAAATGAAAATGCTCGAGTGTCAGAATAAATTGTTACAAGTACATGTGGCTGTTTAAAATAGTTCAAGAATCACTTGTAATAATCTCTGTTTGTTACTCTTGCTATAACCGAATAATAAATCAATTTCCTCTTCTTACAAACTTTCAAGCTAGAGAGATGGTAAAAGAGGATATATACCTATGTTAAAGCCACAGATATGCGTGCTAAAAGTGAAAATCTTTCCTGAATGAGTAGTGGCTATCTGAAGACTTTTACAGCAAAATATAGGTACAAATATACATTGTGGTAGCATTTTATGTAGTTGACACCATTATAAATTTTCATATAAAACCACAGACAAATATCTGAATTTTGTTGAACATAAATGACATATCTATTCTACAGTAGGGATTTTCTAGCACTATTAAAGGTGTAGATTTTATGATTTAAGATGTTTGAAAAGTTCACCAATCAACGGGAGTAAGGGAGATTAACCTTGAATATGGGATGTTCCCGCCAAATGTGGAAAACGTAGAAGCTTTTTATTAAAACCCTTGTAAGATATTGGATTTTCCTTCTGCTGAAGACAATACACACCTTATGTATCCTGAAAAAGTCTTAAAATAAAATGATAAAACCCTGTAACCATAGATGGACATTCTTCTGAGACAAACTGTAAAAGTCAATAGTTCGTAATTGATAAACTTGTGCGTCCTAAGGCCTGGCATGGCCGAGCGCGTTAAGGCGTGCACTCGTAATCCGAGCGTCGCGGGTTTGCGCCCGCGTCCCGCTAAACATGCTCGCCCTCCCAGCCGTGGGGGTGTATAATGTGACGGTCAATCCCACTATTCGTTTGTAAAAGAGTAGCCCAAGAGTTGGCGGTGGGTGGTGATGACTAGCTGCCTTCCCTCTAGTCTTACACTGCAAAATTAGGGACGGCTAGCACAGATAGCCCTCGAGTAGCTTTGTGCGAAATTCCAAATAACAAACAAATAACAAATTGTGCGTCCTTCTGAGAACATAAATAAGTTTATTTTTTTAGAAAAATGGTATTATTTGAACATTTACCACAGTGGTCTAAGAATATATTTTCTGTTGAATTAAAAGCAACTCTAAAATGTAAGCAATTTGTTATCCAGAGGCTCATTGAATGAGCCTCCCTCCTCTGTCAGGTCAGCAGTGAATTTACAACTCTACATTTCGACATTCAAATTCCTAAGGTGGATAGAGTACATGTAATCCATTTTGTAGTTTTGACTAAGAATACAAGAACAAGAATCATCGAATGATTATATTATAATAAAGGCTTATTTTCACTTTGATAAAGTTACTTGCATGTGCTTAACACTAACTGTAGCTCAGTACACTTTTGGTGCTGTGTGTCTAACAGCTTAAATTCTTATAATTTTTGTCCTTCAATAGCTATTAATTAGCATGAATTGTTCATCTAAGATGTCATTCTTCGAATTGCCTTCAGGACAGCATTAGGACTTAAGAAGCTTTTATTTGTTTAGAATTAAGCACAAAGCCACACAATGGGCTATCTGTGCTCTGCCCACCACGGGTAACAAAACCCGATGTTTAGCAATGTGTTTATAAAGCACAAAAATGTTTAATTTTAGATGAATCACAGGCACTCTGATTTAATTTTAGGCACTTTCAGTCGTAAATTCATTAAATTGAATGAGTCTATTCTGCAGCAACTTTTGTAGTGTTGTGAAAATTTTGTTAAGTAAGAAGTTACTTAAGTCCAATTCCTACTTCGTTAGATGTGAATTAAACCCCCGCCTCTAACAATGTACCTCATTGAACAGAAAAATGAAAAATTGTGGAAAGAATTTAAATCAGTATTGGATCAACAATTGTTTAAATCATTAATGCCACGAATCCATTAGAGATAGATATAAATTTTCAAACAATAATTAAGTGCCTTATTAAAGCAGCTAAACAACACCAAAAACACCAGCATGATGTTAATTACGAAGACAATACATAGATCAATCAATCAAGAAAAAAAATAAATGCTCTAAGAAACAGAAAACGAACAGAAGTTAAACTTCTAAAACAAGAACAATGGAACCTATTATATTCCCATCTAAACGCAAAATAGAACCAAACAATTCTGAACCTATCCAAAGAGATTCACAAACGTAAAAAATACAACACGTAAATTCCTACCACTAAAAATCAATAACACTATAGCACACGAACAAAGCTGAGGCAAAAGCCTTCTAACAACAATTAGATAACACATCACGAACTCTTTTTAATATCTCTAAGATCTGGATACATATCTGTTTCTTGGAAACAAGCGAATGTCTCAATTTTCTATAAAGAAGAGAAACTATTCAATAAACCGAATGGCTACCATCCAATCAGTCTAACCAAAACAACAGACGTAATTCTAAAAACGAATATTAGTGACAGACTCAATACATTTTTAGAGATAATACTTAAACAATCAGAAGTACAAAACGGATTCAGAAAATACAGACAAATGACCGACCATTTTGTTAGGTTAACTGAATCAATGATAGATCCTTTTAACAAAAAAGAATGCACAGTCGTATGGCTTCTCTACTTTAATAAAGCATTCGACATTAGTAGCCTTAGATTATGCATGTATATCAGAAGTTTAACTACCAGACAGTATTATTTACTGTCTGTCCAACTTTCTGAAAAACAGAAAATGCAGAATTAATGTTAAAGGAGTCTGATGCATGTGTATCATAGACTGAAATGTTTAGTATTATTCTGTTCATTATGTATCTTAAGAATATCCCTCGAAAAGACCCAAATCACGCATTCTTGTCACAATTTGCAGACAATATGGCAGTCTGGAACAGTTCTCCCATATTATCTTTAGCTGCCACAATTCTGCAAACTTATTTAAAATAAATGTCTCAGAGAATCGATCAGCAGGTTTTACAACACTAAAAAAAAGCATTGTTGTTGTTGTTTTGAATGAAACACAAAGCTACACAATGGGCTATCTGTGCTCTGCCCACCACGGGTATCGAAACCCGGATTTTAGGGTGTAAGTCTGCAGACATATCGCTGAGCCACTGGGGGGCAAAAAAAAAAGTAACACAAAATTGATTATAAAGAACTCTAAATGAGCAAAACACTTCTTTGGACATTGACATCAGCAAAATTCCTAGGACTAACATATGAGTCTAAATTAATATGGATAAAACATTTAAATAATATCAATACCAAGGTTTGGCAAATCATGAATTGTGCGAGGACTTAAGGGGTAAAGACAGTGGCAAAACAGCTGAAAACATAATAAAAATTTACACAACATATATTCGTCCAGTGATTGAATATGTATCACTTACGTGGATTAATACAGTTCCTGAACAAATGAAAACTAAATTTCGAGCAACTCAGGAAAACTAAATGAAAAAAATTATAAATACTAGACTCGTAAAATACCTTGAAACTAAATCAATATTTCCAGAAATACAAAACAATTTTCGGAAAGCAAAACAAAGAACGGACCATCTAGTTAGATTAACGGCAAAAAGTAATATACAGTTTTAATAATGAATAAATAAAATTTTTTTGTGTCGCATGGTTCCCGAATGAAAAATAAACATTAGATGAAATGTGGCATAATGGATTCAGATACAAACTGTCCAGAATGTGACTCACTAAAGAAATCATTCATTACGTTTCTAACTTACTCGATTGAATCCCCGTCACACCAAACATGCTCGCCTATTCAGTCGTGGGGGCATTGTAATGTGACGGTCAATCCCGTTATTCCTTGGTAAAATAGTAGCCCAAGATTTAGCGGTGGGAGTTGATGACTAGTTGCCTTTCCTCTAGTCTTACACTGCTCCATTAGGAACCTCGTCTAGCTCTGCGCGAAATTCAAAATAAACCAAACTGGAAGATAGGAAAATCAGAGCTGATGCTGGGTAAAGCTACTCCAAGTGCTGCACAACGGAGGCGGGCGTCGCTTGGGGAAAAGTATTTAGCTTTACCGTTTTTATCATCTCTGTCGGCAACATACCACTTTTAAAAATCCAAAACATACCTTCTGTTCACAGTTCACAGATGGCACTGCTATCTGGAAGTATGCTCCAAACTCAATAATGGCAACATACAATATATAAAACCACTAAACGAAATCGAACAGTGTTACAATAAATGGAGAATTAAGATTAATGCTTAAAAAACACAAGATGTGTCATCAATGAAAACAGGGTTTTCCCTCAGGATTTTACCCAACTGCACAATTGTATTTTAACGGTCATTTTTAGCATGTAATGCCTCATTTATACAGGCATAGTAACAAATGATCCAAAAAATAAAGAATATTCTAATAAATACATTTATTTATCAATAAATTTTAATTGAATATTGATATGTATCACATTTATTATGTTTGCCAACAAGATTGATACTTAAAATTTTCTTTCATGGCACAACTGTATTTTAATGTACAAACAGTGATACAATTTATAAGGGGCTGGCATGGCCAGCTGGATAAGGCACTCGACTCATAATCTGAGGGTGGCGGGTTTGAATCACCGTCACAATAAACATGCTCGCCCTCTTAACCGTGGGGACGTTATAATGTAACGGTCAATCCCATTATTCGTTGGTAAAATAGTAGCCCAAGAGTTGGCATTGGAGTGATGACAAGCTACTTTCCCTCTAGTCTTACACTGCAACATTATGGACGGCTAGCGCAGATGGCGCTCGTGTAGCTTTGCTCGAAATTCAAATCAACCAATTTATAATATTGGTTATTACAAATATTGATTTGTATAAAAAAGTATTACAGACAATACTGAATCTTTCATCTGGTCTAAAAATGAATATTTTGTTAACGGTTCACGGAAACGAATTAATTCTATGTTAATATCGGTACACTTCACTTAACGGGTAAGCTGTCTCTCTCGCTTTTCATCCGTGTGTGTTTCAGTGACGAAGAGAGGCATTGTTTTCTTAAAAAATATTAACTTATGAAGTTAATTCTCTAAAGTTAAGCGGTTTTTTTATGTTTAAACTCTATAAAGGTTACTGGTCAAGTATCTGGATTTTCCAGAATAATAAGTATTAATCACAACTATAGCTACCGATTCTCATCGTATACCAACCGTATTAATCCAGTGATACTAAACTGACTCTCCGTGTGTCGCTTTACAAACGTTTGGCCAGAATCTTAAAAGTTCAGTTGGCAACAGTGTAAAAGATATAATGTTCATTCTTACACTCGAGAATCTTCTACAAATTAAGAGAACAGGCAGGACTTTGCATTTCATATTTAATAATATAAGTTGCATGCATTTCTAAACATATAGCTAACTAAATCAAACATCGATATTAAAATAAATGTATAATATTAAATCCGTTACATCACTCACTTGAACTTATTTACATAAGATAATTTTTAACTGTACAAGTACTTTTACAGATTCATAATTTGTGATAAACATAACACTAGAAAAACCCTCGCATAAAATCACATAAAACAAGAATAATAATACCAGAGTTATATCTAGATGGGATTCTCTCGCAAGTTGCAAATTCAGCAAAATTCTTACGTATTACATTCAACTCGAAATTAACTTAGATAAACAGCATTGAAACCAGAATCTGAAAATGAGGGGGCGACTTTAAGATCCTGACAGACAACAACCAAGGAGCGTCACCAGAAACCACTTTAAAAATATGCACAGTTCAGTCACAGAATAAGCCTGTAGAACGTGCATGTAAGTTATTCATGCATAACTTACGTCAATAAATTACGGCAAATGCAAAAACACAATTCATCAAAAGCATAGCGAGTCTCATGCTCAAAATTCAATGTTTCTCCATAAATATTCCAATATGCCGTCTCTACCAGACAGACTTATAGATAACTCGCTTCATCATAATACAAAAAATGAAGTGATGAGCAAATGGAAAGGCTATATAATATATAAAAAACCTAGTTCTAAGAACTCCACCCCTCTAAATATCATTTATAATTAATACGATACTTACAGGCCAAATAGTGCTAGGTTAACTGATTTCTAGACACAAACATAGTTCTATTTCAAAAGGTTTTATTTGTCAAAATATGATTATATGCGTGTATGTTCGACTGCTAAGTGTAACTGCATTATGAGCACGCTGGACCGAAAAATGCAATCATACATAAACAAAATTCAATGAAAATATACATGTTCATATAATTCTATAAAATGAACAGGACCTGAAAAGGATATGTTAAATTAACCATTTTGCACAATATTTTATATACAATACGTAAATCAACATGGTAACGGGGGTGTTACCTAGGAATAAGTTTGTTTGTTTTTGGAATTTCGCACAAAGCTACTCGAGGGCTATCTATGCTAGCCGTCCCTAGAGGGAAGGCACCCACCGCCAACTCTTGGATACTCTTTAACCAACGAATAGTGGGATTGACTGTAACATTATACACCCCCACAGCTGGGAGGGCGAACATGTTTAGCGCGACGCGGGCGCGAACCCGCGACCCTTGAATTATGAGTCACACGCCTTACGCGCTCGACCATGCCAGGCTAGGAATAAATTTAGATATGAATAAATAAAAAAATAAATTAGGGTTTAGGTAACTATTGTCACTAGTATCTGTATCGTGTAAGTGTGCGTTACAAAGTACAAGAGGATACACTGACTAAACGAACGTTTTAAAAGTTAGGCAATAAAATCATAATATTGGAGTGAGAGAAAAGGTAAGAAGTACGAAAAAAAGTTTTTTAGATAATGAAATAAAAATTATGGCGATAAATATTTCCTTTAAAAAGAATGAGAAAAAGCTCATTGTATTTCATAATTTAATATCATTTTACGATGGTGATGTAACTACAGTTCGTGCTATTGTTGGGGTAAAATGAATAACAATCTAAACTTTTGCCTTAAAAATATTTGTTCAATTAGGAGATTATAGAAATTATACAAATTAAATATGCAAACTGTAAAAGTAATTTTATTCGTAGGGTAAATTTTATTTTAAATTCAAATTGAGTTTATAAAGCTTTGAAAATTCAGAAAAATGTTTACTATATTTTATTAAAATATTTATTTGTTTTGTGTACAACATGCCTGTATTGTCAGTAAACGCTTGACAAATTTATTGAGACAACACTTACTAATGTGACTCAGATTGGCCGGTTGGTTAGGGCGCTAGATTCGTAATCTGAGAGTCGAGGCTCTCGTCACACCAAACATGCTCGCCCTTTCATCTGTGGAGACGTTATAACGTGACAGTCAGTCCCACTATTCGTTAGTAAAATAGTAGCCCAAGAGTTGGCGGTAAGAGGCGATGTCTTACTGCTTTCCCTTTTGTATTACACTGCTAAATTAGGGACGGCTAGCGCAGATAGGCCTCGTGTAGCTTTGCGCGAAATTAAAAACAAATAAAACGTCCCGATTTCGACAGGACATTTCCGTTTTAGAGCTGTCTGTCCGGTTGTTCCTCAGAAATTTTAGGAAACGAAAAAATGTTCCTCTTTGGAGGATAATGAACTTAAATACCGCATATTATAAAAGTCAATAGCGGTAACCACTATTGTACCATGACTGGACACACAGTTTGTTTAGAATTATATATTTATTGAGGATGTAATGACACGAAAATTAGCTTGTTTATTTCCTCATGAAGCACCGTCAGGTGTTAGCCGTCGACTTTTATACTAAAAGCATTAAAATGTCGTATATTAACTTTCAGTACAATACAGTATGAAACTAATTTTCCTTCTTTCGTGATATGTGCTGAATGCCCAAAACATTTTCGACATTTTATTTTCGACTGCATTTTTTTCACCTAATAACTGTAACGTCTCTCTTTCTGATACATTATCGTTACATGAGTATCTTGAATAAAATACTGTGTATTATCTTCATGCTTAGGTTAATTATAACTGTGAAAAATATATCGAACAAAGTAAAGTAGAAATAACGACATCTGGTTGCATTCCAGACTTCAACAAACCATTGACTGTTTAGGCTGGTGCTTCAGACATTTAAATTGGGAAAGTGTTCTTACAATAATATAGAGATGGACCGTTTCCAGTAATATATACAAGTAAAAAGCTGTTAAGTAGTGAGAACTACTCTGTTACTGAATGAGCGTGTCATGACCTGGTCATGCAGAGTGCTCTTTTGCGGCAACGGGAAGAAAACCATTAATGCTCATAGCAACACATGACCCATTCAGTTGTAGATGATAAACGTGTAAAAGTAATAACTGAGTGGTCTTTTAATCATCTCGGGTGTGATGTATTAATGTATTTACACGTATTGAATAAAAGCACAATCAGTAAACCTTGTTTAAATATGATAGCTTAGTTCCAGAACTACCTGTACAGGAAGGAGTTCATCATATGGACAGACCATTACCAACTGTGTTTGGGATCCTGGAGTAAAAGGTTGAATCAAGCAGTATGAAAGAAGGGCAATACAACATGAGAAACTGCCCATTGAAAAAAAAAAGGACAATCCCACATGTGAACAATAAAGGACAACATTCCCAGATGAAAGAGTGATAAAGAAAGTTGGAAAAGGAGGAAAACAAGAAAGAGCTGGTCAATAAAGTTCTATCAACAGAACTTGACAAGGGATGTTATGGAACTTCAACAAGATACTGGGAAGGAGAGGGGAAGATGGCAGGGAACACATACAGAAATGAACAGCACAAGCAAGATGGTGTATATGGCCAGACCGTTTGTTATGCAACCATTGGATAAAAAGAGCTCAGGTAACCAGATATTCCATAATTTGCAAACAAAGTGAAAATAGATGAGCCCAAATAAGGAGTGGAGAGAAAATGAACAAATATAAGAGTCAGAAACAACCCAAAAATTAAGACATGCCTTTTCAGATAAATTGTTTCTTGATTAATAATGAATGAACCTGCAGAAATGTTAGAAGTAAAATACAACCATGTGTCCAGAATAGAAAAGAAACAAAGGCCAAGACTGTGAATGTAGCAAGTTAAAGCCCTCATAACATGGCTAGAGACATAAGGAGCAAGAGTCGTACCAAAAAGTAGAATGTCAAAACAATGTGTATCATGATGATTATTGGAAGGTGATGAAAGGTATCCAAGACATGGACCACCTTAATTAAAAGGTTGTGAAAAACAACCTATTAAGACATTAAGACAGTGAAACTCCTTTATTTAGAACAAGGAAATCATCAGAAGTGGTTTAGAGAAGTACAATGAGAAGATATCAGTCTCCAGGATTCAGGGTTCAACAGAGAGGTGGGAACAGTAACCCAAAAAAGGAAAAAATAACATTCTATAAGGCATTTAAAACCAAGAGCTCTAACACTGTGTCATTGAGACAATGGATCAGAAAACAGAAGAAAAAATAGGGAGAGAAGAATAGGAGGAAGAGACGATAGACAAAGGGTAGAAAGCAAAGTGATGAAAAGGTCGGTTATGAAGTGAGTAGAAAAGATAAAAAAGCAATTCAACAGGAACCAAGTCAACTAGGTTCAAAGGTTAGAGGTAGCTTCCAGTAGAACAGACAAAGGCTAACCTCCTGGGAGGAGAATATGGTCAGAGAAGGCAGAGAAAGTGAGAAGAGGAAATTATGAAATAACAAGTGTATATGGGTAAAGGAAAGGTAAAGATGACAGAGAAAAGACATGATAAAATGATGGCAAGATACTTCCACCCAAAACTTCAAGGAAAGAAGAGCATCTTGAGACCTCGTGGCAAATGGGTGGAGCAAGACATAAGTCATGTACGGAAGACTGGGGAATGTAAATGACAGAGAAAAGGGTGTCACACAAATAGATCTCACTTGCACAGAAACCATGAAATTCATATTATCAAAAACATAGTAACTTGATAAAATAGATTAATGAATGAGTCAAAGATTTCACAAAATCTTTCAAAATTAAAAAATAAATGTGCCTAAATTATGAACAAAGATAATTTCATGTCCAAGTTCTGGTAGGGGCCCATGAGTACGGAGGATGTATGACCTTCCTACTGGTGAAGGGATATTACTACATGATGACTGTGTTATGTACTAATGAAATTCATGTCAAAACATGTGGTTTAGGTGGGAAATAGTTTAAGGTTAGTGGCATGAGCAAAAACTCAAGGGTAGGCACACAAGAATTACTACTGTATGCAGAGTTAAGTGTATTGTTTAAAAATGATTATATTATCACTCAAAAAAATTAAAATAAGTTTTTTCATATATATATTTACTATATATTTATATCATATAGTAAAAATTCAGAATTAGAGCAACAAGAAATCAACAATAATTCTCATAGCTCTAATAGTTAGTTATTGAGAAACGTAAAGCATTTTAAACACATCATTCATGATAGAAAAACACCCAGGTTCAAGAAGTCTTGAAAGAATTGAAATGGTAAATCATATAAACCAAGTGGGTTGGTAAAAGTGTTGAGCAACTGGGAGATCATTTTCAGTGTTAATAGAAGATTTATGGTTGTTGAAATGTTCTCTAAAGGTTGTCTATGTCCTACATATTCATGACTGCATTTTTTTACACTGTGTTATAAAAACGGTGTTTTCTGTTTAACAACTGATTTCTTTGTATAAAGTTTCTTTGTTTGTATATGTCAGAAAATGAGTTGGTGGTTTTTATGAACTTGCAGTTTTGACAAAAGGCTTTATTGCATGGACGACACTCATTTTTGAGTAGGATGTTATTCACTTTTCTGTGAACAAGGATACCTTTTAAGGTTCTGTTTTTTGGAAGGAGGCAACAAGAACTTCAGGAAATATCTGTTTATGACAATGATTGAGCCGTAGAAGATAAAATTGTTTCTTTAAAATCCATGAAATGTTTAAGTTTAAACTGATAGATAATAATAAGAGAAATTCTATTTGAAAGTTTAGTATTACTTGGGATTGCTCATCTAAATACTGTTAAACCTTTTGTAATTAAAACAGATCCTGAAATCAGTGATCTACATTCATTGGTTTCATCAGAAAAATAACTTTATTCATTAATTAGTTTTATGAAGACCAAATTTCCTGAAACTTACCATTTTTTTAAATAATTTTTCATACCTATTTTTATAAACTGATCAATATATTTTTATCAGTCAATCTCCAGGTGTCATATTTATTTTACTGAAACACCTAAGCACAATTTTATATATATTCACATATTTAGCCATTTCTAAACTAAAATATCCATAGCACCTTTTCACATACACTCTTGCCCAAGGCTACATTGTACCAGATATAAAACGCTTGCAATAGTTCATAGAATATATGTTTCCTGGAAAACCAAATATACATATCACTCTTCGATTATACTACCACACCCATTCTGTCCCTGAGGAAGAAAGGTCAACCTTTCAAAAGTGCTTGGGTTACGGGATTTCTATTTCAAAAATAATTCCATAATTGTTAGTAGTCTTTTATGATAAAATACTTTTTTAGTAAGTCAATTTTGAAGATAATACTTCTTGAATACAGTCAGTTATTAAAGTAAACGTGTATTAAATTTATGATACAAAATGTTTTGTTACCAACTGGAATATAGAAAGTTTAATAACTAAAATATCAGAAAGCTCACAAATAAGTCTGTTTTTAATATTTATACATTATAAGTGTCAGTATCAGTTTTCTTAATAGATGAATGTGTTTCATGGTAACCACAAGTTTCACCACATGTTAAGTATACCATCACTGAGACGTTTTGAGAGAACAAACCAAATGTATCACCTTTTACACTAACAAATTTATATATGATCTGTACATGTCTGACTGTCAAGTTTATTTCAGGGGCTGTTAAAGTTTTTAAATGACAAAAATGTATTTTCTGTGTGTTTAATGCTTAAAAACAACATTAAATAGAAGTCTTTTATAACTTAGGTACTTTCCATTCAAGTGGTATTGTAAACAAATTAGAAAAACTTGGTTTTCTGTATTTGAACTTACTATATTAGTGGGAAGTTTCTTCCTAAAAATGCTTAACAAGTTGCAATTTTGTAAATTAGTAAATCAGGATTTAAACATCTACAGTTTGTATTTATTACCACCAGTTGAGAGTACTTGTCAAAGAAGCAAAAATTATACAAAGGACAACATTAAATAATGTTCCTCTTCCCTTTTTTGTTACTAAATGCCTAATAATCTCATTAGATAATAATTGTGTGCCCTACTTTGTGGAAAGTAATAACTGATTCCTTGAACTGATCAATTACACTCAACCCATTAGTACCACACCTTTTATAACCCATACAAAAAAGACACATGCTTTCTCCTTAACTTTTTTCAACCACTGCATTATTCATTATTCTAAGGTAGTATCATTTTAAATTTTTTCTTTCACTCTGGATTGTTTGTTTTTTTTCACTAATTTTCAAATTACCCTTAATTTTACATGATAGCCTTCATCTTTTTAACAGTTACCATTTTTATTTAAACAAAATAAACATACTAAAACATTACTTAATAAATATTTGTAACATCACAATATTTTGCAATTTTCTACCATATTCACTAAATAGTAAACTTGTACTATTTGATGACAGTATTTTATTTGGTGAACATATTAAAAATATGTTTACAAACGCTGCAACTTAATAAAATCATAATGTGTTTATTAAAAATTAGAAATAGTAATTATAAACACAACATCAACAAAATAACTTTACTGTGCTTTAAACAATCTCAAGTTATGCAACGTCTTTGCTTCATACAACATACATTTCAGTGTATCGGTATATTATTAAACCTGATGATAACGAAACCTTTTCCAAACACTATACATTCATTATCATGTTAAACTTTTAACAAGATTTGTTATCCATTCGACCCATCTTTAAACTGTATAAGCTTACTTACCTTATGCCAAGTTATCATATTTTTTTTTTTGAAGAAAATTTCTACAGCTTTAAAATATATATAATTTTATACACAAATACATTCAGAATTCACAACAAAGGGAACAGAAAAGAAACTTAACAAAGCTATAAAAAACAACCTATATTTTAACTTTATCAACACATGATAGTCTGTGTGTTATATCCAAGCACATTTAACACTTTCTCAATAACTGTTCTTATAGCAAGAATAGTTTCTCTTTCTTTCTTTTATGAAGAGGGGGTCTAATTAGACTTCTAGTAGTTTAGTTAATAAGTGTACATCACATTCAATGTTGTTTATTTATAAAACCTATGTGTTACAAGTAATTAGGGATAAAATTAATAAGAAAGTCTATTTTTATTGGTTGTAATGAACAATTTAAAATCTATATCTTTATTTCTACTAACGTGATCAATTAGAAAATAAAAACAGTTAGACAAACATTTGAAAACTTTAATTAAAATAAATTATTATATTTTGAAAGAAAAGCCATGTCTATACCTATATTCACATTTTAGTGTTTGCAAACATCAGTCTGTTTTCATGTTTTTTATTTCTTGCATTATTACTTATTTTGGATATCAACAGTACTAAAACATTTGTCAGGAGCATTATAACTTTCAAACAATGAAAAACAGATTTTAAAGTAGGCATATGTTACAAGAGCTACAGGTGTCATAAATATAAGGGCTACAAATAATGTAAGAAATAACAACCATAAATAGTTATTTCAAAATTTGGGTTGAAATAAAGTTTTTTATTATCATTTAGAGAAAAAAAGGTAATTTTTTATAACTTCATTACCAAAATGTCTGGTGCATATAGCTCAGTTGCTTTGCACCATAAAATGCCAAGGTAACCAACAAACAATGAAAATGTCTAAACCCCTTCAAAGTGCATTGTAAATTCTGAAAAATAACACTTACTTTAAGAAAAAAATTTTTCCATAATGTCTAGAATGCATGTACACTGTTAATTTCTGGTAAAAAAACCAAGGCCTGAAAATTTACCATTTAGTTTATGTTCATATTGTATTCATAAGTTAATGTCTGAAGCTACACCTGACTGTTATAGATTCTAAATAGACTATATTCAAATAAATAATAATAAAGGTAATTAATAGACCAATCAAACAGATATTGAAACCTAATATATATTTTCAATACTATTGACTCTTTTCCTAATCAAATTAAGGGGTAATGGAGGGGGAGGAGTTAAGATCCCACAGATCTGAACCTACTTATAAACCATTAAATGATACAGATATTACTTTAAAAAAAAAAGAACAGCTAGAAGGGATGGGGTTTAAACTACCTTGATCTATACATGTCTATTTAAATATAATATTAAACAACATAATTATTAATCTCTGAAAAACGTGTATAAAGTGTTCCCCTATGAATGTAGTAGAGGGTGAATAACAACCATGGAACAGTTAGAACCTGGTAGATTAAGATATGTAGTACAGGATGAATAACAACTAAGGATCAGTTAGAACCTGGTAGATTAAGATATGTAGTACAGGATGAATAACAACTAAGAATCAGTTACAACCTGGTAGATTAAGATATGTAATGCAGGATGAATAACAACTAAGAATCAGTTACAACCTGGTAGATTAAGATATGTAGTACAGGATGAATAACAACT
Organism: Carcinoscorpius rotundicauda; assembly: GCA_011833715.1. Classification (NCBI taxonomy): domain Eukaryota; kingdom Metazoa; phylum Arthropoda; class Merostomata; order Xiphosura; family Limulidae; genus Carcinoscorpius; species Carcinoscorpius rotundicauda. The sequence goes on along the minus strand of CM022396.1, from coordinate 96,583,356 downwards.
AAGGATCAGTTACAACCTGATAGATTAAGATATGTAATGCAGGATGAATAACAACTAAGAATCAGTTACAACCTGGTAGATTAAGATATGTAGTACAGGATGAATAACAACTAAGGATCAGTTACAACCTGATAGATTAAGATAAGTAATGCAGGATGAATAACAACTAAGGATCAGTTAGAACCTGGTAGATTAAGATATGTAGTACAGGATGAATAACAACTAAGGATCAGTTACAACCTGATAGATTAAGATATGTAATGCAGGATGAATAACAACCAAGAATCAGTTACAACCTGATAGATTAAGATATGTAATGCAGGATGAATAACAACCAAGAATCAGTTACAACCTGATAGATTAAGATATGTAGTACAGGATGAATAACAACTAAGGATCAGTTACAACCTGATAGATTAAGATATGTAATGCAGGATGAATAACAACTAAGAATCAGTTACAACCTGGTAGATTAAGATATGTAGTACAGGATGAATAACAACTAAGGATCAGTTACAACCTGATAGATTAAGATATGTAATGCAGGATGAATAACAACTAAGGATCAGTTAGAACCTGGTAGATTAAGATATGTAGTACAGGATGAATAACAACTAAGGATCAGTTACAACCTGATAGATTAAGATATGTAATGCAGGATGAATAACAACCAAGAATCAGTTACAACCTGATAGATTAAGATATGTAATGCAGGATGAATAACAACCAAGAATCAGTTAGAACCTGGTAGATTAAGATATGTAGTACAGGATGAATAACAACTAAGGATCAGTTAGAACCTGGTAGATTAAGATATGTAGTACAGGGTGAATAACAACTAAGGATCAGTTAGAACCTGATAGATTAAGATATGTAGTACAGGATGAGTAACAACTAAGAATCAGTTACAACCTGATAGATTAAGATATGTAGTACAGGATGAATAACAACCAAGGATCAGTTACAACCTGATAGACTAAGATATGTAGTACAGGATGAATAACAACCAAGAATCAGTTACAACCTGATAGATTAAGATATGTAGTACAGGATGAATAACAACCAAGAATCAGTTACAACCTGATAGATTAAGATATGTAGTACAGGGTGAATAACAACTAAGGATCAGTTAGAACCTGATAGATTAAGATATGTAGTACAGGATGAATAACAACCAAGAATGAGTTACAACCTGATAGATTAAGATATGTAGTACAGGGTGAATAACAACTAAGGATCAGTTAGAACCTGATAGATTAAGATATGTAGTACAGGGTGAATAACAACTAAGAATCAGTTACAACCTGATAGATTAAGATATGTAGTACAGGATGAATAACAACTAAGAATCAGTTAGAACCTGATAGATTAAGATATGTAGTACAGGATGAGTAACAACTAAGAATCAGTTACAACCTGATAGATTAAGATATGTAGTACAGGATGAATAACAACCAAGGATCAGTTACAACCTGATAGATTAAGATATGTAGTACAGGATGAATAACAACTAAGAATCAGTTAGAACCTGATAGATTAAGATATGTAGTACAGGATGAGTAACAACTAAGAATCAGTTACAACCTGATAGAGTAAGATATGTAGTACAGGATGAATAACAACCAAGGATCAGTTACAACCTGATATATTAAGATATGTAGTACAGGATGAATAACAACTAAGGATCAGTTACAACCTGATAGATTAAGATATGTAGTACAGGATGAATAACAACTAAGAATCAGTTACAACCTGATAGATTAAGATATGTAGTACAGGATGAATAACAACCAAGAATCAGTTACAACCTGATAGATTAAGATATGTAGTACAGGGTGAATAACAACTAAGGATCAGTTAGAACCTGATAGATTAAGATATGTAGTACAGGATGAATAACAACCAAGAATCAGTTACAACCTGATAGATTAAGATATGTAGTACAGGATGAATAACAACCAAGAATCAGTTACAACCTGATAGATTAAGATATGTAGTACAGGGTGAATAACAACTAAGGATCAGTTAGAACCTGATAGATTAAGATATGCAGTGCAGGGTGAATAACAACTAAGGATCAGTTACAACCTGATAGATTAAGATATGTAATGCAGGATGAATAACAACTAAGAATCAGTTACAACCTGGTAGATTAAGATATGTAGTACAGGATGAATAACAACTAAGAATCAGTTACAACCTGATAGATTAAGATATGTAATGCAGGATGAATAACAACTAAGGATCAGTTAGAACCTGGTAGATTAAGATATGTAGTACAGGATGAATAACAACTAAGGATCAGTTACAACCTGATAGATTAAGATATGTAATGCAGGATGAATAACAACCAAGAATCAGTTACAACCTGATAGATTAAGATATGTAATGCAGGATGAATAACAACCAAGAATCAGTTAGAACCTGGTAGATTAAGATATGTAGTACAGGATGAATAACAACTAAGGATCAGTTACAACCTGATAGATTAAGATATGTAATGCAGGATGAATAACAACTAAGAATCAGTTACAACCTGGTAGATTAAGATATGTAGTACAGGATGAATAACAACTAAGGATCAGTTACAACCTGATAGCTAAAGATATGTAATGCAGGATGAATAACAACTAAGGATCAGTTAGAACCTGGTAGATTAAGATATGTAGTACAGGATGAATAACAACTAAGGATCAGTTACAACCTGATAGATTAAGATATGTAATGCAGGATGAATAACAACCAAGAATCAGTTACAACCTGATAGATTAAGATATGTAATGCAGGATGAATAACAACCAAGAATCAGTTACAACCTGATAGATTAAGATATGTAGTACAGGGTGAATAACAACTAAGGATCAGTTAGAACCTGATAGATTAAGATATGCAGTGCAGGGTGAATAACAACTAAGGATCAGTTACAACCTGATAGATTAAGATATGTAATGCAGGATGAATAACAACTAAGAATCAGTTACAACCTGGTAGATTAAGATATGTAGTACAGGATGAATAACAACTAAGGATCAGTTACAACCTGATAGATTAAGATATGTAATGCAGGATGAATAACAACTAAGGATCAGTTAGAACCTGGTAGATTAAGATATGTAGTACAGGATGAATAACAACTAAGGATCAGTTACAACCTGATAGATTAAGATATGTAATGCAGGATGAATAACAACCAAGAATCAGTTACAACCTGATAGATTAAGATATGTAATGCAGGATGAATAACAACCAAGAATCAGTTAGAACCTGGTAGATTAAGATATGTAGTACAGGATGAATAACAACTAAGGATCAGTTACAACCTGATAGATTAAGATATGTAATGCAGGATGAATAACAACTAAGAATCAGTTACAACCTGGTAGATTAAGATATGTAGTACAGGATGAATAACAACTAAGGATCAGTTACAACCTGATAGATTAAGATATGTAATGCAGGATGAATAACAACTAAGGATCAGTTAGAACCTGGTAGATTAAGATATGTAGTACAGGATGAATAACAACTAAGGATCAGTTACAACCTGATAGATTAAGATATGTAATGCAGGATGAATAACAACCAAGAATCAGTTACAACCTGATAGATTAAGATATGTAATGCAGGATGAATAACAACCAAGAATCAGTTAGAACCTGGTAGATTAAGATATGTAGTACAGGATGAATAACAACTAAGGATCAGTTAGAACCTGGTAGATTAAGATATGTAGTACAGGATGAATAACAACTAAGGATCAGTTAGAACCTGATAGATTAAGATATGTAGTACAGGATGAGTAACAACTAAGAATCAGTTACAACCTGATAGATTAAGATATGTAGTACAGGATGAATAACAACCAAGGATCAGTTACAACCTGATAGACTAAGATATGTAGTACAGGATGAATAACAACCAAGAATCAGTTACAACCTGATAGATTAAGATATGTAGTACAGGATGAATAACAACCAAGAATCAGTTACAACCTGATAGATTAAGATATGTAGTACAGGGTGAATAACAACTAAGGATCAGTTAGAACCTGATAGATTAAGATATGTAGTACAGGATGAATAATAACCAAGAATCAGTTACAACCTGATAGATTAAGATATGTAGTACAGGGTGAATAACAACTAAGGATCAGTTAGAACCTGATAGATTAAGATATGTAGTACAGGGTGAATAACAACTAAGAATCAGTTACAACCTGATAGATTAAGATATGTAGTACAGGATGAATAACAACTAAGAATCAGTTAGAACCTGATAGATTAAGATATGTAGTACAGGATGAGTAACAACTAAGAATCAGTTACAACCTGATAGATTAAGATATGTAGTACAGGATGAATAACAACCAAGGATCAGTTACAACCTGATAGATTAAGATATGTAGTACAGGATGAATAACAACTAAGAATCAGTTAGAACCTGATAGATTAAGATATGTAGTACAGGATGAGTAACAACTAAGAATCAGTTACAACCTGATAGATTAAGATATGTAGTACAGGATGAATAACAACCAAGGATCAGTTACAACCTGATAGATTAAGATATGTAGTACAGGATGAATAACAACTAAGGATCAGTTACAACCTGATAGATTAAGATATGTAGTACAGGATGAATAACAACTAAG